>JBBPBS010000276.1:17870492-17884201 GCA_037974835.1 Cicer judaicum
ATTTTTGAAATTTTTAGTATGAAAAAAAAAACAATTTTTAACATATCAAATTGTTTGCATTTTTGAAATTTTTGGTATGCAAAAATAATTAAGACAAAATTTTACATACAAAATATTTTGTATGTAAAAAACTCATAAATTTTTTTATTTAACATATATTTCATTTGCTAAATTTTCAATATACAAAATAATAAGAAGGAAATTTATTTGTTAGAAATTTTAATTTTTGAAATTTTTTATATGAAAAAGAAAAAATTAATGATGTGGAAGTAAAAAAACATCTTTTTTATTTTTTATTTATTTTTGTAGTCTACAAGAGTATAAAAAATGACAAAATGTAAATATTTAGATCAAGTTGTGGAGACATGATATCCAATAGTAGTGTTTCCAACTTTTTTTAACAGAAAATAACTGGATCTTGTAATGGATCTTTCACCAGGATTCTACCTTATATTCTACACATTAATATGTGATTTTTTATCTGACTTAAAAATATAATTTTATCTTTTTAATTTTTTATAAATTTTTAATTTTTTTATTATTTATTTTTTCACCGTCTTTTGGAATTTTAAAAAATTCACTATAACTTTTAAATCTTTTCAAATTTTTGAAAATTTTGAAATAGACAAAAATTTGGAACTTTCTACAATTAAAAACTTTCAAACTTTTTAAATTTATAAATTTTCAAAACTTTTTATATTTAAAATTTTTTGAAACTTTTTAAATTTTTAAAAGTTTCAAATTTTCATCTATATTAAAAATTTCTTGATAAAGAGTTAAAAATTAAAATACAAATTGTCTATTTTATCTTAGAAAATTAAACAAATTCTCTATTTTTAGGTTAGGTGAAGATAAAGTTGTTTCGATAAAAAGAACATATAAAAAAAGTAATATACGAGAAATTTGCAGTAAAGTTTGTACTATTTTTCTTTTGCAGTAAAGTTTGTACTATTTTTTGTGTGTGCAGGAAAGTAATAAAATAAAAGAAACAATACTTATTATTAAAGAAAATACAACTTCCTCATAAAAGAAACAAATAATTTTTTATACTTGAAAAATATTATTTTTATTTACATTACATTATATCCAGCCTAATACATGCATGGCAGGGGGAAATGTATCTTTAGTATGTAACATGGTGTTTTGCTTCCTTTCTTCTTTCCTCCCCGAATCCCGTTACAATAATAATAATAATAATAATAATAATAATATTATTATTATTATTATATACTTAGACATCCAAAACACGTGATAAATTGATACTAGCTAATTATTAAAAGTGTTTGTACGAGCAAGCTAGCTAATCTAATAAAAAACACGTCACACGCTTTTGCTTGTGGCTGCGTTTATTTTATTTATCTTTGACCACATGTGTAAATTTAGATTAAATATGTTTTAGGGTGTCTATAAAATTTCAAAATTTCCTTTTATTTGTGATCGAATTGTTCGGTTTCGGTCGGGTAGCGGGTTCTTGTCCTCCCCAACGAGTTCCGATAAAAAAGAATGAATAAAAAAACATAATTTGCAATAAAGTTTATATAAAATAAAAAGAAAGAAATTTGCAGGAAAGTAATAAAAGAAAATAAACAATACTTATTATTAAAAAAAATACATTTTCCTCATACAAGAAACAAACAATTTTTTATACATGGAAAATATTACTTTTATTAAAATTACATTGTATAGAGTCTAATAATTTTTTTATTTATTACTTGAGCTAAGATTTACATATGAAAAATATTACTTTTAAAATTTTACATATAATTGGAGAAGTAAACGGTAAAGAACAATCAAACTTCATTTGATCTAAACAAAAAAAGGTCAAAAATTAATTTATCTGAATAACAAATTTTTGAACATTAATTTAATAAACAACATTAAGTATAAATTTTACTTGTACTCAATAATTTTTATTAACAAATTCAATTGCTAGTAAAGAGTGAACGGAAGACTCTTTCGATGGTGATTTATTTAGTGGAAAAAAATGTCATATTCAAACTACGAGACAACGACACCAATATAACATTATATAGTGTTGTTATCACGTAGCCCAAGTCTGGTAAAGACATCCACTTATCTTTTCTTTGAACATCCAATCTTGATATTTTCAATGAGTTACGCCCTAATTCAACATTGGAATAAAGATCTTGATGTAGACCTATCTCTTTATCCAATTGTGATCGAACTAAAAGCCAAAATTCTTCAGTCCAACCTAACAATGCTGCAATTGCACGAAACCCACAATTTTTATCAGCCACAACATCTATTATCTCCTCAATATACGAATATATATAAGTAGGAAAATGTATCTTAAATGATTGTCTTGCAGAATTCTGTGATGATTGACATGGTTGCCTTGCAGAACATTGAGATGATTGACATGGTTGTCTTGCCTTTGCAGATTCTTGAGTATCAACATACTCCCAATATGAAGGATCACGAGAAGTATCAATTTTTTTTCCTTTTACCAGCTCCTTTGGTTCTCACTTTCTCTGGTGGTGCAAGTATTGATGTTGTATGTGGAAATACAACTTCACGCACATTTATCCTGAATATCCTTTGACCTATAATATCATTGTCGCGATCTAAAATTTCGAGTATTTCTCGAATTCAATGAGTCGCCACCAAAATTTATTTTAAAATAGGGAAAATATTGGGAAACCCTTAAAAATAGAAGAAAAAAAATGGTATTTGAAACCAAATTTTGAGTTCGGGAGTCGATTATGCGTAAGGAATGTATTAGCACTCTACGACATCCGTTAAAACAACGGTTACCTATAATTAATTGTGCAATAATTAATTTTAACTTAAGTATAATTATTTATCCTTATTATTAAATATGAATAACGATTATTATTATTTTTAAAATATGATTTTGGAATATATGTGCTTAAGGAATAAAAAATGAAAAATAAAATAAAATTTATTAATGCGCTTGACAAGAACGCGGTCTTGCTCCTACGTATCTCCCGGTGCGATATAGAAATCAAAATTATGTAGTTCTTAGTTAATGCGGATGTATTAATTATTTTTAAATAAAATTTGTTTTGTAATAAGAAAGTTTTGACGAAAAAGAAAAAAAGAAAATAGTACAACTTGTGTCCCAAAACTCAAAAAATAAAGAAGATGTCACATCAAATTTAATTCTCTAAAAAATATATTTTATTATCCTCGATTTTTAAATTGAGTTTAAAAAAAGGTTACATCTAAATAATCAAATTTAAAAATTTTCATTTTATATTTATTTATTAAAAAAAATAAATTTTACAATTATCAAGTTGTGTAAATTGTGTACTTCTATTTATGGATTAAAGGACGTTATTCTTAGTTAACCTCTAATAATTTTAATTTATTAATTTAGTTATGAATTTTAATTTATTAATTTATAAGTTGAGATTTAGAACCGTCAATTTGTAGCAACTTGTGTTCTAATAACTCAAAAAAAAATAAAAATAATACATCTAATTAATTTTTAATAATTATTAATATATTCAAAATAAAAATAAAAAATTTCAGAACTATTAAGTTATCGTGACTTATATTATAATAACTTAAAAGCAAGATTTATCTTATTTTAATTTTGACAAGATTTTTTTTGCAAACAAATTAAAAATAAAAATAAAAATTAAGATAACAAAAGAACAAAAACTTTAAGGATTTAAATGCAAAGTAGAAACACATCATGCTATGCTTGTGCCAATGCCTATTCATCCCTGCACAAATTGATCAAATGCAAGCTGGATGTGAACTAGTTACTTTTCGGGCTTCATTTTTCAAGACCAATTCCAACTTTCAACATCTCATTTAAAATTTATAATAATAATCTCATAAATAAAAGGCAACAAAACAAATGAAAAAGAAAATTGAGCAATGAAACTAAAGTTCCACCAAACAAACTACAACACCAATGAGACACTATTAAAAGAGACGAAGAATAAAGACTAACTTGAGTGATACACATTTGTATACAATGATGAAGAAGAAGATGGCGGGGTGTAACAATTGATGGTGGTTGACGGCAGTTCTCGACGGAAATTAGAATGATGGTAATATTCTTTGTCTCTTATTTTCTATTTCAGAATCTCTCATTTTTTTTAAAAAAATTCTCTTTTTCTTACTTCTCTTTTCGAAAAAAAATACTTAAACTCTCTTCTTTAGATGGGATTTTTATTAATATCACTAGTGTTTTTTCAGATCCCTCCTCCTATGCCCCTTTTTTGAAATTTGATAGGGTGTATTTATAGAGTTTTTTTTTTATCTATTTAGTTGCTTTCTTGTTTGTCTTGGTCATTCTCCATGAATTTCCTATTTGATGTTACATTTTCTTTGCTCATCATCTGCATTTTTCTACACCTTTGATACCTTCATAATTTTAAATTATTTTGCTTTTGCCTGATGATTTGCGGAGCTTTTATTTATCCTTTAGTTTTTCTTTTAAACTCAAAAATTTGTCATCTAGTTTTTATCACATGTGCAAAGGTTGACTAGTAAAAAAAAATATTTTTTTTGTTTCTCCAATTAGTTACAAAGCAAAGCCTAGTGCCTCAGCCATGACACTGCATCAGGAACAGAAATGCAGCAATAAGGACAACAACAAATCAGAGCCAAAAATGGTTTAAATTTAATTGTAATTGTAATTTTAAATACATATTTCTTTTTTTGATTTATTTTCAACAAAATTGGGGTACTACAATCGTGTTTCTTCATGTACGCTTTCATTGCTTCCAACTAGGCATGGCAACGGGGTGGGGCGGGGGCGGATTTCACCTCCTCCACACCTGCACCCGACTAGTCAGGAAAAACCCACATCCGCCCCCGTTTCAAAGCGGATGTAAAATTTAAGCACCCATCCTCGCCCGCAACGGGTCTTGAGTTTCCCCATCCGCACTCACTCATATATATAAAATTATAAATTTAAAAATCATATTTATTATAATAAAATAATTATTATTAAATAATTATAAAATTAAAAAATATTTTATATAGAGATAAAATTATAATTTTTAATATTTTTAAAAATATTAAATATGTATATGTATATAAAATTTACAAAATTACAATAATAATACTTGCGGGGCGGGGTGGATATCACCACCCCCAAACCTGCCCCCGCCCCCGAATTTTAATGTAGGAGAAAATCCGCACCCTCACCCGCACCCAATTAAAGCGAGTTTTCCCGCCTAAATCAAACGGGTTCGGGCGGGTACCCGCGGATGCGGATTTTATTGTCATCCCTACTTCCAACTTTTCTGAAAAGTCATAATATGATAAAGATTTTTTATCCTCTAATTCATGCTCAATGCTTAACTTTTTCCAAAAAACATGAATACTATCTAAAGGGATAACATTATCAGATATTTGCAACTTTGCTAACTCACTAGCATATGGTAATCCATGAGTTGTTCTAATTGAGCAACCACAATTTGTTTTGTCAGTACCTACAATCTTCACCTTTTGCAACTGTTTGTCAATTTTTTTTCATACATTTTCTTGATACACAATGATGTAGACTTTGAAAAAATGGTGAATTATACCCGTGCTCAACATCCTTGATGGTTTTCTAAAAAGAAGATTGAATGATACATATTTGGTTCATCAACATCATATTCACAACATCCCAACTTTTACACAAATCACCAAAACTAGTTTGCAACATGTTTTTCAATCTCCAATGAGCAGACTCAACTCTACAAATAAATTAAATAACATAAATTAAAATAAACCACATAAACTAGTAAATCATATGTTCTAAAACAACACAAATCATATTTTAAAAATATTTGTTAGATGTTGTGTTCCCCAAATGCCGCATTCTATTGGTCCAAACCTTTATTTGTAAGGTGTTAACCATGAATCTTTCACATAATCAATAAAAAGAATAATATTGACACATAATAGCTCAAAGTGTTGCAAGTGATGATCATACTCCTTCACACTAGTTGAATATACAATATATTTCCCATAAATCCATTACTTCTTCTTGTCTATCCTTTTTTACATATTGTTTGCATCTTACCCCAATATTTTTTTCAATATGAAAACGACATAGCAAATGTATTGAAGTAGGAAACACAACACTAATCGCATTCATCATGGTAAGATCTCTATTAGTCACAATAACTTTAGAAATTAAAGACTCATATTTGAACAACTTTCGTACTTTTTCAAATGCTCATATGAAGTTATCTTGTTGCTCTTGTTCCAAATAAGTAAACCCAACCGAAAATATCAAACTAGTATATATAACACCGACAATTTCAAGTAATGGTAACCGATATCTATTTGTTTTGTATGTGCTATCACATATCAAAATAAAATGAAACATGTTGAACAACTTTATACAATCAGTATGCGTCCAAAATATATCTCTCAAAACATCAGAATTCTCCGTTCTTCTTGTCCAATGCACGTAATTTTCTTGTTGTATTAACTTCAACAAATGCTGCATTTTTGTGTACGAACCTCTTAATGATGATTGATAAGTACTCCTTGCTTTATATATTTGACTGAGAATTGTGAGATTAACTTTATTTTTCACTTTCAAAGTATTTAGAATGAATTTGAGTGCAAGCTTATACTTTGTCATGTCATTGACAAATTTCCTCTCTTCTTCGTTTAAATGTCCCAAATAAGAATGATTGGTTACAGTATCAAGTAAATCATGATTGTGTGTCCCACCACAAACACTAATTTTCCATCCTTCACTGACACTTAACGGTATACATATGATAGTAAATGGACAGTTTTCCTTATGAGAGCAAGTTATTGTTGATTTTGATTTTGATTTATATCTTCCACATCTTTCGTATCCCTAAATAAATTTGTCTTTTATTCCCCTATTTCCGGTTGCTTTATCTAATCGAATGCTAACAATTAAAAATTCATTTTGCCTTCCAATGATTTATGCCCATTTATATACAACTTATTGAGAGGAAAATATCTACAAAATAATTTTCAAATAAAACATCAAATATATCGTTATAATAAAAAATTGGATCGGTGATGGATTATCAATAATAATAATAATAATAACAACAATAATAATAATAATACATAATCAGTGATGAATTTTTCTGTAGAATCTATAACCGTTCTTGAAGCAGAAACTTCAACTCTTCTCATACCTAATTTTAAAAATAGTAAAAAAATTAATTAATAACAATATTCTAATTTTTTTTTCAAAATATATTTTTAATTATAACATACATCCATAATTTAAAAAAATTTGAAATTTTTGAAAGTTTCGAATTTTTTGAAACTTTTGAAATGTAATTATTCGAAAGTTTGAAATTTTTGAATGGTATGTGCTTCGAACATTTCAATTTCATCCAAAGTTTCAAAATTTTCTAGAAACTTTCATTTCAAAAGTTTGGTATTTTTCCAAGGTTTCAAAATTTCAAGAAACTTTCATTTCAAAAGTTTGATATTTTTCCAAAATTTCGAAATTATTAATTTTTTCAGCAATTTTATATTTCGAAAGTTTTAAATTTCCCAAAGTTTTAGATAAATGTTGAAACCTTACTTAGATATTATTTCGAAATTTAAAATTTTCGAATGTTGTGAAATTTTTCATAATTTTTGAATGTGGGAGTGAGAAACTGATATAGTAATTTTTTTATAGTTTTATACAAATTAATAGAGGACAAAATAATATTTAAAAAAATTTAGAAGGTAAAAGATAAAAGTGGGGTGCATGTTACAATTCCCGTAATAAAACTGACTAAGTGAGCTAAAAGGTCCGGCCCATTATAAAAGCTGTGTATCAAGGAAGTAATGTCTGGTACAACCCAAATTTTGGTTTGGGCTTGTTTGGAAAAGGAATGTTGAAAATTTTAGAGAATTGTACCAGGCACCCCCCAATTTGACCTGCCATCCCTCAGTTTTTTTTAAAGATCATTATACCCTCTGTAAAAAACTATGTCTCGGAAATTTGACTTTGAACCAAAGTTTCGAAATGACCTTGCACTAAAGGTTCGAAAGTTTGGCCTTGCAAAAATTTTTGGAAGCCTCGAAAATTTGGCATTGCACTAAACTTTCGAAATGAAATATGTGGTTCGAAAGTTTCAATTTTTGACAAAGTTTCGAAATGCGCCTTGCATTAAAGTTTCGAGAAAATTCCATTTTTAAATTCCATTTTGTTTTAATTAACTTTTTTACTATTTTTAAATAATTGTTTGTTTTAATTACTTTTGAAACTTTTAATTTTTTTTTTAAATTACTGAAACTTCCAAAAATAAATATTAAATTTATTACTATAAATGTATTACTATAAATTATTAAAAATGTATAATTGGGGTCTTTTACTATAAATGTATTACTATTTATTATCATTAATTTATTATTATAAATTTATTATTATTTATTACTATCAATTTATTACTAATAAAAATGTATTTCGAAACTTTCTATTAATATCAAATTTTTGAAACTGACCAAATTTCGAAAATTTGGTGAAAGACAATTTCGAATTTTAAATGTTTGAGTTTTTTCTTACTTTCTTAATTTTTCTTAATTTTGGAGGTTGTAAACTTTCTAAGGTTTGGTAGAGTCTTCGGTTTCGAAAATTCGATATTTATGGAAAGTTTCGAAATACATTTTTATTAGTAATAAATAGTAATAAATAATAATAAATTTATAGTAATAAATTTATAGTAATAAATTAAGGGTAATAAATAGTAATACATTTATAGTAATAAATTTAATATCTATTTTCAGAAGTTTCAGTAATTTTAAAAAAAAAAAAAAAAGTTTCAAAAGTAATTAAAACAAATTATTTAAAAATAGTAAAAAATTTAATTAAAACAAAATGTCAAAACAAAATGGAATTTAAAAAATGGTATTTTCTAATAATGTTATAAAAATCTAAAATTCCGAGGTCCACCCCCTAAACTTTCGAGGTTCACTCTAAAGTTTCGAAGACCACCCTAAACTTTCGAAGTTTTCTCTAAAATTTCGAGGTCCACCCCCCTAAACCTTCGAGGTCCACCCTAAAGTTTCGAAACCACCATAAACTTTTGAGGGTTTCTCTAAACTTTCGAACCTTTCTACAAACTTTCGAACCAATCTATAAATTTTCGAGGTATACTTCTAAACTTTCGAAATATGTTTCAAAAGTTTCAAAATGTTCGAGGTGCATTTCGAAATTTTAAGAGATATGTAAAGTTTCGAAAGTAAACAAGAATAAGCAAAGTTTAGAACCAATCTACAAATTTTCGAGGTATACTTCTAAACTTTCGAAATATGTTTCGAAAGTTTTAAAATGTTCGAGGTGCATTTCGAAATTTTAAGAGATATGCAAAGTTTCAAAAATAAATTTTTTTTTGGTTTTTATAGATGAGGTGGAGGATAAAATAGTATTTTCATTAAGCATGGGGGGTGGCAGGTACAAGGGTGGGGTGCCTGGTACATTTCCCAAAATTTTATCACATACCCTTGTATAATCTACATGATCTCTCAAATTTTATATTAGCCCTAATGTAAAAAAAAAAAAAATCTCCAACTCCCATGAGATTTCTAATATATTTTGAAATTTATTTCGGAAAATATAAATTTAATTTTGCAGAATACTTAGTTTAGCAAAATCAAATGTTTGAGTTTTTTAAAAATATAGTTTTTGAGAAAATTAAATTTTTTGAGTATTTTGAAATATATTTTGTGTTTTAAAAAAATTAAATTTGAATCTTGCGACAACAACTTATTTGTGCCATGAAAATATATTATCTTATGTTTCAGATAAATTTCTTTAAGTTTTTTCAATTGCGTTTTTTTATTTTTCTGAAGAAAAACACAAAAGTAGAATTGATGTTTTGATTAGAAAGTAAAGGTAGGGGTTTAATTCAAGGGTTATGGAGTAAAATTTAAATGTTGTTTGAGGTCACAACAGGAAAGTAGAAGGAGCAATGGAGATGTGATTTGGATGTATGGATGTAATTAGATCTACGCTTAATATTTATCCGTAAAAAAAACTTATAATTGATAATAAAAATATTATATTATATTATATTATATTATATTAATTTTTTAAATTTTTTTAATAAATTAATTTTTATGAATAGATAAATAATTGTAATTTTATAACTAAAATTTATGTTTTATTAATCAAGATTTTATAATTATACTTGCAAATTCATATCAATTTTATAGATATCAAATAATACCGTTGTAAGCCTTACAATTTTATAAAATATTATTATGAATATTTAAATATATATTATAACATGTATTTATTTGAAAAAATTTGAATTATAAAATATTTTAATTTATAATATTTTATTATTGAATTTAACATTTTTGAATTATTTTTAAATTTAATTATAATAATATAATTTATTTTAATTAAAGTGTAGATAATTAATATTAGTACAAAAACTTAAATATTTAAAAATAAAAATACAAATAAAAAAATTAATATTAAAGAGAATACGGATATATGTATGACATTTTTTTTAAATTATTTGCATGTATAAAGATAAATACTATATTAACTACCAAAATCCTACCAATTATCATCTCAACTTGAAAGAATATAAAATTTTAATGCTACATCCCTACACGTTATACTGCTTCCTCCAAACATCACTTAAACCAAAATTTGCTCTTTTAATACTTCAAATTTTTTTCTTTCAATTTTAGTTAACTATCTCATTCTACAAATTTTCAACATCTTAAACAATTTTTGGAATATAAAATACATACATGGAATTACAGTTTTGAACCTTCTCGTATATAATATTTGTTCAACAAATTTTCAAATCGAACTTTTCTTAATTCTGAATATTTGAAGTGGTGTAATATTCTCCATTCTTAGTAAACTTTATGTTTTGAATTAATAGTGTCTATGTTGAAGAAACTTTTTTTTAAAAAAAAGTTTAGTACTAAGTCAAATTAGTAATTTTTTCAAAAAAGAAGACATTAAAAAAATCCACATAAATCACAAGTTTTCCATTAGGAACTATTTTTTTCCTCGATTTTCCATTAAACTATGAAAAAGTGGTAGAAAAATTACTTCCAAAACATTCTTAATATATATATATATATATATATATATATATATATATATATACCCTTTGGATTATTTTTATACAAAAGTGAGTAAAAAAATTGATCTTCAATACTAGGTTTAAGGTTTAAAGAAAAAACGTGCAGTTTTTAATATACACCTTATAAATTATAGGTGTGTAAATTAGTTAATATTCGTATAGGAGTTGTTAATTTACGCACACTTAAAAAAAAAAGGTATATATTAATGATCTATACACTTTCTATTTAGACACAAAACCTCATAAACTCTTATAAAAATACTACTTCAGTTAATAAAAGTGTCATATTGTGGGTTAATAAATAAACTTTTTTCTTTAAATTGTGGAATCATAAGAAATTTGTGTTGATTAAACGGACAAATTATTAAAGACAAATGATGTCACCTTTCAAATTTAAATGTTATTATTTTGTATATTTAATTAATTAAATTATTGATAAAAGATAGCAATCGTGTTGTATTAACGATAATTTTTACAACAATAAATAGTTGTTGATATATACATTTTAAATTATATGTGTAAATTAACAAATCCATCTTAGAATTATTAATTTACACACACCTAAAAAACTAAAAAAAATAGAATGTATATATGAACAACTTACTCACCTTCTGTTTAATTAGACACAAAATCCTATAATCTCTTTTAAAAATATCACTTTAATAAATAAGTATTAATATATCCAAAAATAAAATGTACAAGTATTAAAAGGAAAATTTTGATTTATGCATTTATTTGTATCTTCTCTTTTACTATCTTTCAATTACTTTCTTCTTCTCTCTTTAACTTTACTTTATCGATTAAGTGAGAATTTAGAGAGAAAGTGAAGCGGAAGATCCAAAATAATGAAGCATGTGTTTGAATGTATAAAAGGTGGGACCACTACATATTTAATGATGAAGCATGCATTTTGAAGCACCACACACTCAATGGCAAAATTGTACGAGGATCTAATCTTGGAACAAGGAACACAACAGGCTCCAAATATGTGAAAGTGACGACAATGCCTTTGGAGTGGTGCTATAATTTTTGCATCATATTTCGATAATGATGACAAACAAAACATTCACCCTTCTGATTCACCATGAGAGAAACTCATAAATGGAGTTTCTTAAAGATTGTTCACGTTATATATATATGGATTTGTTATAATATTTAAAAAAATCATTTAAAATTTAAGAGCAAAAACAATTAATTTGAACTGAAATGATACAGAAATTCACACATAATTGCAAACTTTTGAGTTTGAATTCAAAAATATAATATTCACCGTAACATATGTGTAATTGATGAATATAATTGAACTTCTCTTATGTCATTCCTCTAGCCTATAAATGTGTATTGAATTAATTAATTAATTAAAGGTAGCAAAAAGAGAATTAATTAATTAATTAGTATGGAAGTTCTTAACAACGTGCCCTCCAAAACAATGGTCGGATACAAGTTTCAAAGAATGGATTGTAGTGGTGATACTGCAAGATCCAAAAAATGATCACATGTAATCATGTGAGTACTAGCTACGGTGTCACGTAGATGTAACAAGAGAATAATATAATGGTATGAAGAGTAAAAAATAAATGTTGCATTAACAAATTAATAATGCAAAGTGTGAATAATGATTCATCGATTCGAGACACTCCTAAAGAAAAGGGTAATCATATTTCTAAATACAAATTATGATATATTTATAGGATAGTCTTAGTCAATCAGATGTCTATATTCTAATTTTTTACACAATAGTGGATCCTGTTGACGAGTAACTTTCTTTTTTATGAATTACATTTGTGAATAAGTTGATCTACTGTAAAGTTATTAAAAAATTTAACGACAATTTACAATACTTTTAAAAAATAATAATTGGCGACATGTCGTCTTTATGAATTAGACGGTAATATAACTAATATAATTTAATACAAAATAAATATTTTATTTTTTTATTTTTATCAAATCAATATTATTTAAGTTATTATATCAATTATTAACAATAAAATTAAATAATAATGTTTATATTTAAGAAATACTAATGTGATTGTTAAAATTTTAAATATTTTTTAAAGCAGATTATTACTATGGACGATGGTGGTCCATATTAGAATATGTTTATATGTACATAGGAAAAATTGCATGTCTTTTAGATTAATGTGAATAGACATTGCAAATAATTAAGAGAATGATAAGAAACTATCCCATTTCGTTATAGTATTAAGTTAACCGTCAAATTGAGCAGCTATTAAATAGCAAATATGGTTGATATGAGATTTCTTTTTTTATCAAATTTAATAGAACGATTCAACCGATTAGAATCTATGCCTAAACACAATTCGCTACATATTCGTTCGATTAATTAATATTTAATAAAAATTTGCCAATAATTTAATTATTAATGATTTTTAATAATTAATTATTTCAATCGACAATTAATTAATTAAATAATTAATATAATAATTAAAAAAAACATTACATTATACAACATTAAAAGTAAATAATATCTTTATTGTCTAACTCAGCTAACAAATGTTAAGTTGAATATTATATATTGATTAGAACATGAGACCTCTCTATTTTATGCCAGTTAATTTACTATTTTATTTATTGACAAAACAAAAATACACGTTGGATTTATTTATTTTATTATATTTTAATAATATTATATGGATAAATATTTTTATG
>JBBPBS010000276.1:17884827-17898206 GCA_037974835.1 Cicer judaicum
TTTTTATAATATATCGTAAACATATTTTAAAAAATAAATATACATTGATATTCTAATTTTTTTATTTTAATTCTACTAGCTTTTCTGCTCTATAAATTGTTCGATATATACAAACTAACGATATGACCTTTACTACTCACGCTTAAATAGTTAAAGGAAAACTTAAATAAAGTTACTAGCAACTACTTTTTTATATTAATAAAAACATTGGTTATGATAGTATTTACATGGATATAGCAAGTGACATCATACTTTTAACTATACAATCACAAAGAATAATCAAAAATTAGAATCATTTCATAATCACATAATCATTTTTTACAAACTCGCATAATCACATAAAAAAATGCTTTTATGTTATAATTTTGATTATTATGGTAAAAATATAATGGTTAATTTTTTTTTCCTTTTATTTCTTTATCATGATACTTTTTGTAACTATTTCTCTATCATGCAAAAACTAAGTGTCCAACTCAATGCACCATATTCAGTAATTTACATATGCCAAAAAGAAATTGAGGTAACTTCTACAAAGGTAACATAGAAACTTTTTGAAAATGGGTGTTTATTTTTTTTATCCTTTAATAATTAATAAATATTATTAGCGTTAAAATATACGATTATATCCTTGAAAATTATATTTTTGAAAATATTATAATTTAAATTAATTAATAAATTAAAGTTAGTATTTAGTATCTTAATATTTCCATAATGTGTTTAGTTAAAAAAAACTAAAAAAAATAAAGGAAAAAAAGTATATATATGATAGAAATAAAGATGTTCACCTTTCATTATGAAAACAAAATGTAAACAAGGTACATTATATTGATATATTGTTAAATATTAAGAAAGTTTCCTCTCTTAATAAACAATTATAGACCTCATGCTTAAGTGCTATATACAATGGTTAAAAGATCTCTTAAAAACTTAATGATGTATTTGATTTGAAAAATATTTTAATCCTCACTAATGAATATATATATATAAAACAATATATAATAACAGGTTAAAAAAAATGTATATAATAAAAATAATATTTTCCAAAATTTTCTAAATAACCATTTTATTTAAATTAAATTTCAAATACATATATCCTGTATTTTTCCAAAGATGAGAAGTTTGCATATAGGAGGTGTGACTTCATACATTCCTTTATGTTTAAAAAGTTGGTGAATTCTTTGACACCTATGTGAAAGGGTGGGTATGACATCCATAAAGTAAAATAAATATAAAGTTTTAAAGATTGTGTGACATCAACTGATTGTCGGCTATTATATCTGACTACATATCGAAGTGTTCATCTAAAAATTAAATAAAGTAATTAATTATTTTAAATATATTATTACTATTTTTTAATTATACGTAGTTATTGCATGTTTCACTCTCATTAAAAAAATTGATAGATTAATTAATTATTCATTTTATATATTAATGTTTTTAAAATAATTTTTATATTTTAATATGTTAAATTGAAAATTACTAGGTAAGAAACTTGACAGTATATTAAAGGATAAATCTTTTTCTTAAAAAAATGCTTATAATTAAAGATAATAGTAAGTATTGATTAATTAGACGATAAAAACATCTAAAACAATCATTTATCTATAAAATATTCATTACAAACTTGATAAAAATCACAATTTCCATATCAATCCCATCAAATTTCTTGTAGATCTAATCAAGTTATCTAAGGTTTCATCCAACCAATACTTAAAATATCACGTCAACTCACCATTAAGTGCTTGCTTTCACTTTCGGCAATAAATTTATTGTTCCAACTATTCTTCAACTCGTCGGTAAGTATTTATTTTTGTAATATTATTTTGATTAGTAATTTTTTTTTATATCTCTAATTTTTTATTAAAAAGTAGAAATAAAAATTTCAAAACCCAATTAGATAACTTTTTAAAAAAAATAAATTTTAAGATGAGAGAATGATAGATTGATCTAAAAGTTGTTTAGCTAATCAAAATGTGTTTTAGGCCTATGAGACCAACATTCTTAACTCATTTAAGCTTTGGTGTTAAATTGCTAATTAAGCAAGCACCTCATTTAAGAAGCTCATTGGAGATGGAACATGTTACTATAATAGAGAGAGAAAAAAAAATTGCTAAACTTCTGAAATTTGAAGAAAAAACACATCATTCATAAATTAATAGATTACATCAAAGTCAAGTAGAAACATTAGTTACATATAATAGAAAAAGCATAGAATAAATTAATATGCAAATGTTATAATACAGTCAAATTATGGAGATGGAGGCCAATACATTCCAGCATCTTCAATCCCTTCATAGAATCCAAATTGAAGCTCATCTTCTATCATATTCATGCCTTCATAACCATCACTATCATCATCAACATAATATTCACCACCAGCTATATAATCCCAAGGCAAATCCTCAGAAGAATCTGAGTAATCATCATCATCCCAACCATCACTCTCATAAGCACCAAGAACAAAAGGCCCCAAAACTTTAAGCATTGGAAGATTCTGCTTCAGCAACAAGTTGTTTTCTAAGTTGACACCCCAACACCCTCTAAGATCCAAAAATTCAAGCTTTGGACAGTTTGAAAGAATTTGATCAACTCCTAAAGTGCTTATCCTATGATAAGCCATTTCAAGATGTTTAAGCTTAGGCATTGTGGTTGCAATTGCAATTGCCTCGTCGTCTTGTAATGGCTTACCGGCGGTATCCAATGGATGCATGTTCCTGCATAATCCTTCTAGTAGTTTGCAGTTCTTGCCAATTATCTCGATAGCCGAGGCACCAATTTTGATACAATAGCTCACATCCAAGAAAGTTATCATAGAAAGCTTTCCGGAAATTTGTTCCACAATTGAATCACTCATATTGCTCCGTGCCAGTCGCAAACTTCGAAGGGAACCAGCACTTGCAAAAGAGTCAAATAATGATACTGTATAAGAAATTAAGTTACCTAATAAGACCAAACTAATTACCCGAAAAATCGATTTTAACACTAGCGAAACAATTAGAGTCGGATTTCATGTTTTCCTATCTCTAATTATCTGTCGCTAATTCAACTTTTTCTGGTATATCAATTAATTTCCTTCTAGTCCAAGAGAGATCACCACCTCAACTGAATCAACACTAGCTATATTTTCTTTTGATAAGTATTTTATAGGTACGAAATATCCACCGCAGTTTAACAATAACTAATCTCTATCAGAGAACCTGTTGGATACACAAGTTGGATTCTCTAAATGCAACAACTAGAGGTCGAACACCTGACCACTAGTCCCTTAGCACTCGGATCAACCACATGTTGGTAACATTAATATGAAACCAGCTGGTTTCTAAAAATATAAAGTGACAAATTTATATCTTAGTGCTACACATTTGAGCAATTAGCATAAAAATCATATTACCTATGAAATAATGGAAGCATTAATTCATATCATGCACAATACTTTGCTCTAAAATAAAGCAAAATCAAAGTTAAGTAAACTATGCAGTTATGCTTACTTTTCAGCAATGAAAGTGAAAAGACTCTCAGATTGGAGACCAGAAACACAGAGCTTCCTGAGGGTTCCACAACTTCTATTGACAAGCATATGAATCATCTGATCAAGTTGGTCAGGTTGACAATGATTGCTCCATTCTTCAATATCTATCTCTTGCCAACAATAAGGCTCAGACACTGCTTTAGCCCATGATTTACATACCCTTGGAATCACTGTCACTCTCTCTTGCAGAGAAAGATTTTTGAAGATTACTCCTAATGCATCAGGAATCAATTCATCCCAACATCGAAATTCACATGCTTCTCCCATCCAATCTATAAAAATAAATAAAAAAATCATTTTTTTTTGCACTTTTTGTGTTTTGTGGTTCAGGTTCGAGAATAAAATGTAATTAAGATGGAAATTAAATTAAATCAAAGTAAAAGATATGAAACTCCTCACAGATTTAAAACAAAAAATAGTAATAGAAAAACTTTTTTTTTTCCTCAGCTTTTGATGAATGCTAAGAAAACTTAGAGAGAGAGAAAAAAATCGAACTTTTAACTTTTTTTAGTTTGAAGATAGCAAATCTAGAGTAAAAGTAGAAAACCCAGAAAGATTTTTTATGTTGGTTTTGTTGGGTAAGGAAAAAAGGTAGTGAATTTGGTGAGTAATAAATAAAGAAAGAAAAGGAAAAAAGCAAAAAAAAAAATAGTGAGTTAGCAGAAAAAGGTATGAGATTTACCAGGTGAATTATGGAAGCAGAAAGCGGAAAATGAGGCACATGCAGCGGGAAAAAGAGGTAAGAAGAGGAAGGGGAAAGTGTTACAGAAGAAGAAGATGTGTCTATCTATCTATCTACCTAACACTCTGCTTCAATGCAACCACCAGCATTAGGAACAGAAACAATAGTAAAGACAGAGTAGATTGTTAATTTGTACTTGTTTTCTATTTCATTTGTTTCCTTTAGTTTTTTTTTTTTTCTTTTGATTTTACTTCTGTTAATTATATTATTTTTTTCATTGTTTTCTAGTAAAAAATGTTAAGGTGAATTTAAAAAATAAATAAAAAGATTTAAAACTAAAAATTAAAACTTTTGTTTGTTTTTTCTTTTGTTACTTCTTCAATTTTAGATTTATGGTCATTTTATTTTTAATTTTTCTTCATTTGTAATGTTTCAAATGTCAACGTGTTTCTAATTAGTAACTATAATCAAAATAAAGATTCATTTAAGTTTATTATTAAATTATATGATTGCCTTACTTCACAACTTCTTAAGTTTAGATATCACAACACAACTCAAAGTGGAGAGCGGAGAATTATTCAGAAAATAAAATTATGCATTTGCTTCGTTAGTAATATTATTGTCAATTTTAAATTATATATATATTTAATATTTTTTAAATATTAAAAATTTATAATTTTTTCTTTATAGAAATATAATTTTAATTTTATTATTGTATAATAATAATTATTTGATTATATTAATTATAATAAATACGACTTTTAAATTTATTATTTTATATATATTAATGGGTGCGGGTGCGAACGATAAACCCAAACTTTGTCGTCTATTACAAGCAGACATAAAGACTTAAATTTGATACCAACAAGAATCGGGAATGGACTTTCTTCGATTAGTCAGATACAAAAATAAGGTGACA
This sequence comes from Cicer judaicum, assembly GCA_037974835.1. Lineage (NCBI taxonomy): Eukaryota > Viridiplantae > Streptophyta > Magnoliopsida > Fabales > Fabaceae > Cicer > Cicer judaicum. The sequence goes on from JBBPBS010000276.1 coordinate 17,889,958, forward strand.
AAACTCGTCCTCGTCTCACCATGTTATCATGTCTACTTGAGTCTTCTATTGTGTGATTCAAATTATTAAGTGATTCAAATTATTAGAAATTTCATTTGATGATGGTACATTATGCAAATAAAATGACATAACTTAATGGTAGTGGCTCATGAGTTAAACAAGTTTGGAAGAATCAATATCATAAAAACTAGAAGTTTTTCCTCTTTGCAACAATGACTAGATGTAATTATTTTAAGGGCTGAATTTATTACAAATTAGACTACTAACATTTTTATTTTGTTTTCAGAAAAATAAAATGATACTAGCAAATTTTCTTACATTTAATCCTAATTAAAACGTTCCATCGAATTTGTTCATGTCTTCTTCCATCTCTTTTATTTGCAAATGGTTGATCAAATATGGTGGCAAGAAAGAGAGGGAAAAGAAAACAAAATGACTGGCATCAAGTCAAGTCTATACATACAAAACAAGAAGAACAAGTGAAAACACTAAATAAGTTTAAAGAATTCATATTTTGTTCTAAATATGAGATAATAACAAAATTTGATCTAATTAATTTAAATTTTATTTTAATATAAATTAAAATTTGTTTTTAGTCTTTCTAAATGTGATTCGTTTTGCTTTTGTTTTTATGTTGTTTTGATTTAATCTCAATAAAATTTATTTATATAGAAATTAGTTTCTATAGATCCTAAATTTTATTTATAAATCTTAAGTTTTATTTAGTCCCTCTAACATGAATAACATTGATGATTAAAATAAATATGGTATATGTATTAATATAGCTGGGTTTAGAAAAAGATATTAGATTTTTATTTTACGGTGAACTTGAGTTGAAATTTCATTCATGAGAGATATCTAGATTTAGTGACCAACATACCTCAAATAATAAAATTACTTTCGATTCATGAAATCTGTAAAAAGAAATGACACATATATCATAGAACAATTTTCTATTTTACAATACTTAAAATAGAACTAGAACAATACTTTATCATTTATCTAATTTTTGAACATTATCTTAATAATTTTTATTGTTGAAATACTTTCTTTACCGTCGCTATTAAGATCGACAATATCAAAATAAGGTTAATATATGTATCAATTGATTTATTTGTTTTCGCTAATTTTTTGTTTTCAATAAATTTAATTAAGAAAACTAAATAAATATTATTATAATAAATAAATAAAAAATAATTAAATAAGTTTTTAATTCTCGTTAAAATCTCACTATTTTATTTAATATTGAAAATCATTTAATTAGATTACTACAATCAAATCATTCAGGTATATCAAAAAAAATTATCAAGAAAAAGATAATTCTAAATTATTCAACCGATTTTATGAGAAATGTGTAGAGCATTGAAGAGAAATCAAATTTTAAGAGCTAACATTTTTATGGTCACTCAAACTACATCTAATATATAGAACTGAATACAATACATCCGAAAGGCAACGTGCTCATCATTTGAAAGGATTTTGGGAAGTGATGATGAAGGATCAAAAACCTTCCCTTTTCAAAGAAGTTAATTTTCCTATGTATGTCGGTATAGTTAGAATCGGTTAGTTTTCTTATGATATTAATCATTCATTTGACATTAATATTACGCATTCCTAATCAAATCAAATAACCCCAGATAGCATATAAAAAAAATGTAATGCAGTTAAACAAGTGATACCATAGGATTCATCATCCAAAATCCACAATAATTTAAGTATTAATGATTAAATCCAACAAACAAATAAAACAAAATAAAAATGGAGTTCACTTTAAATTGAACTCCAATTAAAAAAATAAAAAACTGACAGAATCTAAAGTGGACTTGAAATGACTCATTGCAATTCAGCATTTGCGGACGACTAAATCAAAATAACACCAAAAAGCCTATATGACAAAGTAATAAAATTGTAATCATAACACTTACTTATGGCAGAATAAACTTAAATCTATTTTGCATTTAATTAAATTTTATAAAATGATATTATAAAATTCTTTTGGACTATCGTTTCTTGAATGAGAAAAAATGTCTAATTATATAAAGATTGCGTGTTTCTACAACGAAACCAATTTTTATCATCAACATTTAAATAATGAAACAAGAAAAGTTGAATAATGCCTATATTGTGCAAAGGTAAATACTATATAAGAAATTATTGTGTCTAATTATAAATACACATATTTCCATCAAATAAAAGTAATTAACATATTTTAGTTATTGAAAAATCTCTTTCTTCTCTCGTATACCAATGAAGAGTAATTTACATACGTTAAATATTTAATTCAACATGTTAATGAGGAAAACTTTTTTTTCTTCCTCTTCCAAACTTGTAATTAAATTCACTCTTCATACATATTTCTTTAGAATACATTCTTTCAATAATGTCTTATGTTTAAAATCAATAAAACCGTAATCTAGTTTGTTTATATATATTATTTGTATTTAAAATGTTAATAAAAAGTATAATCATATTTCCGAACTTTCTCGATAAAAAAAATTTGATGTCTTTTTTGAGTTTCGAAAAATATATTTTAAAATAAATTTCAACATATTACTAGGTTGAGTCGGCGACTATGTTTTTCTTTTTAAGAGATTTATTCTTAAGATAAAACAATAAAAATTCTCTAGCATAAAACATCCCAACAAATGTACGAGGGTTTGACTGCATCTTCAATATAAGAGTTCAAGTGTCAAGTAATATAATTTTATAACCATTAGAAATAAATAAATATATAAAAGATTAATCAAAAAGGAGAAATATGGCGTGATTTTCAACTTAACATAATTTTGCTACTGATGAAGAGAAATAAGTGTAGTTCAATTGATCGAGTCCACAACAACTACAGCGCGAAAATCTTAATTTTGATGCAAAACTTATACACGAAATTGAGGAGTTGACTACACAAAATATTTAAATATTTAGACACTAAAAAAATACAGCTCAAGTCTGAACCTGACCGGACAAGTTCAAGTCTAAGTCCGATCAAACGAGTTCAAGTCTAAGTCCAACATACGTTCTCACTACGTGGATACATTCTTATTGACATAGCTCCACTTTATAAACACTACCAATATATTACTACATAAAATTTTCTTATTTTTTCGATTCACAACAAGTAACTCTATCATTTCCAACAAGAACCTTCAACAACATCAACATCTCATTGAATAAATCTTTTAAGAGGAGGCACAACTGTTGTTGAAGTAGTTTCAAATGGATGTTAGGTGAGATCAAGATGAACTACATCAACCTTGATATTCTAATCAGAAAGGAAAAGTAGAAGATAAGTTAGAGTTATGATTGGAATGAAAAGGATGGTGGTATCCGGTGGCGGATCTTGCACAAAATATTTGGGGGAGCCGAAGATCGACAAAAATTTTATAATTTTCATTTTTGTCAAAAAATTTCTTCTTGAAAAAATACATCAATTTTTTTATGTTTAAATATTGTATCACTCTTAAAAAATATATATTAATTAAAACAATTCACAATAAATACACATATTAATTAAAACAATTCATTATAGGTTCAATTAGATAGAGGTTATTGTATTAATTTTATTATATTTTATTAATATAAATTATAAGAGAGTACATACACACGTATATATAAGTAGAAAATAAAGAGGCAAAAATTACTTAAGTTTAATAATATTTTAATAATTTATCATTATTATTTTGATAATATATCGTTATTATATATATATATATATAAAAAGAAATTATAAAATATAGAGTTGTCGTGGCTATTGTATATGCACCAAATATTCCACGAATGTGGTGGATATAGAAAGGAATTAGAGAAGAAAAGGGAGATGAAGAGTTGAAAGGAGAAGAAGAAGGTAATGAAGAAAATGAAAAGGAAAGAGATAAATTATTATTATTATTTTAATAAATTGAGAGTGAGGCAGTCCCCCACGAGAAATTAAAAAGATTACTATTTTAAAATAACAAAGGTTTGAGGGATATTTTTGTAATTATAACTATTAATTTAATAATTTATTTTTATTATCTATATAAATTTTTATTTTTTTTTAATATAAGGGTGCGATGCTACTTGCTCTTTAAAAAGATGCGCCGCTGATGGTATCTATATAAAAAATACGTTCTATAAATTGAGAAGAAGCACAACCATTATTACAAGGAATATTATGCATGAATTTGTTGCTAGGAGATGAGAAATAAAGCGGCAATACCTTTTCTTGCTTTATTTTTGTTTTTTGTTTTCGTAATCCTTATTTATTTATTTTTTTACGTCATGTAAGTTTGAGTCAAACTGCTCAACATTTACGAATTACGAAGAATATTATATTATTCTTATTATTATAATACTATAAAAGCATAAAAGAATTCAAGAGAATATTATGAAAAATAAAACTATAGATACTAACTATAACACGTGACCGACAACTGTATAATTTATTACATAAACAAAAATAAACTAATATAAAAAATAGTGTGACACCTTAAAACAAATTAGTTTAATAGTAACATTTCATTTTAAGAAATAAATTTGTAATGGAGAGAAAATAACTTAAATTAACTTAAATAAGGGGGTGAAATTATTTTCAAATTTCTTTAAAAATATTTAAAATAATCACAATAATTATTAAAATAATATTTTTCAAAATATTCACATTAAAATACTACCATCTTTAGATATAATAGTCAATAAAATAAAATAAATATAATATCAATAATTTATAATAATTAATAAATCACAATAAATATTTATAAAATCATCATGTTATAGTAAGTATATAAAAATAAAGAATCAATCACATTGTTATTAACATATGAAGATAATTACTTATAAATTAGATAACCAAAATAGGATATAGCTAGAATTAGTTAACATATAAATATGCTCATATTTATCATTTAGTCAAATACATTTAAAAATATCACCACAAATATTTAATGTATATTTACTTGTAAAATTGTCTAAAACTTCATTCTTTAAAATACTATAGTTTTTTAAAGAATAAATAAAAAAGATCAAACTATAAAAATCCACAAATATAATAAAAATTAATTATAAATTAATTAATATATAAATTCTAAAATAATTTTAACATCAAATCAATATTTTAAATTCTATTTAATTAAAATAATTTATTGTAAAATTTTACAAACAGTAAAAACAAAACTGTTTATACTAATAGAAATATTATTTGTTCTATTCTATTGTATACATTACACTAGAGTAAAACACTTTGAGGTTGAAGGATCATACAATGCAGGCAACAAATATTTCCTTCCATTAACACCATTAGCATTATAACTAGCACCACTTGTGGGGTCCACCAAGACATTCCCAGCGTATCCAGGGTAAGCCCCTTTGCCAAAAACTCCAGTACAAGCCGAACCAGCTTCCAAAGGTGCTTCTTTAGGTCCTTGAAAATACCCATTCCCAAATGGGTTTGTAACGGTCGCAGCCAATAAACTAGCCAAGTTAATCACCATACCGTCTAGGCCCACATCGTTATTGGGCGCAATCAATGGTTTGCTTTGAGGCCCATATATAGGTTGGTGAAAGGGCCACGCGCATTGACCTGGACATTGTTTCTCCGAATTACCAACCCACACGTAACTAAATTTTCCACTCTTTTGAGTACCCACTGAAGAACCATGGGTCCCACACTTACTGGAACAAAACTTATCAACTGCCACGTCAGCGGCGGTTAAGACCACGTTTATTGAGTATTGTTGTGGACCTTTGGATGCTAGCTTTATGATTTGATCATTGGTGAGTGATTTTCCCAACGAGTAATTTTCGTCTAGGATTTGTGAACCCATTTTGAGGGTTACTTTTGGTGTTTTTGTGAGATGGTAGTATATGTCGGTTATTTTCCACCACGTGGCGACGGATGGTTGGATTTTGGTGGGTGTGAGAATAGAAGTGATGAAATTAGAGATTATTGCTCGTTGGGAAATGTTGAATTTACCGTACCATATTAGATTGATGGATATTTTACCAGTTAGAAGAGGACCATTGTGGTATTGGAACTTTAATGATTGGTCATTTTGTGTTAGTTTTGTTGTTGCTGAGATTAAATTGAGAAGAGAAATAATGAGGAATAGGTTTAGTAAAATATTTGAAGACATGTTGAAGAAGCTATTACTACAATTAGTAATTTGTAAAAAATGTGTAACTGTAAATGAAATTGTGAAATTTAATTGTGGTTGTGAAGATAGAAATGTGAAGTATGGTATATTTATAGGCGATTTAAATTTGAAAAATTGAAAAGGAATAGGCAAGTGAGTCAAGAGTCAAAAATGAAAAAAGAGTGAAAGTCACAAAAATAAAAAAGGAAAGAGAAAAAGAAAAAAAGTCAAAAGAAATAGTGTATTATATTTGTTTGTTTTTACGTTGAAAATTTACAGACGGATGCACATTATTGCAGTGGCACTACAAGTAATTTTTCTGTTTTTAGTAAAAGTTTTATTGATTAAAAATTATTCTAGACTCATTTGTTATTAATTAACAAATATAATTGTTATATTCAATAATTTGAACATTTATTATTATATATTTTAATATGATAAAAATCATATTGCTTTTTAAAATGTATTATTCAAAATGATTTTTATGAACAATTTTATAAAATAAATTTTAATTTTAATAATTTTTCAAATTTTATTATTGTGAATTTTTTTAGCAAATAAATAAAATATTATAATAAAAATATAAAATAATATAAAAATATTTTTTTTTAAATCTTGAACAAATACATCCATTGTGTAGTTCTTTTTGAAATTTCAATTCAAATGTCTAAAATTTATTATTGTATGTTGTCATTTTCTCGATTGCTCCTATTTTACTTTTCTTTAGTTTGTTTTTGGTTAGAATTTTTACACATCTTTATGTTTTATAAATCTACTAATATTAATAAATTAGTACACCACCATTATGCTATATATTTTTTTAATTGAATTTAGATTTTGTTACTTTAAATGTTTTATTTTGTTAATGAGCTTATATTTAACAAAATTATACAAACATATATTTAAATCTTATTTAAAATATAAGACTATGCTTTATGGCTTTAAAATATATGACTATTTAATACCAAAAAAATTCTCCAACAAAATATATATTATACTAAATAAGTTACTGAGTTTACTGTATTCTTCTAGTAGTTTAATTGGTAGAGTCTAGTTCTCTTAAACGTTTTGTTTGACAAATGTTCAAATTCTTGGATATGCTACTTTTGAAAGAAAGTATATATATTTCGTTCAAGAAACTATAACTTATGTCAGTATGTAGCTTAATATTTTATATTTAGGAATAATCAATATTTTTTTAGAATATTATTAATTTGGAGTAAAAGTCACATTTTAAAGTTTGTCTTAACCCTCCAAATTTTTAGAAACTTAGTTATGATAGGGGAAGGGGAGCCTATGACTACTTCAAAATTCATTATATAATATATATATAATTAATATCTCACATTCAACTATTCATTATAGTTGTCTTTGTTATTTTTATTATAAATGTAATAGTTTATTTAATAAAATTTTAAATATTTGAATTCAAACCTAATACTTTTAATATATTTAAAAATAAAAATTATCACAATATAAAAATAAAAATTAATTAAAAATATATATATATATATAATTTATTTTATGTTGGTCTACTCGATAAAATCCGTCAAACTCTACCAACGAGTCAATCTTATTGATAAAGCGTTGCTAATACAAATTTTAGTACTGGTTTAGAAAACTAGAAAGAAACTTTGCAATTGACCATACTCTTATTTTCAATTGGTGATAGTCTTATTGATTGTTTAAGTGAACCTCACAATGCATTTAGAAATGGGAACAAAAAAATCTCTAGCCACAGATAAAACACGTAATAAGCACTGTTGTTTGAATAAAATAAATAGATATTTTGATTTTACATAAAATAATAGATATGAACATGGATGTAATATTATTTGTAATTGTGGATATGCGTACCTGATAATAAATCAATAAAAACTATTATTATTGTAATCTCTTTGTGGTATGCACCAATAAAACTATTATTATTGTAATATCTTTATTTATTAATCTAATAGTATTTTATATTTTTTGTGTTAACATAACAGGAGTTTTTTATATGTCATTGTCAGAAAAAAAAAAAAGTTAAAAGACTTAAAGGAAACAATAGTTTTTTTTCTTTACTTCTCTAATTCAATATTGATCATCATTTTCTATTTCTTAATCATTCTTCGTTTGTAATTTATTTAAATTTCAAAAATA
>JBBPBS010000276.1:17912971-17935562 GCA_037974835.1 Cicer judaicum
TGAAAAGAACAGTTATTAAAAAAAAAAAAAATTAGATTAATAAAATATATTATATATAAAGATATATAATAGCATTAGACATTTAAATAGATTTTTATTGTCTATATTCAAAATAAGAAGAAATATATTTTTAATTAAATTTACTATGATATCAAACTTTTAAAAATGGAAAGCCAATCTTAAAAAACAAATCTATAACATGAAACAATAAACATTCAAAAAAATTATGGTCAAACTTATGTAAAATAAAATCTAGTATGATTTAGATCTATCAATAATTAGACTATAATTTTTTCAGTCTGACTTATTTTTATCCATACTCAACACCAAGGATATGTCTTCAATATTAATGTATTGTTTAAGAAAAAAAATATAATTATTTATTTAAAAATTTCAAAAGCTTTGACAACAACAAACACAGAGAGTTTGTCTATAATGCTCATAAGTATTATTCTCCCATTGAATGAATGTTGGGTGGAATCTATGAGTTTTTATTTGGTTGTGGAAGGTGTTGGCTTGACCGGTATCATTCAGTGTTGCCCATGTTTCCATGTTACACGGACTACATTGGAGCGCAAAAGGAAGGTTCCTAAAGCATAATTCATATTAGCATTAACGTTACGTTACATGTTTTAAATCATCTCCCAAATATTGATGATTCTATGCAAAGTTTTCAAAATTATTTCTACGAATTTAATTTATACTTTCATATAATATATTAAAGATTATTTTATTTTTTATAATAAAAACAAAAACAATTTTTTGTTATTATAAGAATCGTATATAAAAAAAATTATTGTCACAAAATAATTAGTTAAAATTATCACAAATACAACATCAAAATAAGAGTTAGATAGGATTTATACGTGATAGAGTTTCATTAATTGTACTGAATAGTTAATAATAAAACGGTACTAATGAATGTTGAATTTAAAGATTGCGTCTTACTATCGAATTATATTTAATTACTAAAATTAAACAAAAAGTTTTTAAATTGATTGAAATTATATTTGAATTTAACAACGGTCATAAAATTGATCACACTAATAGAAAATTGTGTTTTTAATACGAAAAGATTTAAGTATTTTATCTGTCACCATACTTAACAAATGAATGAGAGGGAGAGAGAGAGGTATATTTAAATGATTGACGGTATAAACGAGTTAACAAAATGATAGGATGACAATTTTGTAAATATGTGAAATACGGTTAACACGTTATATTGACAACCAACTTAATAGATACGGGAAAAATTAAATTAAAAAATTAATATATCCCATCATAAAATTTGGCTAAATCCGTTACTTGATAAACTACTTAACAAAATGAGACGGGGAGAATTTTGAAAATATTTAAAACTTGTTTAATGCAGTTCTAATAATAACCGATTTAAGATGACCTTATTCACATTTAATGACGTGCAAAGTTTTATTCACAGTTAATGACGTGCAAAGTTTTAGCTTCCAGTTTATTAACTATTGTATTATAAATCTTTTTTATTCTCTAACCATATTTGCAACTGCATCAACTCCACGTCGATGGTCCAACTCAGTTTCATGTTTGATCGGTTGACGTATGCTTTCATCGCCACCTTCTTCACAATTGCGTTTCATCGTCACCATTTCAAGTATGGTCGTTCAAGGTATTAAATAATAAATTTATATGAATAATTTTTTTATAATTTTCTACTCTTCTATTGTTGATATATAACAATAATTTTGTGACGTTGATAAAATGATCAGTATATTGAAGTAAAAAATATCAATTAGAAGGAAGGGGGTTTGAATTATAATTGTCCCTTTTTTAAAAAAATTATGCTTTAAAAATAAGATCTCAGATTAATATTGATCTTTACAGTGATGAAGATCAATCTTTACTTTGTAGAAGATCAATATTAAATTTGCAGAAGATCAATCTTTAAAACAGCAAGATCAACTTTACCAAAATGAAATCTGATTGTAAAACATAAAATAAATAGAGATAGAGATAGAGAGATCACACAATAATATATCCTGGTTCACCCACTCCGGGTTACGTCCAGTCCTCACAACCGTGAGATTTTTCACTAAGTGTTCAAACCAAGATCCTTCTTGGTTTTCATGGATCAATCTTGATCTTTACACAATTCCTACCCTTCTACCTAGAAAGGATTTCTACCTTACTGTTTGTAAAGACTTTAACAAGCTATCTTTCAAACGTGAAAGGATTTTGCAAGTTACTCAAGATTTGACAAAGCAACCTTGAGTTACAAAGTGGTGATTTTGAGGCTATTTAGAATTTGATATTTCCTCAACTCTTGTTTGAGAAATATACTATGTGGATGGACATCTATTGTGAATGATTACAACACATACATTAAAACAAAACAGCAAGCTATAAGAAAAGGGATTTAGACACTTGAGTATGATAAAAAAGATTGATCTTTTGTTCTTTTGCTTTGTTTTGATTGTTCTGTTTTGTTCTTCAATTTGCAGCTGCATTTATAGACTCTAAGAAGGCTTAGGACAACTAATATGGCCGTTGGAAAAGGAGCAACTGTCATGAAAGAGCTGTTGGAAAATCTGTCATAACTTAAGATTGATCTGTTGCATCAAAAGATTGATCCATGATTGATCTTTTGGTCTGTTATGAAAATAGCTTGTTCCCTATGCATCGTGTCAGTATGTCAGCCTTGAGTACATGTTTTTCTGTCATGTGTGCAGGCTTTAGAATAGTTCAAATCAGTAGTGTACTTCACTACTTGTAGCCTTGTACTTGCACTTGCTTTATATGAAGAATGATCTTTGTATTATGCTTTTATTGAAGCATAACTTGATTCTTCAAATTCTGAAATGAGTGTGATTTTTATTGTTCTTTTGCTGATATATTATGTGAGTATAAGTTGAATGTGGCTTACAGGATTGATCAATTTATGTGGAGATTGAATAACTTAAGATGGATCTACTGCATCAAAAGATTGATACAGGATTGATCTGCTGCATCAAAAGATTGATCCAAGATTGACCTGCTGCATCATAAGATTGATCTGCTGTATCAAAAGATTGATCCATAATTGATCTGCTGCATTGTGATGTTTGATACATATCTTGTTTTAACACACTCAAATGCACATGTTAAATACCAAAACACTTAGAATCATAATTAGAATTCTTAATTAACTTTTTGTTTGTTTTCATCAAAAGATTAAATTGAGATTTTGTCTCAACATATATGTGCATTTAGATGATTATAAGTTGTTATTGATTATATTTTTTAATATTCATATGATAAAAAAAATTAGGATTCAACCGTATTGATTGTGTATTTTTTTCTTCTTCCAGATATTTGATGACTCGAGATCAATTCACCCGAATCAAAGTAAATAAGTTCGAAAACATTGTATGGATTTTAATTTAAAATTAATTGAAGAAAATGATATTAATATATATCTATTGAATATTGCTACATTGTGGTTTTGTAATTTTGTTAATGGATATCTACATGAAAATAAAATAAAAAATTTATAAAAAAATTATTATTATTTTAACTATATCTATTAAGTGAGTTGGTCAAAATATCCGACTTAAAAAGATTATGTATTATGCTGAATTTATAATGTTTAAGTCGGTTAAGTTTCATCGACTTAATATGATGAAGCTCTGTTAAGTCGGTTCATGAAACGAGTTAAAAAACAACATACTTTTTAAGTCGTTTGCTGTTAACTCGGGCACGGAACCGACTTAAAATGTACATTTTAATCAACTTAAAAAGACAAAATTCTACTAGCGTCATTTATTAAAAGAAAAATATTAGGATGAGTTTCACTTTTGAATCCAACATTGGTTTCTACTTTTATCCTAGTTACTAAATTACTTTATTAAATTATTACTAAATTTTCTTTATTATTTTTGTCATAATGTCTTACTGACAGGATCTTTCATTCAAAAATAACTCTTAATCCCTAAGTGAATTTAAGATTATAATTAAGCTTTACACTACAATAATTCTCTTCTTAAATTGTTGTCTTTGCAACAAATTCAATTAGTTTCATGACCTGCATCTATCCTTAAACTACAATATCATAAATTTCTCATCTCAAACATTCATAAAGTTCACTTACATTTCAAAATACGAATTGTATAACATTTTAATGTTGATCATGTAATATAAAACATTAAACACATAGATGATAAAATAATTCAATAAACTAATTCGTATAACTAGAAATTAAATCAGAAAAATAACGGTTTCATCTTGTTTCACCAATCCCTAATAAATATAATTTAGCTACTCGTGACAGATATACAAAAGATAGAAATTAAGTAATAATTACAAGAAGGATTCAATAATGATTCTTGATAAAACTCCTCTAATGGTGTTAAGAATAGTCATATCAGAGCTTATCTCCTATGACACAAGTCTCTCCACTTAGTTTGACTCTAATTGGACATGTAAAACATTAGATATGGCTCAAATACTCCACATATGTTATGTTGATGTCTCACCAAAATTCAGCACTGCACTAAAACAAATAAACGACGCAAAACTATGAGAAATATATACTTAATCAAATAAATAAGAACATAAATATTTTATTAAATCAAAGAATTAGAATCAACAAAATATATAGAATAACTCCTTAAATTAACTAATAATTGAATAAATAAAACTCAAAACAATGAAAAATATGCATATGATAAAAAGTCATCTATAGAAATTAGTTAGATTTTTTTCATTATTACGAGGTTTGTTAATTTTCTCTATATAAGAGGTTCATCTTCTCTAAAATCAAATAAGATTATTAACTCTTGATCAATCATGAAGAAATATTCAATTTTGTATTTATGTGATTTTTAGTTCAATAAAAATTAGTATATTATTAATAATGTCAACATCAAAATGAAAATAATTATAATACAATAATTATAATTTTTTTTTACACTCCAATTTTTCATATTTTTTTCTTTTGAAATAGAGTCACAAAGGAAGCTGTTACAATTAACAATTCATACACCGAACAAGTGTTTATTAAAAGTTTTTTTTTATGTTTTCAGCTGCATAAATATGTTTTTTGGGTACCAAAACACATGCATTTTTAAAATTTTGAAATTTGTGTATCGATTTTTTTTTTTCAAATCTTTTGATACAAAGTTTATCGAAAATTTAGTGGGATATTTTTTTTTAAAGATTTTAGTGGGATAAATAAAATTTTAAAAAGAGATAAAATAGATATTTTGTATAAAATGTAGAGGTAGGAGTATAAATATTGGGTAAAGGGTTTAATTTTCTTTAGCAAGCTTCATAACCAAGATCTAGCCCTAAATTGTGTTCCAGCCCAGTGTGGCTTTTAACCTCCAAATGGGCCGTACTCCATATTGATCTTAGCTTAGCAGTGGGTACGGTTTATATTACTGATGCAATAAATAATTGATTTTATGGATGCACTTGTTATTAAAAAAATTGAACTACAATGAAATTTGCTGTACAAGATAAACTATTTCAATAGTATAACAAACTGAATGAAATCATTGTCAAAATGAAAGGAAAAAAAAAAAACTGAATGAAATTATTTGTAGCAATAAAAATCAAAAGTCGAATTTTACTCCGTAAAATTAGTTGGATAAATAATAAACTTTAACATGTTTTTATTCTATCAAATACTATAATGGACATATGAATACATAATGTCTTTTGGACAAAATATGCCTACATATCGTTCAGTTTGTACATGATTTGAGTACTTTCAAATAAATGTGCAAAATAAAATATATAACAAGTAAACTTCAATGTTTCTGTGAAAAAAAGAGTAATCTTCAGAGCTTAATAACTATTAAACTGAAACGAGCTCGAACAAACTATTAACCATTGTTATAAATGTACGGAAACAAGAACCATCAGGGGGTGGTGGCGCAGTTGGCTAGCGCGTAGGTCTCATAGCTTCTGAGTTATCCTGAGGTCGAGAGTTCGAGCCTCTCTCACCCCATCAAACATTTTTTCATTTATTTGTCTACCAAAAATGCTATCGATTTTACAGTTTTTTTGGGGATAATTGCTAAATTCCCTCCTAAAACCAAGATACATAACAATAAAGGCAATTCAATGATTCAAAATAATTAAAGCTACAAAATATGTAGAGTTTTGTGAATGTTCTAAAGATATATTACGAATAACAAACGCCAAAATGAAAGAATAAAAATTAAATTTTTATAATAAAAAAGTAAAAACATTTTTAAGGATATCAAAATAATTTCAGAAAAAAAAGGAAGATATCAACATTATTTCAGAAAAAAAGGATATTTAAATAATTTCAACAATTAATATACCTCTTAAAATATACACAATTTTTGTCCTTTTTAATTATAAGTTTATTCGGTCATTTTTACGTATAATAAAAAAAGCATAATGGGTGTTACTAAAATACTCTTTTTTATATTAATGTATCTAGGTATAATTCTTTTATTTTCCAAAGAGAGATAAATAATCTATTTGAAATATTAAATTGGGTTTAGGTGTAAGTGGGTTATGGAGTTAAGATGAAAAAGCTATGACGTTGATGTTTGACTGTTTACGCATTAAGGACTTTGGTAAAACTAGTTTGAGATAGAGAAGGAGATGAACAACAATTATTTTATTTTTTATTTACATAAAAAATGCTGATTTATATGACACATTCTTAAAAATTGCTGACTATACACATCAGTATTTTTAAATAGTTATATATGAAAACCAAATATAATAATTAAAATTAAAATTAAAATATTTATCCCTAGTACGTCTTATATTGCACTGACTAAATATACTATTAGCCTTTAATTAATTATGAGACAACTTTACATCACACAAATTTAATAAATTACCTAATTTATATCATGTATAGAATTATCCAAATATGCTTATAATAAGATATTATCTTCATCTCTCGTTGTTCATTGTCTTAAAGGTATTGCACAAATTTTTATACAAAAATTATAATAAAATGAGTTTATTTATTAAAGTTTTAGTTAATAGTAGTTGGTAAAATAATGTTAGATGAGTTGAAATGTTTTTTATATAAGATTGAAAAGTTAAATATATTTTAGTTAATAATTATATCTACTTTTACATAAGATGGAAAAGTTAAAATGCATTTTATATCATCTCAAATAATTGAAAAAGTGTTGTACTCCCTAAATATCTATTATAAGATGTTTATTCTTATTTATAAAACATTTTGCAGATACCCATATATATTTATTGTTTATTTTTTAATGTTAGTATATCCCTTATTAACAGTATTTTCAAAATATCATAAAATGTAAAAAATTAATATTAATTTTAAATATACTTAACAAATGTCATAAGTATATTATAAATAGAAAAGGGAACATATGGGGAAAAATAGAGACGAGGGAGTGTATTTTTTGATTGAGTTGTGTTTGCACATAATGAGTTGGCAATTGCCTTTTAAGATTTTGCGATTAAAATTTCAAGTAAAGCATGATCAAATAAGTGAAAATAGTGATCTTAATTTTAGGTATTCATGTGAGTTATCACTACATGTTATGCGGGTCCTCCTGACATGGTTTGGTTGCTTCTCGTGAAATGATTAACTTTTTGAAATTAAAGACACGAAATTAATACTAACTCTTCTAGTCGTCTAGCAAGTGACATTTACAAAGTAGCACTATATTGAAAAATAAGACAAGTGGCATAGAAGATTGTGTTTGAGGGCAATGTTTGCTTCATCTTTGCCTCTATTTAAGGTCAATAATAATTGAATTGATTTGATCCTCGTGTGCAGTTGTAAATTAATCAAGCGTTAGTATGTTCAGTGGTAGTACATCTATATTGCGTTGGATCTTACATCTACCTAATATTAATTAAAGTATGGTATATAGTTGTAAGAGAATACTAGTAATTTCTAAGTTAAATTCTCATAGTAATTCAAGTTAATGCTCATTTCATATTTTTTAACTTCTAAGTTGAATTTTTTTTAAGTTGATTGGAATGTTTGGAACAACAATAAATATCGTCACAAATGAAAATAGATTTAAAATTAGTTTTTATTGGGATATTTATAGAATAGCCTAAAGGATAAACAAAATAGCAAAACAAATAGAAAATGTAAGGATTGATCTTACCGCTAAGGATACAAAAATCCTATGTTTTGGCCTTCCAACAAAAATTTATTTGTCGTAAGATTCTTATAAACAAAAAGACTACATATTTATAAATAAAAAAGTAAAAAGTTAATCTATACATTACTATAATCTATATCTATATATATTTTGATAGATTCAATTTTGATATAAAAAATATATACATCTCTAAAGGAGTTAATTTATAAAGAATTTATTCATTTATAAATTAATTTAATGAGATACTTAAATTCAATATAAAAAATTTAAGATGATATTAGAATTTATTGATTGAATTATATACTATTTATACATATGCAAAAATATATACTCAATTGATACCCACAACAAATATCCACGATACATAAAAAAAGACTCATACTTTAGATATTAACACAAACATGAGTAATTATATGCGAAATTTAGTATGTCAGCGGGTCTCTTATAGACCGTCCGCACTTGCGTTTAAAAAGATATATTTATTTATGTGTGTTTATATATAATTATAATAATAAATACATTTTTTTAATATTAAATTAATCTAACCTTATTAATTTACATGAAAACTATATAAAACTCTCTACAATATTATTTAATAATATTTTATCTATTTGATAAATCAATACATTTTTTTATTCTTAAATCAATTTTTTTGTTGTTGCCATTTTTTGTTTGAATATGTGAATAACATGTATGAGTATTGATACTTTAGTATTCAAATGATTTGGGGAAGTACAAGTATTGAAGATACTATCCTCCTATGAATTTAGGTATGAGTATTTTAATTAAATTACAGATATAGGACAAGTACATTAGTCTCTTATTCTGACCTATTTATTGTTATTGCCATGTTAGATTATCATTTACGTGTCAAAAATTGGTTTATTCTAAAATATAATTATTTAATAATAATAACAACAAATATAAAAAAAATTAATTTTGTCCACTATAAATTGTATATTTCGTGAGTTTTAATGATGATTTATTTTAATACTAATTATTGCAAATGGAGTTAGCTATTCAAAATGAAAAAACTTATACATTTCAAAAATACCCCAACTATAATTCATTCTAGAAAATGCGCTCCTCCCATTTCCCATAATATTTAGTCATATTAAACACTTCTTAGTCTTTTTAATTATCCCCAAATATCCTCTCTTTCTCAAAGAACACTTTTTTCACTTAATCCAATTCGCTCTTTGAAGAACAACAAGTAGAACACTTGTAAAGACACTAAAACAAAATGATAGAAGATCTCCTTGTTCTCAATCTTCCTTTATCAACCTATCATTAACTATAAAGTATTCCAGTGCAATACCAATAGTTGCTAGAAAATGGAGATCTAACATAAGTGAAAAGACTTACTATTACTTTCTTAATTAAGACTCTAAACTTAAATTTTTATTGAGATTATTACATATTAAATATAATTAACTACCTTTTTTTATATACGTAATTTGACTTATTTTTATGAAAACGTGGATGAATACCGACATAAACACATTGATGAATTGTTGACAATTAATGTGTTTTGGAGTTTGTATGGATGTGGCAGTTAGCGTGTATGTCACATTTTACAATGGTTTCCATTCTCCAATGAATTCTATCTATCCATTATTGCTATTGGATTTCAGCGAAAGGGTTACCTAACTATTTTTTGGGGCACTTGTAATGTCAATGCTCGTTGGACAAATAAAATACGTCCACTTGTTTTATTTTACCAAAGCTGCAGTTATTAATATCAAATCTAATAAAATCATAACTATATACATTTCAAAAATGCTAAAAGTTTAAGACAATCATATCTACCATTTAAGTTGAGCTAATGGATACGTAGTTTAAAAGCAAACCACATTATTATCAATTATATTTATTTATAGGAATTAACGACAAGTGTTTCCGCTATATTTGTTGAGACATTAAAAATTAGAATTTTATTTTGAAAATATGTATTTAATAATTAATTTAATAATATTAATATTTTATTAATTAAATTAAAATTAAATTATTTTTTATTTATTTTATTATTATTAATTTAAAGTAAAAAATATTAAAAAAATTAAAAGTGAATGATGCATCTCGTATTAATTAGATAATAAATTAATTAATACTAGCTCCTATCTTAAATATATGATTTTTTGAAATATTTTTGTTGTTTCTTTTTATAATTCGTTTCAATTTTTTAAATATATTAATTATTTGTTTATTAATTTATATCCTTAATATGTTACATCTTCCTTTACAATCTATAATAAACGTTAAAAAAAACTTTAAACTAATTATTTCTTTAAAGACAAATTAATAAAATAATTTAAAATATCAATAAATTTAATACTACAATTAATTTCTTTAATTCCTATAATTCAATCAAGAAGTGATTTAGTGAAAGAGGTTTAATATAGAAGGAAGGAGGAGTAAAAATGTATAATTAATATATCATATTTTAGGAATGTGTGCATTTAATATAATTTATATATTAAAAATTATAATAATAAAGTAAATGAAGATAATAAAAAATAGAAATCATCTTAATCTGAAATGGAGATGATATTACATAAAAAATATCATCTATTTTAAAACAAACATTTTTTGAAATAAATCATTAATTATGAGTTGGAAAAAATAGCTGAGTAACTTAAGTACTCTTTTACGAGACAGCCTTAGTTATCCGGTCAAAATGACCACACTTTGAAAATCTGTCTTTGTTTGCAATAATAATTATACCTTATATTATATCCTAATGAACTCCCAAAAGAGCAATGATTTTCATCGACAACTAAATCTCCTTAAAGTTAATAGACGCGTCAAAGCTCTACGAACACATTGGAATTGGCTTAATACAGCTTGCACATTTTGGGTAAGTTATTTATTTATGAAACTTTATTTGAGTATATGATTATAATGCTATTTGATACGAATATTTGAATAGAAAAAAAGAAGAAGAGAGAAAATAGAGGTTTAGATAAATAATAATTAATTGTAGACGTTGACACATATTATAGTTTCTCTTGCAAAGATCCGTACTAACCATCATTCATTTCCACTGCCTTAGTCCAATGAAAAGAGGGAACAGATGTGACGTGACCTCATGTAAGCGTAAATACGCACCAATCTATAGTAGTTGCATTTTTTTTAATTATAATAATAAATATAGTTGCATTTACTCAGTGATATAAGTTAGTTACATTTACGCAATGATGTTGGCTGAGCTCATAGTATTCAAATTAAAATGTGGGTCAGTTCCACCATTTCATGCTCAAGACAAACTGCATGTTAGGTTTCTTTTGGTACACATGTTAGGGTACAAATAAAAATCATTTCTGTAACATGTTTTTTAAAATTTCTTTTGAGACAAATACTCCTATATATCATCAATAATAATATCATAATAAAAAAAATGAAAGTATAATGTGATTTTTTTTAAGATTCAACGACTGTAGATCCATAGTATGTAATTTTTATGGGAACTTTTATGGTGTAATTGCAAAAATTAACATGTGTATGTGTTGATATTATTAAATTAAATAAAAAATAATCTAATGATATGTCATAGATCTATGTAAGTTTGACTATATTTTAATATCACTAAATTTTAAGTTTTACATTTTTGTTTTATATATAAATAATCAATATCTATTAATTAAACTATGTATAAAAAAATATCAAGTTTCTTCTATCCGTTCGTGATCTTTTCGTCCTACCATCTTTTTGCTATTTTTTATTGTCTCCTTCTGGCGTTCTTTACTATCTCTATTACTCTTTCTGTTTCGTCTATATATGTCATTAGTTCATTAAGAATCAAACACGAACCTAAAAATGATGGTTCGACCATACCGATGTGTGGTCGACAACATTAAAACGACAACAACACAAATACAAATTAATTGAGAGTAAGACCGATGATATATCTTCTTGCTGTGGAAGAAAAACGACAAAAGAAAGTGATTTTCTTTAATGGTGGAGTGGTTTCAAGAGAGGAGAGGAAGGGAATTAGTTTTTAACTTTTTGAGTTGAAAATGATTTTAATTTTAATTAAAATAAAATAAAAGTAGAAAAAAATAACTAAAATAAAGAGATTAAATAAAAAAATAAATGTACTTATACAAATAATTTGATCAATGTAATATATAATATTTAGATATTAATGTGGAGAAAATTAACTCATTTATCAATTAAAATTAAAATTAAAAGTATCTATACATTTTTTTTAAAAGTACAAGAAAAGTATCTACATTTAAACCTATTTTATCATATAAAACTTTGTTTCATAAAGAAATTTATAGAATTAATAGTTATATAAATATGAAATGTGATTGCACTTTAATGTTTAGAATTGTAAAAAAACGCAAATTAATATCACCTCCTATATCTCCCATTATTCTTCCTTTTCCTATAGCAACTTAAAATACCCATTACCCAGTACTTTCCAAATCCAACTCCTTTCATTTCATGCCTTGACAAGCTGGCTATTATATATCATTTATTTACTATACTTTATAAAAAGCTAAACAAACTCAATTAAGAGAAGGGACATGTGTCACCACTCACCAGGATAAATCGCTTTCCATTTTCACAATATATATGCTTTTTTTCATAAACAATCTATTAGTTAGAATTAGGGGTGGACAAAAGACAAAGACCCGACCGCAACTCGAAAAATCCGAGAAATTTATGGGTCATTCGGACGGATTGAGATGGATGTCGGATGTAAAAATAGAAGAAAGTAAGTTTGTGCGGATACAATTGGTCGATTACGGATTTTAAAGTCAAATCCAATAGTACTCGAACCCGCCCGAGAGTACTAGATAATATTTCTTATACAACTATACTCTGAAATACGCTTTCCTACCACTGCACTATAGACACATAGAACTCCTGCCACACTGTAAATGTCAAGTCCAGCTTTATCTAATTACAGGCAACCATCATAATTTCACTTTATATTTTTACATATTTTGTTTTTACAATTACTACTATTATTTATTTTACAGCTATACTACTAGCATTTAAACAAAAATGCTATGCTAAAAATTCATAATAAAAGCAATACACGTCTGTTACCACATGAATTATCAAATATGAGCATATGGTAAAAAAACAAAACTATACAAACTCTTATAAAATGGTGAAAGAAGGCCATCAAAGTTCAAAGGGCTCATGCTAACAACTGAGATAAGGTGGCGTATAGTCGGAATCCAGTTCTTCCTACTCTTTTCTCTCTAATCTATTCTCATTTTTTTTATCACAAAATTCAGTGTTCTCTAAAATGTTGGTAGTTTGATATTGACACCCATACCAACCAAACCGACGTAACCGAATTCCGACTAACTTGTAAATCGACGAAACTGATCAAGAAAATAGTCGGAATTGAGTTGTATAATATGAAGCTCGGTTACTCACGAATTTAGTATTTTGGCCCGAATCCGTCCGAATCCGACCCGATGTCCACTCCTAGTTAGAATCACTCATTTAAATTTTTATATAACAATCTTTTCGAAGATATCAAGTGATTTTCACTAATAGTTTTAATAGTTTTTTTATATAAAATAATATTATTAGTGATTTTTTTTTTCTTTAATAAATTAATTTAAGTGTATTTGAGTCCTTTTATGTTTGTATGAGATTATATTCACCATCTAACTATAAAAATATATTGAGATTTACAATTTAAAAAGAAAAGTAAAAAATAAAATCTATTATAATATAATGATGAAATGATGAATATAACTAGAGTCATTAATAAAGTCTTAAAGTCCATAGTTTCATCTTAAAATCTTCTATTAAGCTCCTAATCCTCCTATTTAAATAATTTTTTTAAAATTTTAATCTACTATTTTATAATTTTTTTGTAGTGAGGGGATCTATAGACCTATTATTTTGTTAATTGAAATATATATTTATTTTTTCCAAAAAAATATTAGAATCTTTTTTTTAATATATATATATATATATTAAATTTCAAATTATTTTTGTTGAAAAAATTATTTTGTTTTTTGAATCATCAATTTTTTAAAAAATAGAAATATCGATTTTTTTTTTTAAAGTAGAGCCATATATCAACAAAATGTTAGAAGTTGTGTTTTTAGGAGTTTTTAAGTTATAATTTTTTTTTATCTTTTTAATATTTAGACTGAAACCAATAATTAATACACTTATATAATTAACAACTATAAATATAACCCTTTTATATTTCATTCAAACGCAAGAAGTTTCAAATCTAATTGAAATTCACTCTGAGGTAGTATAGTAGCTTCCTATATTCCCTTTTATTTAGAGGGGAGGAGCTTCCTATATCCTACTTCCTACTTCCTACCTTTCACTAATTCAGTACAAACAATTTATGTCCGTTACTAAATGAATATAGTTCAATTTAATTTCGTACTCCATATTTTATTATATTATTCATTTACTGCTTGTCTTTTTTATTAATGAAAGTTTGGAATAATTTAACAAAAATATGACATTTTCAAGAGAAATAGTGTTTGTATTTTTTTTTTTTGTATTTTTAAAATTCTCATAATTAAAAATAATCTTATTTCAATAATTATCATATAAAAACATTTAAATATATTTTTAATAGAATTTAAATTACGACTTACCATATTGATATATTGTAACCAATTCAATAGAAATATCAATCCAACCAAAGCTACTCGTTCAAGAAGGACTCCATCAGATTTAATTTTAGTTTGAAATGTAAATGTTATAAATTTAATTGAGGTATATTAGAATTAGTGTTTTATATATTTCTATTAGATATCGTTAATCTTTATAAATTTTATTAATCAATTAAATAATTTTAAATTAATAATTTATATAAAATAAATTTTTAAATATAACTAAAGATTTTATAAAATTTATATAATTAAAATATTATTAAATAATGTAACATTATAAATACACCTCAGCCTTTCATTAGAATTATTTTTAGCGGAGGAGTTTCAAAAATATTCACGACACGGACAACAAAAAAAACTATATGAATATAGAGAAAAAAAATTATATATGAAGGGTAAAAAATTGAAACTCATTTAGTGATTAACATCCTTGTGTTTTAGGAAGAAAAATACTTTTCAAATATTTTGATTTTATATTTTAAGACTTTAATCTATATTTTATTTAATAAAATATAAATAAAGTATAAAAATATCATTTTAATTATAGAATTTGCAATATGATTCTTTTTCAGAATATTATTTAATTATTTTGACAAAATATAATTTTTTATTTATATTATACAATACTATATATTATTTGATTTCGAATATAAACAACAAAAATTATATTTTATATCTTAAATATAAATAAAATAAAATTTAATTAAATTAATGTTATAATATATATATTTGTATACACATCCGTGATTTAAATTAAATATATATGATGAAGTAATTGTATAAATAAAATTAAATATATTTAGTGTAATTTTTGAAATTAACTTATGAATGAATTATTAGTTATTTTGTGAAAAGAGATGAATTATTAATTGGTCTGTGAGAAGTGTGTATGAATCACATTCGGATCAGAACAAAATCTGCTTCCTCTCATCACATTTCGGAAGCAGAGTTACCATTCCAACACAACACAACCCAACCGAGTGAGGAACCAAGGAAGGAACACACTGCGATTCCTTTTGTCGCGAAACAGCATTCAAACCAACCCATTTTATTCATTATAATTCACCCTTCTTTCTCCTCATTCCTAACAAGGTACTCTCCTCATTGCCTTTGATCTCATTTCTCATCTTTTCTGTTGCCCATTACATTGATCTATATCAGATTTTCATTTCTCTCTCTCAATTTCCATTGGGTTGTATAAAAATGTTTTTTTTTTTCTTTTAAGTTTCTAAATAAAGAAAAATATGCTCCAGCTTTTTTATGATTCACTTTTGGGTCTCGATTGGGATGGCCATTGAAGGTTTTTTTTTTTCATTCTTAAAAACGAAAATGAGTCTTGCGTTTTGTGATTCGTTTCTGGGTTTCGATTTGCATACACAATCAAAGTGTTTTTATTTATTTTAACTTTTTCTTTTTTCTATTTTTTTTTTTAATAGCTTGCGCTTTTTAGGAGTCTCTAGTGAATGATTATGAGACTAGCTTCAAGAGATTTAACTATTTGTGTTACTTCAACTTTAATAATATCTTCGAATCTTGTTCTTTCTAAGTTCAGACTTGCAATTGCAACTCATTTTTTAATATAATAATAATAATAATAGTTATTAAATCTTCTGTTCATTGATATTCATATCAATGTTGGGTCCTTATTGGATCTGGTTCGTTGAATTTAATTAATGCGTTGCCTAATTGCCTTGTCATCATTCACATGCTTTTGATTCTCTGAATAGGAACTTTGATTTGTTTACTTGCTTAATTGGTGTTTTTTTTTCGTAACTAGCTTCTACTTGCTCCTATGTTATAAGAATACTATAAATCTTAACAAGTATATCTCTATTTTTATTATGCTAGGTTTGTATTTGTTCAGCTGAAGGCATATTCATTCATTCACCAATGATTTGTTCCATACAAATTTGAATGATGTTGGAATAACCGACTTCTATTAGTATTTTGGGTGTATTCATAATCATATAGTTAGTATATCTGCACATTTAAGCGCCGAGCTTCTTGGTTAGAGAATGTCCAGGCCATTGTACAGAGGTGTGTCTGGGATTCGGGTCCCTGATAACACCCTTGATTCATGGGACTCTCAATCCAAAGATAAAACAGAAAAGGATGGTTTGGATAAAAGAGGTTCTTCTGATCCGAGCCCCTTACCTTTGAAGTCTCCCTTTAGGTTACTTTTTGCAGATAATTCAAAAAATGGAATCACTGAGAATGGTTTCTCGCCTGATCCGTTCATTCTTGGCACTCCTAGAAGTCGGCATAAGTTGATTCTTCTTTTTATGAAGTTTAGTATAGTATTTATAGTTATACTTGCTCTTGCTGGGTCTTTTTGGTGGACAGTCTCGATTTCAACCACGTCAAGAGGTCATATTTTCCATGGTTATAGAAGACTTCAAGAGAAACTTGTATCAGACCTTTTAGATATCGGGGAGATTTCTGATGCTCCGTCAAAACTGAAAGAACTGGATTTTTGTTCTCAGGAGTTTGAAAACTATGTTCCTTGCTTTAACGTTTCCGACAATCTAGCTCAGGGTTACTCTGATGGCAATGAGTTTGACCGGCAATGTGGCCGTGAGCTCAGGCAAAATTGTTTACTTCTCTCGCCGACGAATTACAAAATTCCTCTTCGGTGGCCTACTGGAAGGGATGTTATATGGGTTTCAAATGTTAAAATCACTGCACAGGAAGTTCTTTCTTCTGGAAGCTTGACCAAGAGGTCAGTGACATACATTTCTCCTTCCGACTTGCATATTTTCGGCCATCATTTGATTGTAAAGACCGCTCTCTTGTTTATTTATTTATTTGGTTACAGGATGATGATGCTCGATGAAGAGCAAATTTCCTTTCGTTCTGCGTCTCTTATGTTTGATGGTGTTGAAGACTACTCACACCAAATCGCAGAAATGATTGGACTTCGAAATGAATCTAACTTCATACAAACAGGGGTAACTTAATATTTTTTTCTCCCTCCTGAATATAGAATTCTTTAATTATTTGCAGTGGCCTTCATCAATTATAGTCATATGTCACTATTTTGGTATATGTTAATTACGGAATCGAGCATACTTAATTTCATCCACTTATCTCAAGTGTGATACATGGGTAGGTATCTCATATTGCGTTGACGATACACACATTTTTCACCCTAATAGTACTAATATTAAAAATATACACATATGTCGATTAACTGTATATATTAAAGGTATTTTCAGTGATCAATTAACAAAAATTCCAAATATTTTCCATTTGCATGTAATGTTGTTAACCTTACTATATATTATGGCATTCTAAAATTTGCAGGTTAGAACCATACTGGACATTGGTTGTGGCTATGGTAGCTTGGGAGCGCACCTCTTTCACAGTCAACTTTTAACTATGTGTATTGCGAACTACGAGCCTTCTGGTAGTCAAGTTCAACTTACACTTGAGAGAGGTCTTCCTGCTATGGTTGCTTCTTTTACTACAAAACAGCTGCCTTATCCATCTCTCTCCTTTGATATGCTGCATTGTGCTCGATGCGGCATAGATTGGGACCAGAAAGGTATGTCAAAAATCAACCTCATGCTACTACTATCTATATGGTCGATATGGTTCTGTTATTCTCTGCATTTATTCGAGTATTTTCTGTATGATTTGGCTTTTATGATAAGATTTTAGATTATGAATGTGATTTAAAGAAGGAATCATATATCATAAAATATGGGGAAAAATCATTATTATAAACTTCTAGTAATTTTTTGTTCTGTTTCTTCAAAATAGACTTATAGCAAAACCAAAATATGCAGATACCTTTTATGTATATTTGTCCATAGTTGTTAAATTATCTAACAACTGGGGTTAATTTTCAAAATCCTCCTCTCATATCTGTGTGAATTTAATGCATCAAGCTGTCTTTATTTCATACTATTTTGCCATTTTAAAATTTTGAACTTAAGAATTGGAAAACTGAATTATGAGCTCTTAAACCATAGCTTTTTCTGCACATATTAATATTACATCACCTTCATTATGAGTCTGATTGATCATATTAACATTCATATTTCATGGACTAGATGGAATTCTCTTGATTGAAGCTGATAGACTTTTAAAACCTGGGGGCTACTTTGTCTGGAGTTCGCCGATTACATATGCTCGTAACCAAGACAGTCAGACCAGGTGGAAGTTCATACATGATTTTGCAGAAAACCTTTGCTGGGACATGCTATCGCAGCAAGATGAAACTGTTGTATGGAAGAAAACTAGTAAACAGAAATGCTATAGTTTAAGGTCTGTGGTGTGTATTTATGAATTATGATAACATATCAATTTTTTATATCACGGGAATCAAATTTGTAGTAACTTAGATCTCTATAATATGTGTATGCATTTATTTATTGCAGATTTTTTTAAGCGTATTCCTAATTCCTGTGTGTATGCATTTCTAGAAAGAATGGTTCTCCTCCTCCTTTATGTAGTAGAGGCTATGATGTGGAGTCTCCGTACTATCGAGAACTGCAAAATTGCATTGGAGGAACACATAGCAGCCGTTGGGTTCCTATTGAAGAGAGGGAAAATTGGCCTTCCAGGGATCACCCGAACAAGAACGAGCTTGCAATATATGGTAACAGTTAATTCTTCAACGTTTATTCTTAAAATAGACAAATTTCACCTTGTACGATATCTCCTATCCCCTAGGTTATCTTAATATGTATATATATTTACTTGTGTTAGGATTGCAACCTGACGAGTTTGCCGAGGACGCTGAAAGCTGGAAGACAGCTGTACAAAATTATTGGTCTCTTCTGTCACCTTTGATATTTTCGGATCATCCAAAGAGACCCGGCGATGAGGATCCTCCACCACCTTTCAACATGCTAAGAAACGTGCTAGACATGAATGCTCATTTTGGTGGTTTTAATTCTGCATTGTTGCAATCTGGAAAGTCTGTGTGGGTCATGAATGTGGTGCCGATGAGTGGAATCAACTATCTTCCCTTGATCCAGGACCGCGGTTATGTTGGCGTTTTGCATGATTGGTATTTTAATCTCCATTCTCTTATATTAAAATTAATTATTCACTGTTTTCTTTTGCTTGACTGAATATGAAATCCGCAGCCATCTAATACCCACTACAATTTATGTGGATTATAGGTGTGAGGCATTTCCAACGTACCCTAGATCGTACGACTTGGTACATGCAGCAGGGTTTTTATCCCTTGAAACTGGTCAGCAGCGCAAATGTACCTTGTTTGATATATTCATTGAAATTGATAGGTTACTTCGCCCAGAGGTATGTAGAAACTGCGTCCGTGCCTTTTACCTTTCGTATATTGATCTGAAGAGACCATTTTAATTTGAAATATTCAATGAAATTGTACTTCCACATAAATTATATTACAGCAAGGGTGTTTTAGTCAGAAGCGATCATTTTCCTTCGGAAATGAGCGTTGTTAATGAGATCTATGTCCAATTGAATTGGTATATTGTAGATTTGTAGGTCGATCGATATCATGTGCTGAGAGTTGTCATGTGTGCAGGGTTGGATTATAATTCGTGACTCGGTTCCTTTAATAGAGATGGCTAGAGCTTTAACAACTCGGCTGAAGTGGGATGCAAGAGTTATAGAAATCGAAAGTGATAGCGATCAGAGACTCCTGATCTGCCAGAAGCCTTTCTTTAAGAGACAGGCAAATTAATTCATTCACAAGTCATGAAGAAATCAATCAAACCATAGTATTCATATATTCATTTTCATAATGTTCATTTATTATCATAATGGTCCGCCATAGAACATGGGGATTGAAAATTTTGGACAGAAAGAAAAGGAGCCGGAAAAAGACAATAGAGGAAAGAAAAAAGAGTGAATGCTCGTCAGCGATACCACCACAACGCCCTATGTAGCCGTAAGGTTTATTATACATAGGAACCATGTAATTACCAAACGAGGAGCAGAAAAGATGAGGAAGTATACTGGTAGATATGATTTTTCTTGTGATGTCTGATTTACAGTTACATAGACTTATGATTAAGATTGGAAAGTTTATATTATGAAAGAATAAGTTATTTCTGTTTGCTATAATGTATAAAAATGCTCATTGGTTAATTCCCCCTATTGCAATAGAATCATTTTTCTGCTCCTTTTATAGCTTCTTTATTGTTTCCTGTAATGCGTTGGAAAAACTGTTCATGATTGTGCCATTTTGCAATGGTTGTATGTGTTGTCATGGCTCTGTTCCTATGGTTTAAATTTTTGGTTTTGCCAATTTCTTAGGTATAGTATTTCAAAATTTCAGTGTAGAAAATGTAGATAACACATTTCATTTGATCAAATATATGCTAACTATTTATTTCACAAAATTCATCAGAAAAATATCAGTTCATAAAAAAAGTTATTGCACAAATTGTGTACAAACATTGCAAAGAAAATGTTGTTTTAAATAACACCAATAATATATAGTACATGTGAGATAAGTCTTTTGAATCAAATGAGATATGATGAGACTTATTAATTTAATGGTAGAAAATAAATTTATATATCATATAAAATTATTTTTATTTATACATATTAGACAAAATTGTCAAATAAATTATTTACTTCATGTCAAGATTTTTTTAGTTTGAGCGAATTAAATATGCTGAGGTAATTTGTTGTATGAGCGAAAAAAAAAGACACATTCTTAAATCACAAACAAACTCTATCATGTATATTGTTTATCATATGCTCAAATTTAAGAATGAGTGGTGGTGTTACATTCACTAAATTGTGATATCATTACTATAATTTTTCCATAAAGGATATAAACATATAAATACACACATTTCTAAAATATGTAACATTAATAGGACACTTACTCATTAAAACTATGCTTATAAAAAACACCAAAACTATATTAATGGAGATTTAGAAAAGGAGAGAATCTTACTCTAATAAACCAATATGCTATGATAAAGTAAATTCTAAATATTATTCTAAAGAATTTATAAATCAACAAGATATAATAAGAAAAATAATTTATTCAGTTAACCTTATAAAAAAATTAAATATAAAAAAATTAACATCTAATAAAATATAAGTATAAATAAAAATATATATATATATATATATTGATATAAAATTAAAAAAAAATTATTTTTAAAATTGAGCTTAATTGTAATTTTAATTTCTTTTTTTTATCAATTCCCAAATTTGGTTCGTCTATTTTTAAATTTGACAATTTTAGTCATTCATTATAATATTTTAACTAAAAAATTGCAATATGACGTACTTTAAATATCGTAACATATGATACGATGATGTAGAATGATTAACACTCATGAAATCTCAATAAAACTCCTGAATAACTTAACTTTAAATTTTAGAATATTTTCTTTTTTGCAATTTAATTTATGATATATGAATAATTAATGCATCTATATAATTTTGTATCTTGAAATCGTATGGCACAATATTTTAAATATATCAAATCGTAATTTTTTAGTTCAAAGAATCTATAGGAGAGACCAAAATTATTGATTTTTAAAATAAGATAACTAATTTCGTAAATTTTTAACAATATAGGAGATCAAAACTACAATTAAGTCTAAAAACTATGTACGATTTATTCACATACGTAGTTTTGTCATTTTATATAACCTAATAAAAAAAATTATAAAAATATGATACTAGTTTGAATTTTTAAAATAAATATGATTTTCTCATAAGGGTAGTTTTGTCATTTACACATATATATATATATATATAGCTTATCTAGTATATACAATAGAATTATTTAGTTATTTGTTATTATTTTAAAAATATTTAAAATGATTTATTTAGTAGTATCAATGAATTTTTTTAAATAAATTTTTTTAATTATCTATTAAATTTTTTTTAGTATTTTTTTTTTCTAATTTATCA
>JBBPBS010000276.1:17937797-17961125 GCA_037974835.1 Cicer judaicum
TTTTTGCAGAACAGCTTTTTATGATATTATAATTATGTTTTAAAAAATAATTATTTTAAATATTTAGTTGACATAATAAAATAAATTAAAAGTGATTGTAGAATAATTAAAAGATGGAACTAAAAGTTACATATTTTTTTAGATACTAAACTTAAACGCTCAAGATTTTATAAGAAATAATATATGATAAATTAAAAAGAAAATAGTAAGCAATAATATAGGTAGAAAAGAGTATGAAAGAGAATATAAGTAAAAAAGATAATAAAAAGTAATAAAATATTAGAAAAATATAGAAAATAAAATTAATTTTAACTAAAAATAAGTTAAAGTTAAAATAATTTATACTAGAATATATTAACGTAAAATGAGTCGAATAATAAATATAAAACTAAAAATATACTAACTTTAAATCATTATTAATTTTCAAACAAAATTAATTTTAATCCATCAATCCAACATGTTAATATTAATTCTAGATCTCTAGAATCACTGCTTCCACAATAGAATCAAACATAATCTTAAATGCATTGAATATAATGGTCTTTTTGTTACATAGTTTACTAATTTTTGTTTGAATTAAAATATGCAGTGTATTGATCATATTACATAACAAAAAATATTCAATATCACCGACCTTAGCTCAGTTGGTAGAGCGGAGGACTGTAGTGGGTATAAAATCCTGATAGAAATCCTTAGGTCACTGGTTCGAATCCGGTAGGTCGGAATTATTTTTGTCAAACTTGTATTTTATTTTTGTCAATATATATAGTCATAGCCGTTATTAAACACACACGATTTCATCATTCATTCATAGGCAAAACACATTGATTCAATCCAATGGCTTTTCGTTCCTTCTTCCTTTCATCTAAAACCCTCAAAAACCCTAATCACAACTTCACCGCTCAATTTTCCACCTCATTTCTCGTCACAAAAACCCCAAAACACCTCAAGAAAAAACGCAAACCCAAACACAGCCCGAGAACAAACCCAATCCAAACCCAACCAAACCGCATTACACAATTCGAACGCATCGTTGAACGGGATTCCCTATTCAAATTCATCACAAAATCAAAACAATATCTCTCTAACCAACCGGAACACGTCCTTCAACTCGACGACGCCGGAAAACTCCACCGCGAATTAGGTTTCCCCCGCGGCCGGAAAATCTCCAAATCAATTCAACAACATCCGCTCCTCTTCCAAACCTACCGCCACTCCGACGGTAAAATGTGGCTCGGATTCACCGATCTCATGGAAGAACTCATCGCCGAAGAAAAAACCATTATGGATTCCATGGAACTTGATCGTGTCGATAAGGTTCGTAAACTTCTCATGATGTCTGCGTTTCACCGTATTCCACTTTGTAAAATTCATCACTGTAGGAACCTATTCGGTATACCAGACGATTTTCGTGATCGGGTCGGGAAATACCCGAATTATTTCCGGGTTGTGGTGGATCACAACAACGACGGGAAGAGAGTCCTTGAGTTGGTTAAGTGGGACCCACTTTTGGCTGTGAGTGCTTTAGAAAGAGAGTTTGTTGTTAATGAGGATGGTGCTAAGAGGAAATTTAATTTTCCTGTGAAACATGGGAAGGATTTGGATTTGGAATTTGATGATAAGAAGAAGTTGAATTTGTTAAACGCGCTTCCATTAGTGTCCCCTTATTCGGACGGTTCGAAATTGGATGTGTGGACATTGGAAGCTGAGAAGTATAGGGTTGGGTTGATTCATGAGTTTTTGAATTTGACATTGGAGAAGAGAGCTTCAATTCATCACCTTGTCGAGTTTAAGGAGGAGTTTAGTTTAACTAAGCATACTTATCATATGCTTGTTAAGCAGCCACGGGCGTTTTATTTGGCTGGAACTGAGATGAATTGGGTTGTATTTTTGAAAGATGGTTATGAACGAGACGGTGTTTTGATTCACAAGGATCCTCAGGTTTTGTTCAATGAGAAGCTTTATAAGTATGCTCAGATAAAGGAAGTGGAACCTGATTCTGATGTTGGATTGGAAAATCAACATATGACTTGAAAGTGAAACTTTTTTAGACAATTGAATTGGAAACAGTTCAAAAGGGTTTGTAAATTAAGAAAAGAAAGACCATTCAAAGCTCTTCAATGTGAGGGTACTCCTCTCCCAAAAAGGAATGAAATGCCTTTGTGATATTAAAATGAAATACTTCAGTTTCTATGATAGTGATTGGCTTTGCTTCACAAACCCTCTTTGTTTCGATGGAGGAACAAAGAGGACATTGGAGAAATTGAAGTTTAGTGTACTGGGGATTGCATGGTTGGCAAAGATTTTAGGTTCGCCAGCTTTTCCATTTTATCTAGGCAATATTAGCTTTCATATTTTCAACTTTCATAAGCGGTGAAATGCCTCCTTGTAGTTTTTCTGTAAGATTTGTTACATAATGAATATCTTTATAAGATTTCTCTAGTTAATTACTATACTGCATAATAAAATATGAACCCTTTGATATTCTATTTATCCTCTAATTGAATTTTACAGAATTGTTCGATGTCTCGTGTCTGTGTCCCAGCTTGCTAAGGTTGATATTGCCATCTTTTCTGTTTATTTTTTTATCAATTAAGTTCAACTGAGAAAAATTCTTGTAGTCACTGTTTATTTGTGTGCATGTAAAGTGAATTATTCAATTAACTGATGGTAAGGAAAATTGTATCCAATTTGGCGATGCTTTGATGAAGCAATGTGTTTTGGTGGAAAATTTACAGATACTAAGTAACCTTACAATGTCTAAGAGAGTTAGTGAGAGATTAAGAGAGTTACTGATAAAATGTTCAAACTAAGTAAGGCATTGCCAAATGATTAAAGGGCTTTGGAGAAGCTGCTTCAAATTGTTATTGATAGATTGGAAATTCATCTTCATGAGTTTTGGTTCTTTTTTATTATTATTCCAATATAATAAAAAATTATATCCAGAAAGATATGACACTCTGAATCATGGAAGCTAGTCATTGTACAAATATATACAATGCAATGAATCATTCTGTTCTGTCCTCCTATCTTTTTCTTGTTGTCACCCCTTCCCCTGTTTGATTTCTAACCTGAACACTATTTATTTCAGTAATGCTATGGTATTGGCTACGGAGGCCCAACTATGCAAGCAACCAGATTTGTTTACAGAATTTTCGGACCACTTGGGTTCATGCATTGTTGGTCAATTTTTCATGGCTGGAAAAGAGGAACTCAACTTGAATTACTAAATTTTTAGAAGTTGTGAGGGATGTGCTAGGATATCTGATCAATTTCACTGAGTATGGTGGTCAGAGTATTCCTTGCATTAGCAGGAAGAGCATATGAACCTCTTCATTTGTAGCTTGAATCTGCGTTATGATATAAACAATAAGATATGTATTTGTATTGTAGGATATAACAGTTGTGGTGCTTCACCAAAAGTTCCTAGCTGTCTAATTCAGCTTCAGGTTTGCTGTGACCTTCAACTAGTTTCGGCGGATATTGGAGTTTCTGTGTGGCATATTTCATTCAGTTACAGCTTCTGAGTTGAACTTAATAGTGCTTCCTTTGAATTGTTCAGTTTCTGCGGCATCCACTGTTCAGATATGTATTGACTGACAGTGATAGTGGAAGCAGTTATTAGGCTGCTCAGTTACTGGTTCATACAGCCTAAAATGTATAATGATGTTCGCAAAACATCCAATTGATGAATTGAGTTCCATACATTACAATTGGAGACAATGAAGACTTTATCACATCGTCTTATACAAAGATACTGACATTGTCTGGCGACCTTGTGCAGTCTCCTTTATGGTATATAAATCAAACACTCATGATAACAGATTGAAGACTTGAAGCAAACATAACAAAGCCTACAACCAAATTGTCGACTGGTTGGGGTACAAGTTGAAGTATTGGCTGTTCCACTATATAAAGTAATGGAAACATAAAAGACTGATGAACTGTTCCTTTTTCAGACAACTAATGAGGTTTTGTTCGGCTGGTTGACCTTTTCCTGTTTTTCTGGGCTAAACTTGCACTGCCTCTATGCATGCTGGATGAACTGGATCCTTCTTGGCCACCTTTCTTCAGCGATCTTCTGTTTGGGGTCCGGCTGCTGTTTCCCAGAGCAGCTTTGGCAACACTATTAGTGAGCATCTCTCGTGTCCTTCGAGTCTGGATGGGTTCCTTGTTCAGGTACACTAGCTTTGGAAGAAGACCACAAACTGCTTTGTGCAGCTGCTCATCACCAATGTTGATTTGAATTGGATTTCCGAGCAGATTCAGGGCCTGAAGTGAGTTGTAGTTAGCTACAAGCTGACCTAATGCTTTGGTCGTCGTGATCTTGTTAAAGCTCAAGTCCAGAACTGTTAGCTTCAATAACCTATGTAGCCCCTCAACATCACTTATCTTGTTTCCAGCAAGATATAGCTCTTTGACCAGTGTACAATTTGATAACCCTGATAAAACACAATGAATAGAAAATACTTTGTGAAGACTAAGATTCAAGAAGTAAAAAACCTTCATTGAGCATCAGCGGATATAGAAACTAACCTTGTCCAATTCTTGCGATGCGATTATAACTCAGATCAATTACTCGCAGTCGGGTTAAATCTCGGAGGCCCTCAATGGTGTTGATCTTGTTTCTTGACAAATTAAGTGTATTAAGACCCTTTGGGAGAAATCCAGGTGTGATGTGAACTGCAAATCAGTTTGGAGGAAAAGCAATCAATTGAGTTAGTATTATTCTTAATTTAAAATTATAAAGGTTACTTTCTTCTCTCAAATGAGTTATACCTATGAAATTGTTTGACAAATTCACAGAGCGAAGACTGGAGAAGTGTGTAATTGCGGGGATGGCTTTTATACCAATACCGGATATATGAGCAGCAGTTGAGGCTGG
The DNA here is from genome assembly GCA_037974835.1 of Cicer judaicum. NCBI lineage: Eukaryota > Viridiplantae > Streptophyta > Magnoliopsida > Fabales > Fabaceae > Cicer > Cicer judaicum. The sequence continues at coordinate 17,942,683 of JBBPBS010000276.1, forward strand.
ATTCAGAGATTGGACCATGCTATTGGCGTACAAAAAATCCTTTGAAAGATTGGTTTCTTGATGTCGAGCCAACTGAGTCGTGCTTCTTGCCATTGATCTATCAGCATCCGGAGAAGGTGTCAAGACAATGGTTCCAATATTGTCATTAGCAAAATCATCCTCAGGAGGTGGTTGCTGATTTTCAAGATCTTTCACCCACTCATCTACTCTGTTGAAGGAGGTTGATTCTGTTGAGAAAGCTACCCATTGATTTTGTGTACAAAAATCAAAGTTTTCTTTGTGAAATCTGCTCCACCTTTGATTGTCAATATTTTTATCCTTGCGGCTTTTGCTAAAGTACTCCCCAGAAGATGACGCAGGAGAGGGTGATCCCACATGTTTCAATGTCTTACCTTGTTTTGGTTCCAGGATGTCTGAAGAGTACCCACATTGACTATTTAAAACAGCACTTGTAGGGTGTAGTTTTGTTGATTTGTTGACCCATGGTTGATGAATGTTTCTGTGGCTCCAGAGAAACAACTTCCACCACAATTTTTTACTTCCAGAAGGGAGAACTTGGCTAGAGGAATGCCTTTTCAACATCACTCTATCAGCACTGCATTGAGTCATCACAGACCTGGGGCTTTCTAGATTTTCCATCTGATTTGTTGATAATCCCTGCAAATCCTCAAAAGACTGTGACTTTGAAGATGGAAAGTGATTAGCTATCTTCCTAAGCATATCCCTTCTTTCCAGATTTGAGCAAGATCGCTTGAGCTTTGGAGAAGCCCAGAAGTAAGACTTGCCTATCCCCGGATCACTGACATGCCCACTTTGGATTAAATCAACACTCTTTCTGTGGTGTTTATCGTCTCTGTCTTCCAATTGAATGTTGGCTTGTTTCTCATATAAACTGGGGTAGTTAATCTCTTTACCTGTTGGATCATATTCTCCTTTGTCATGAACTTGGAGATCAAAATCAGAGAGCTCTCTCTTGATGGAGGGGGAATCTTCATGCTCATCTTCCCCTTCATAAGCTTCCTCTATTTCAGTCTTCATTGGACTCTCAAGACTCGGATTCAAGTTGCACCTTGAATTCATCTGGGTACCATAGGGTGTAGTAACATCATGGACGGCATCTGGCTTGAAATCGCCGCTCTTCGAAGATATCATTGGGTGTTGTACTTTGGCCTGTAACATTTTAATGCCCATTTCTGAAGATCGTTCAGTACCCTGAAGAGACAAGGAAAGAAAATTATATGATTTACTCCAATCTCAAAAAGACAAAATCAGACGCAATATTTGAACATATTTTTTACCTTGATTTTACCCTTCCTTCCAATCAAAACGGAGACACACCTACACATGGCCATGACCGAAGATTATGCTTGTTCTCAATCCTTTTATATTCAACCTTTCAAACCTTGTGCTAGTTTATATACACAATCCTATTGCCTTACATTACAACTCTGATGGTTTAGCAAATAACATAAATTGTGTGAGAGTATATAAAATCACATTGGAAAAGAGTGAATCAGAAGAAGTTAGCCATAATCGGTTGGAAGGAGCAGGACAAGTGATAGGAGCCTGTCCAAACAAAACTTTGAACCAGAAAGCCAAGCACCAACGCCTGCTGAAGTTGGTAGAGATATGGTTAGAGAGTTTGCCAGAGTTGTATATGCTGATGCCTCAGTTCTTCAAAGTTCCATTTGTATTTGTCTCTTGAAATAGACCTACCAATTGAAAACCAACCAATGGTTCAGATAAACAAATATTCCAACCTAACATCGATTCTGGAAAATTCTATAATTCCATTTAACAAAACTAAAATGGCAACCCACGAATAAATTCCCTTTTAAAAGTTTTATATATCCAGAGCCTGCACATACTCATATTGCATCGATCATATAAGAATATATACGATTTTTATAAAGGGTAGGTTAAGAATTCAATTAAATATTGTCTGCAGAACTAAGCAGCGATTTGAAGTATTGACAAAAAAAAGCAGACGCATTAGTATATGAAGTATGAGCACAGATTTTAACCGGACACTGCCCCACGCATAATAAGGGAACTTTTTAATGGTAAAAAAGCGAACCTATGAAACTGAATTTTTAAGACCCAAAATGAGCTGTGTCTGTGATGATAGAAGTCAAACTGGAGAGGTTTGTGTATTGACTGTTTTTATTTGTTGACAAATCGTATTGATAGTTGTTGAAGGGACCTTAGTGGACATTATTAAATGCTGAGTAATGTATGTAGTATTTGTTCTGAAATAACAAAAACAATGACACACAAACGCGCAACAGACACGGAGTGTTCGGTTACGTGTTAATGTCCGTGAGGTCACTCCCAAGACTGTGATCATTGCGTGCGTGGGTGGCCACTGCATGTGCTTCTTCACAACCACAATACAATTCTAATACTTACTATACTACTACTACTAATAATCTGTAACATTATATAATTATATAATTGAAACTGGTTTTAAAAAGTTGATATATTTGATTTATATTAAAATAATAAAATAAAAATTAATATATTTAATTTAATATTTAGACTAAATACTCTATTTATACTTAATTATGTCCTTTTGGTAAATTTGTTTGTTTTGAACTATAAGAATTTTTTTTTTAAAAATTATTAGACACATTTTGTAATATCTTAAAATTAAAGAGTAGAAATAATTAGAATTTTTAAACTTAAAATAGTTTGATTTATAAATTATTATTATTTTTTATTTAATAGGTTATTATTACTATTATAGTTGTTAATTATAATTTTGTTACGAAGAAATATTATTTTACTTTTAAGAATATTAATGATTGAATATTAATATTTAAAAGAAAAACTATTATACATGAAAATATAATCACAATTTTATATTAACCAAAAATTCTAAGTTAGTAAGCATGCTTTATGCAAAATTCTGGTGATCTCGATAGTCATCCCATACAAACGAAAATTCAATTCAAACATAGCCACAAAGATCCTAAATACAAATGTAAAATAAAAATAAAAATACATATTACAACTACATACACCACAATTTTTATATTAATTAGAATATCTATTAACATTTCTATCAAATTAAATTTAGTCGGAGTTCATTATAATCGATTAACTCATATCAAACTACACATCAAGTTAAATTTAGTCGGAGTTCATTATAATCGATTAACTCAAAAATTTCCTATTTTAAAGAGTTCATTTACTGAAACTTTTAAAAAATTTAAAATTTCTTAATTATGAGATTTTATTTTATGGAAACTTTTGATAATTTTAAAATTTTCTACTTCGAACTTTTTACATTGTTCGAAAGTTTAAAAAAAAAACTGTAAATTTCATTTCAGAACTTTTGAAATATACAAAAAAATTAAAGTAAAAATCAAATCAGATTTTTATACATAGTAAAAAGGATAAAATAGTCTTTTAATGTGTTTTGGAGGTGAAAGATACAATTAGAGTTGTCAAAAAAGTCTCCAACTCTAAGGTTTTTTATAATTAACTCCTTAATATTAGTCCCTGTCAAAATAACTTTTTTAAATTCTCGACCCATTATTTTATGGGGCTTAATAGGGTGGGTGTCTTATAGGCTCCCAATATTTTGTTAATTTTGAGATTTTTTTTCTAAAAAAATTATGAGAAAAAAAAATCTCAAAAAAAAAATCAATTTTTTTTTTTTGAATAAAAATAATTTGAAAAGAAAATCTAAATTATTTTTTATCAAAAAAATTATTTCTCGAAAAAAATTTAAAAGATTGTCAAATTTCTTTTTAAAATAAAAGTTGATGTTTTTTTTAAAAGGGAGCCTAAAGCCCACTAAGTCCACAAAATTTTAAGAAGCTTGCTTTTTTGAGACCTTTTAAATTATAATTTTTTTTTGCCCTTCCAACATATAGATTGAGTTATTTAGTTAAGGGACTTGTCAAATTGACAATTCTAAATATAATGTATAGGCGAAGGAGGTATATAACTGCAAATTTTAATAAAACATAAAATAAATTTTTTAAATTTTAACACGACATGGTTAAGTATTAAAGCGATATAACTTATGTTATATAATATTTACTTTTTAATTAATTTAATATTATTAAGATATGCGATAATCTGTGATTTTTAGAATTAACCACATGATTCGTAACTTGAAGAGCATGTACACCACATTCTCTATCACGATCCTTAACTCTACGCAAGATTTCACGTTGACAATATAAATAAATAAATCATGAATAAATGCAATATGGATATGGTAGTTGTCTATCTCAAAATGGTTCAAGAATATTGAATTTGAAGAAAAAAAAAGTAACAAACTAAAAAAAGAAAATAGAAAAACGAACAGCCTATATCACACCGATATAAACCATAGGTGGACAAAATGATTTCTAACATTACAACACTATCTATCAAATCAGAAGTACAATACTAAATTTAAATTATGTTATAGATGACTACTTTCTTTTTTAAATGAAAAATTCAATTCTTGGAGATTTGCGGACATTGTTTAATCATTCAAGAAGTTATATATAACTTTGTGAATGGAAAGTCAATATAAAAATCGTGAGTCAAAATCAATGCTCAAAATATATATCAGTTAGTTTCAAAACAACAAAAATTAAGAAATTAAATAAACTATCAATTACACTAATAATTGCAGAAAACACAATTTTAAAAGATGATTCAAACAAATAGTTGTAAAATCTACTTATTTTGTCTTATTTGAAAAAATATACTTTAATTGACAAGTATTTATTATAGAGTATCCATGTACACCTATTGAACAAATTTTGCATTTTTATATTATAAAAATCTTAATATGTCACCATGATGTACTTTGATTGAATATATGTATAAAAAATTATATTATCAGTATAAATAAAATAAATTATAGTTAATTATGTTTTTCATTTTTGTTCGTTTTGAAACATTTTAATTTTGTCATAATGTGTAAATTGTATGAATTAATCTAATTTTATATTCAGATATTTAATAATATTTGCTTTTATTTTCATTTATTTTCTATAGCATGAACACTATAGTTGATATTGAATTGTTATTATGTATTAGGAATTGTTATACGCTAATTGCTAAACTAGCAGAAATATTAGTCCATGTATGTGCTCATGGCTAAACTAATGAGTCGAGCATGGGTTGGTTACATTGCGAATGCAATATCACTACAAGTCTACAAGGGATAACAAAAATGAGATCTAGTAGTAAACGAAAATATATCTAAGTTAGATTGATTTAGGTGCTCACTTGTTCTAAGTGAGTTTTATGGCATTTTTAATAAAATAATGTGATTTATCATTTTTTTTCATGTTTATGTCATGACAAATTTATATTACCGAAAAATATTATGAAAAATTTATCACACTATATACAATTTTTTTTACAATTTTATATATGAGTATTTTAAATATAATTGTTCGCATTGTTATCTTAACTTATCTGATTAGATCTATACTGACGGTAAAAATCGTATGTAAAAGTCGAAAACTGTTGGTATAACCTCAAATACTTGGACAAAACTAAGACTGTACTGTTAGTGAAACCATATTCCACATAATAATTTTGTATTTTGTTTGATATATGTAAGAATAAAAACAAAAGTATATTACGAAAGTATATTGAAAATTATTATCGATACTTTAAGTTGAGTTTTCCTTTAATTCAATATTGACAAAAAAATGTAAATGCAATATCTATTCCTTAATTGAATCATGTTAGTTGGTGTTTATTTTAGAACATGTTCTGATTGTAACTGGTTATGAACAATGGAAACCCTATAACGAAATATTCACACAATCATGAAGGAAAAAACGTATAAGTGGCAAAATTGTGGTATGGTTTGAAAAAGATTGCGAGGGAGGAGGTGTTATTGTTTCGTCGCGATGGTTGTTGTAAATTTAATCATTACATGTTTTTTTGTTGATGTTCTCTCATGGGTGTTTGTTGTATCCAAGGAATATTGTCTTATTGTCAATCTATTTTTGTTGTTGTTTCGTATTAGTCTGTTTCGTTGTTGTCGTTGCGACTGTCGTTGCTATTCGCAGTCATATTTTTGCCATTTGTACTGATGATGTTGCAGAACTCTGAGGAGTTCGGGATCGAACATCAATTGAACCATTTTGATAAACATATCATTGAAATAAATATATCTGAATAAATATATCCCTTCTCCTAGAAATGTACAAGAAGTTTCTTATTGGTACGACTCAATCAAATTAAAAATAATCTATGATTATAATGTTAAATAGATCAATAAAATCGCTAAAACATTAGTTTAAATTTTTTTCTTCTTATTCTTTATGAAAAAAAAGTAATTTTTTTCAAATTATTGGATAAACTAATTTTTTTTACCAAATATTAGGGTAGGTTTTTTTCCACTAAAAAAATTGGAGAAATTGTTTAACTAATTGTTCATTTTTGTCGATGTTTTTTTTTAATTTCTTTTTTGTTAACTTCTTTAAAAGTTCTACTCTTTTCAAAAAAATTTAACTAGTTTTGTTAAGGAATTTACTTTTAACTATTTGATGTGTTTAAATACTAAGAAATTATTTCGTCTATCTCTGCATAACTATAGTTTTTAGTTTCAAATTTACACATCCAATGATATAAGATGTCTATATCAACGGTACAAAATTTGTGAAATATAAATTATCTACATAAATTATCTCTATAAATTATCTATATCTATAGTTTTTATCGCTATAAACTTTTATAGGTATATTTGTGTTTTCTTGATTTTTGTTTTGAAAACTAATCATTTGTTATAAGATCCTAATTTCTTAATATAATTTGAAATCCACAATAATCCTAATAGATGAACCTCTGAGAGTGGCTATTTTTAAATTTTTTCGAGTTTATTCTACACATGTGTCGTTCACTTTAGAGTTCTCGATGTATGTTTGTGTCTTCTTATTACCTTTTAATCACTATCCTATATATTGTGAGAAGATGATCAATTTCAATTTCAAATAAAATAGTTAAGGGTAAGGGAATCTCATATTATTTAATAGTATGTGTGATGTATATGCCATTCCAAAATGATCTATTAACCTAAATTTTTAATTCTTATGACATAAAACTAAAATTGGGTTAAGTTGATTAGAGGGTCGTAGAGAATTTCTAGATAGAAGGATTGAATAAAAAATTGTTGATTTAAATATGTAGATAATATAATCTTGAACAATTTATGTTATAGTATTGTATGTATTATTACTGCTATAGTATTATTTAGTATAAATACTAACTAGATAAATAAATTCTATGGAAAAAACAAGATTCTACAATAATCACGTATTACATCTATTCCTATAAATAACTGACCTACCATTTATTAATATTGAATCGAATTGATCCAATAGGTCTAACTAAATCTTGATCATTAAATTGATTTAGAGTTCAATTTATCCTAATTCGTGAATAAATATTTACATAAAAGTTATATAATATTATTTGTAAATACTTTTTATACTATCAAATCGATTCTAAACATTCTTTGAATGTGATTTTTATTAATTGAAAATAATTTTGACATATCTTTTACATATATATTTTTTTATCTCCTTTATATTTTTAATTTTCTTCAATTTATTCTCTATCATCTTTCTTTATAAATAAGACGATAAAAGGATTCAAATTATTGTCAAAATATCTCATAACATATAATAATAATAATAATAATAATAATAATAATAATAATAATAATAATAATAATGGTGATTATAATAATAATAACAATATTATATGTAAATACTTTTTATATTCTAATATGTTGATGGTGATTTTGGAGAATTGAAGTAATAAAAATGTGTACTCTCATTTTTAACAAAATTTAATAAGTAATCACTAACAAGTTTCATTATTTTGACTTGTATTATAAAAGTGTATAGTTTAAAAATGATAATTATACAATTTTTTTGAAAAAGTTAAAATAAAAATAAATTAGGACATTCAACGTATTTTTCTCCTTACGTACGTAAATTTAGTTTTTGTATGTAAACTTAGTTCGCGTACGTGAACTTAATTAGCTCTTGGTCAAATTGTCGTAGTTTCAGATCTAAAAATGACAATTTTCTCTTTCAACATTTCAAACTCATCTCAATAAATTATCTTGTGTATCAAACATCATGTTGGTGGTAAACATATTAGTGCAATCCACCATAACAGGTTCAACAATGTCATTCATAGTGTCATCAATTTCAGGTTCAATACCATCATTCATTGTCTCAAAATTAGATTCAAAACCATCACACATTTCGTCAAAATCATGCTCTAAACCTTCATGCATTTTATCAAAATCATGGTCTAAACCATCATACATTTTGTCATTATTATCTCCCATTTGGTCGATTTATCTGCATCCAATAAGAATATATCAAAAACTCAGGAATATGTGAGTTAAACTGAGATCATGAACATTTACGTGCAGTGAATTCATGTATGTGTACGTGAATTGAATTTACGAACACCTACAAAAACTCAATTCATGAATGTTTATGTGAACTCAATTTATGTACACTTACTTAACATTATACGTCTCACTTACTTAACTGAGATAATTTATACATGAATTGAATTCACGTACGTCTACATGATCTGAATTCACGCAACCTATATGAATTGAGTTCATGTAGGTGTACGTGAACTGTATTCACATAGTATTTATGAATGATTAAATTCCATTAAATACATAAACTTAAATCATGTATGCTTATGTGAACTAGAATCATGTACTACCTTTGATTTTTTAAATTTAATAACATACATGAATTCAATTCACATAAAGATACGTAATTTAAGTTTGCATATGATGAATTATTTACAACGTACATGAACTCAGTTCATGTATAATTTCCATATTTAAAAAAAAGGAATTAAATGCAGATAAATAAACATATTTTGGTGGTGACTTTTAACCACAATATAAAGATGAGACTTATGGAGTGTCAGTTATGAGTAAGTGATGTGAATTTTGAATGGTTATGATGGATGAGTTATGGTATGCGAGTTATGAAGTTAAGGATAGTGAGGAAAAAACAAATGAAATTTAAAGAATGATATTAATACGCAAAGATGTTTTAAATATTTTGTTTTTATATAAAAAAATAAAATAAAGGGAGTGAGTAGAAAAAAAAATGTGGATAACAAAATTGTTGTTTTTCTCTATAGCTGTTTAACTCATCAATCATGGTATCTTTCACCGCAAGTTCCTTAAACTTTAAGGTTGCTTCGAATTTTACAAGTTCAGCATCTCGAAACATTGCAAAATGCATCAAATCTCCTTCAATTTGTTCTATATTCCTTTACACCAACTTCATCTTCTTCAGACTAAAATATCTTAAACATATTCTATGGTACATTCATCAATATGTGGATGCAAGCATTTTTGAGAAGATTGTCACATATACATTTCTCTATAGTATAATTTAATATATATATATATATATATGAATGGGACAACTATAATAAAATATTACTGTTATATTGTAGTTTTAAATTAACTTTTTTTCATTAACTATGTACCACAGAATTTTTTAATTTTGAGCTACACGTAAATTCTTACTAATCAAATGTAACCACTACAAAATAATAACAACAAATTCAAGATTTTAGAGTAAATTTTAAACTAAGCTGCGAAAATATTATTTAAGATAATGGAATTGATGCATGTGATAAGATGATTTTTTTTTCTTTCTTTACCATCATAATTAATCTTGTTTATTGATGTGAGGATATATGTGAATGTAACTCAATTAATATAAAATAAGTTTAATTGTAATTTTATTCCATTTAATTTACCTGAATTACGAAAATAGTTCAACTATTTTTTTTAATGATGTATAAAAAAAATGATGTAGAAGATGATGTAGATTAATTATTATTTATTATTAATCCAAATTTGTAAAACACATTTTCTATTTTTAAAAACACTTTTCCTATTTTATTACATCATGTTATTATAAAAACATAAGAAAAAGACACATTCCCATTCTAATCTCTAATTCCATTCCATCGTGTTCTTCTCAATCGCTGTCGTCTTCATCTTCGCAGTTGTCATCGTCTTATTCTTCTTCTTCGTTCATCTTCATATACGAAATCAACAACATGATCTAAAAGAAACGATTAATGAGAAATTGAATGAAGAGGTGAAGAAACAACATGAATCATAAAATGAAGAAGACAGTGATAGAATGAGATTATGGTTGGACTCACATTTGACTTCTCAAGCTAATGTATGTTTCTGATGAAGTCGTGTTCTTCAACTCTCAAGGAATTAGGGATTAAAATAAGAATGTGTGTGTGTGTTTTATTTTTATGCTTTTGTAATTAAATGATGTAATAAAATAAAAAAATATCTTTTTAAAAATAAAAAAAATGTGTTTTTAAAAATAAAAAATATGTTTTATAAATTTGAAATGATAATAAAATGTAATTAATTCACATAGAATCTACCACGTCATCTTTTTTTTAAACATTATTTCAAAAATGACATTTTAATCAAGTTTTGGATCAATATTCTATTTGATGATCAAAATTAAGGATAAATAAAATAGTGAGACTATTTTCATAATTCAGCTAAAATAGGATAATCAAAAGTACAATAAAATCTATAAAAATATTAGTATGTCTTTTTTTCTTTGCTTAAATTAACTGCAATTTTGTTAATGCAATGCTTCTTCCTAAGTTAACCCGATCATGTTCAATGACATGTTACTTGTTCTATAAAGTTCTAATGTGTTAGTCGAGACATATTTTGTAAAATGCTATGAGAAAGCATGTTAAATGAAAGTGTCTCTCTTTTATCATATAACTAAAAAATATAAAACTTGAAGCAAAAATTATTTAATGTGTTTGAATCTCAAGGTGAAAGCCATATAGTTGACATGAAATGCATAAATTTAACATGGTAAAAAGTTTAGGGAGAGTTTACATTGACGTAGAATACACATTCAAAAATTTATGCTTGTTCTATGTCACAACCTCTAACCTCTAATGTGTAATGATATAAATTATAACTTATTATAATTTAAGAGATATATTTAAGAATTCGTAAAATCTATACATTATTTTAACTGATGTTCATCATTTTGATAATCAATGTACTTATTCATCATATTAAATTCATATTTCTTATATGGTTCATGCTTGGTCCATTTAAGTTCCCTATAGATAAGTTCCAGACATTTTTATGTTGAGAATGAGTGAATATAATTAAATTTGAGTCTCAAATATCATCAGACAATCTTTTTTACAATTGATATTCACTTCATTTTTTTTAAGTATCGTTTTTTAAGAATTTTTTTTTTGTTGGTTTCAAATATCAAAGTAATATTAAATATTGTTTCATCAAAAGTATCTCTAATTATATATTGTAGAGAGGGATAGTGATAAGTGGGTTAATATAACATGTTAAAAACCATGCTACATTTAGACGTAAAACCACAAACAAATTAATATTATAATAGCTACATGATAAGAGATGAGGATATACTAATTATAATAAATTATAATTAGTCTTAGTTTTATTTAGAAGAGATCAAGTAGTCTATGAAAACGAGGAAGGAGTGCATCGGGTAAATGACTATCAAATAGGTGCAATTTTTCTTGTAGTAACTATATAGGTCTAGTCACTTATTTGTATCTCTTCAACTTTATATTTTATCTTCAAGCCATTGAAACTCGTGGACTACAATATTTTGTCTTTGTTGAATGTAATTTACCATTTTTTTTACATGATTTGTTGTGACACAATTTGCATGATTTTTATTGTTATTGAAATCTTTGCACAACAACTCCATTTAAGACACTTAATGATATTTTTCTTCAAATTTGCTCTCAACTGTAATTTCATAGTCTCTTTTTTTCAAAATACTTTTATAGTTTAATACATTTGTAAATGACAAAATAGACACCTTAATTAGTTTGTAATTCTTAAAAGGGGTTTTATTTATAATTGATAGTGAAAATAATTGTGCACCATGGATTGCATAATTTTTAATTTTTGAAGTTACATAGAAAAATAATGTTTGATTATATTTAAATCAATCATATTCTTACCATTATTTTTTGAACACAAGTTTTTATTGTCATTATCTTTGAAGACATTCGACCAAACAATATTAACATTTGTCAGTTGAGATGTGACTTAAAGACGAATGTAAAAATATTTTAGTAGCGTGTTATCACAATTGAATCTAATTTAGTAAGCGAAAATTTATCTTCATGCAGCAGTTATTTCAAATAATTTGTATAGATTTTATTTTATTTAAAAGATAATCATGTGTTACACTATTAATTCATTTATTCTCATATAACTTGGTCTCCTCACATAAACTTAAGTTCAACCCATTAGTCTGAAGCACATACACTCTTAAATAATAAGCTTATATAACGACTTTTTTAAATTTACATTTTTGTCACTTTGATTAAGTTTGACAACAAATGCAAACTTCAAGTCGTCTACAATACAAAACCTGTAATCCACTCAAAAATCTCTACACTTATCTCCTATTTTAGTGTTTGTCTTAGTGTTATTCGTTGTCATTATAGGGCAACTGATTTCATTACCTGACGAATGAAAACACAAAAAAGTATTAAACTGAATAAGTAAATAATATTTTGATGCTACAACATTTTTAACCACAACATTTTTAAATAATATTTTGATGTATAATATTTATTAAAATGATATATTACTTTTACTATTATCTATTATGTTATATGTTATTTCAATTAATTTTCTATTTTTACATTTTTTCTTGTCATTGTATATTATTAATTATATATATATATATATATTTTAATAATTAATAGTTATATTTTATTTGCCTTACGTTTTTGTTTTGGTATACGTATGCTCAGAGAAGACTTGGAGGCCCATTATCAAGCAAACTATTGGTCCCAAAAAAAAAAGCCCATTAGGTTATTTCACAAATGTTTGTTTTGCGGCTTATGACTTATAAATTGACAGATATGATATGATTAATTGATGACTATAAATTGAGTTTTATACTTGTCACCTCTTCACTTCAATACATTTAAAAATACTATTTTATGTATATAAAAATAGGAAATTCCATAATAAGAAATTTGTAAAAAAGAAAATTTCAGAAATTTGGATATTTTCAAAAATAAAATAGATTTTTTTTTTAAAAAATAATGTCATTATTTTGGAATAAAATTTATATTTTGAAAATTTGAATAAAATTCTAAATTTTTAAAATATTCGAATCTTTCATTTTCTTTAAAAGTTTCTGTTTCGAAAATTTAAACTTTCAAAACAATTATGTTTAGAATTTTTTAAAGTTTTGAAACTTTTGTTAAAGTCAGCTTTGAAAATTTAAATTGATTCAAATTTTTGTAATTTTTTAATTAATTTGAAATATTAAAAAGAGAATTTCATGTTTTTCGAAAGTTTCAAACAATACGAAATTTTAAAAATAGGAAAATTAATTAATATTTTCGAAATAGGAAATTTCAAAAATTCCAAAATAAAAATAGGAAATTTTTGAAATAGAAATAGGAAATTCCAAAAAAAATATTGTAACTATTTTGAAGCAAAATTTACATTTGGGAAATTTGGGTAAATATCTAAATTTTCGAAACTTTCATCTTCTTCGAAAATTTATATTTGGGAAATTTGTGAATAATGGGCCTCTAAGTCCCCTTTAGAATTTGGAATGATTGATTGAAAGCTACCTTTCAAACATACTACAAAACCCTTTTAAAAAATTTAGCTAAATTTTAAATATAACTTGTTAGATTGGTTCAAATTTAACTGTTATAATAAATCAAATTTGAATTTTACTTGTTAGATTTGTTCAAATTTAATCGATGTAATAAATCAATTTTGAATTGACTTGTTAAATTGATTCAAATTTAATCGATTTAATAAATCAATTTTGAATTTTGACTTTTTATTACAACGCTTGATATTAGATCGGATAAGTAACTGATCTAACATGTACGTATGAACCGATGTAACAAAGTTTAATTATACTAGTAAAATATGTTTAATATAATTTTCATTTTCATTTTTATTTCTATTTGTTTTCCTCCCATTTCTATTTGATTTTGTTGAGGGAAAAAAATCAAGTACACTTAGGAAATCGTAAAAATAGAAGAAAAAATAAGATTAACTTAGTTTTTCTTTCTCATTTTTTTCTATTTGATTTTGATTAAGAAAAGTATTAATAAAGATTGAAGGTTACCTTTAAATAGAGGTGCGGAAACCGAGAGCAAGATTTGAAAAAGAAATAGAAGAAACAAAATCATATATAATGTAGAAGTTGTAAAAATGGAAAAAAAAATATATATATACATTAATGGGTTCAATTGGCCTCTCCAAATCAAATGATTGTTGCATAAAGGCATAAAATTAATTTTAACTACATTCATTTCAATTCAACATACAACACACTTAACCATGTCCAAAAAAATATTCCAAAGAAGAAGATTTCCAAGTAACTTGACTCAACTACCATGGATAAGCATTATTTGGTTTTTGATTGAGTGTGATAAAAAGTGAAATTAAAAGGAAAATGAAGTTGAAATGAGTTATTTTGACATTGACTGAATTTGTGGAATATAATTCTCATAGTAGTTATCAACTTGAATAATACATACATGCAATGAGCAACCCGCACGAGGCAAAAATTACATAAACATCCTTCGATGCTTACTTTATTTTCCCACTCCTCTTTGTTGGTTTCAGAAATTTCAAATTATAAAAGATTAGTTTTGTCAACATTAATTTTGATTAATCCTTATTTATAAATAGAGCTTACTGATGAAGAAAAGATCAATATAATTTCTGTATTCGATGAGATGTCAAAATTATAGATTAGAGTTGAATGGTAAAAATTAGAAGTAATTAGTTATCTAAAATTTATATTAGACTAATATATATTTCCTAAAAAAGAGTATGCATAATCGTGTTTCCAATTATACCAAGATAGGTATGTACTCTTCGAATCTACGAGGATTATCTATGAGTATTGTAAATTTCCGCATTAGGAACACTTTATAATTATGTAAATTATGTTGTCAAAGTAAATCATATAGCTGAATATCGAACTGCAAAGTATATACGATAATAAATTGTTTACAAATTTATATCGTGTTTCTTTTTTGCTAACTTGAGTTATTGCAATATCTAACTTGAATCTATTGCATATATATTTTACATGTAGCAAGTAATTAAGCTTGGTAAGGTTTAATCAATGAAAAATAACTATTACAAATAAAATATAACAGTTAAAATTTTAGATTGGATAATGCCATAATGGGTATGTGGGGCTCTTCACACATATTTTAGATCAAAGGGAAAAAAATCATTTTTTAATGGCAAATTGGAGGCATCTAAAAGATTTAAAGATGGAAAAAGATGTTATAAGAGTAGCAAACAATCTCCTAAATAATTAATAATTGCAATTGATCATTGTCTTAAGAGTAAAATTCTTTAACCCAGAAAAACGAGTAGACCACTAATGGTCTTTCACTTTGTAAGACACCATCAAAAATTTCTTTCAGGTTATGATATTTTAAAAATGTTTCTAATTTTTTGAAATATTGCTCATATTTATTATTTGTCTATTGATTAACATCGTAAAACTTAGTAACTTATTAAATTGATGTCATTTTGAGAGATGGAATCTCCATCATCGTACATTAAAAGAGAAAGGAAGTGAGGAGAAATATGCTCAACAACGTTAATATTAAAAGAGGAGAAAAGATAGCCACACTAAGCTAGTATATGAGCACATCTATTCATTTTTCTTGGTGAAAAGCTGATACTTATAGTCCATGTCAGATTTTGAAGCATCACATATATGTCTTTGAGGAGATTAGAGGTTAATAGTTAGTATGGCCTTTCTTGGCCAAGTTGAAGAGAGATAGAGAAGCAGTTTCAAAATAACTTTCTGGATATGGAGATTGAAGTAACTAAAATATCACGATAAAAAGTGTTGAATAGATATATTGTATTTTTCTTTTTCTTGTAAAACAATATCCTTTGTGTGAGGATAATAGATGAATGTTAGAGGATAAAAGTTTATAACTAAAATGAGAGTTTGACAAAATAAAGATAAGAGAGTACATATAATACAGACCAATTTATATTGGTTCACCTAAAATACTTGTGAGTTTTTTACTATGGCTTAAAAAAACTTGTCCTCTTGAAAGAATTTTTGCTATGTATTTTCTTAGCCTAACCCAGCTTACATATACAATTTCTCTTTTTGTTTTACAGCGCTTTCACAACTATCAGCAAGTTAATATTAACTTGAGGATATACAAGATGTTTGAGAGATTTGATAAGAATTAAAGGATTCTTCTAATATGTTATACTTTTTCTAAGAGGATGATGTCAAAGATACAATTAAGATTAGTAGAAATATATAATTAAGATTTGTTGTGTCTAATGAGGATGAGATCATCTAAATTTATAGAAGTGATGGTGCTTCAAATATCAGGAGAAACATAAAGAATTCGTTGGAGACATAGATGATTGCTCATGATCTTTATTTGGAATTGCAAATATGCCCTTCAGATGTCCTTGTTAGAAGAATATTGAGAGGATGAGTGTTCTAGTCTATCATCAGATTGAAGGATGAAGCTTTCATTAATTATGACGTGACTTGTGCTTTCTGATTTTTTTCTTTCCCAACAATTATAGTGTCTTGTCTTATAAGTCAAGAACATCAATATTGTTTAAATTCACCATCTCTTCAATATTGTTTATCCCCTTACATATATCCACATTCTCTTAAGTATTGTTTATCTTTTGTCATAGAGGTCATAATTTCATCATCTTCTTTATTTATTCTTTTACATAGAGGACCCATTAATATGTGTTAAACATTTCATCTGAATAAGAAAGTGACAAACTTGTTTTCTAAATTTACCCATCGGAGACGTAGACAATACAAAAGGATATTGATGATTAAACGTTGTTCGTGAAGAGAAGTATGAATAAAATCCATTTGATTGATGACTTGATACCATATATCCTTCTCCAACGATATCAAAGGAAGTTAACCGCCACATAAAAAATAGTGTCCACGGACCATAACCACCCTAAGCTGAAAAACTTACTCTAGTGGTATGATTTTATGACTTTGTTCCAAAAAAGTTTAACAATGTCACAATACCAAATAACATGCATACGAGTTTTCGGAGCAAGGTTACAAAGGGGACGTGTATTGTTCATAAAATTGTCACAACATTTCCGCCTCATTGCCGATAAAAGCCGGAATCTCAACAATTTGCTTAACATGGCCAGAAATGCAATTATGATCCATGACATTACCATCGATGATCGGCAAGATTATTAATTACTTAATTAATACCACTATGATCCATGAAATTACCATCTATATTTATCAAGATTTACTAAACTTTCTTCAACCTTAGCACAATATGTTTAGCCAATAGTTCTCTTTGATTTCCCTTTACATGTGAGTGTTATTCTTCTCCACTCATTTCAAAAGACACAACCATTTGAAGTGATATTTACACTAACGAGTAAATCACCAAATTAATTTCTCACTTTGTAGGGTGTTATCATTTAAATGTTCGGAATATTTATCCTTTCATTTATGTCGGCTAATTAACACTATAAAACTGAATAATAAATACAATAATTTAAATAAATAACGAAATTAAAATAATAATAAGATCATAAATTAATAACATATTACTAACATTAATCATTTAAAAACAAACGATTAAAATTTAAATTTATAAATTTATGTTACATATTATCAAACAATTATATATATATATATATATATATATTATAATACTAATTATGATTAAGCAATTATATTTATAAACATAAACGGATCTTAGTAGGATATAGAGTGACCATGATCATCTTA
Source organism: Cicer judaicum (assembly GCA_037974835.1). Classification (NCBI taxonomy): domain Eukaryota; kingdom Viridiplantae; phylum Streptophyta; class Magnoliopsida; order Fabales; family Fabaceae; genus Cicer; species Cicer judaicum. The sequence goes on from JBBPBS010000276.1 coordinate 17,960,550, forward strand.
ATATTCTCAATAATTTTTTTTTTTAAATAAAATAATCTACAAAATAATTATAAAAAATATACTGTATCTTTTAATTTAAAGTTTAATTATATGTGATTTGAGTTTCGTTTAAAAATGTAAAAATTAAATTGATGATTATAAATTAAAAACAAAAAAAATTAAAATTAATTAAATTGATTTTTTTCATTAAGTTCAATCTAAAATGAACCAATGCAACACCTTATATATTCATCTATTTGGATCTAACTTTTTATTTAATTTTTTTTCCTCTCCAAACTTACGAATCAAAGCAATATGTTATATCTATAATCCAATTCGTCCTTTTTTCCATAATTGTGTTTGTAAAAAAAATTGTATATTTACATCGCAACTTAAAAACTAAAATTTTAATATACAATAAAATATTATATTTAATTTATCAATTCAAATGTTAAAAATTCAATACTAGAATACAAACTACCACCGAAAAATTATGAATTAAATAAGTTTTTGTATCATACAAATATATTATATTTTATTTTAAATCTCTATAAATGCTTTTTTCGAATAATAGGCTTTCAAATATTTTTCATCAAT
>JBBPBS010000276.1:17962482-18003389 GCA_037974835.1 Cicer judaicum
ATTTGATAGTATTAATTATTATATTTTTTTATAAAAAAAACTATAAAAACTGAGATTAAATTTTGTCAAAAGATAATGTAATTAATATTAAATTTTCAAACCTCCAATATTTTAAATTACTATTACTTTCAAGATACACAATCCCACTCGTATATAACTACATTTTATTTTTTTAAAACCATTCATAAAGTAATTGAATATTTTTTTTGGGTTAAAAAGTGACTGAGTCAAACAAATCATATTTTATGACTTCCGTATTTAATACTTTTTGTGTGACATTTTTAATTTTTTTATAGTATTTATTGCTATTTTTTTAGATATACATTCTCATTTATATTTAATTATATTTTATATTTTAAATATTATTCATAAAGGAATTGAGTCAAATGAATCACATATTATAACTTCAACATTTTTTTATTTTTGAGGGGTAATTTTAAATATTTTTTTGACCAAAGGTATTTATTTTTAAACATTTATTACCTTTATTTTTGAAATTTCCAATTCTAAAATTCTGTAAAATCCATTTTTTTTAATTTCACCACAAATAGAAAATGTGAAATAAATTTATAATTAAATTTCTTTTTTCACCCATACTAATTAAATCCCAAGATTTCGTTCATGAATCTTAGCCCAAAGATTTTTAAGATATTTTATTACTTTAATTAAAATAAAAAAAGCTGGTCATGATCTGAAAGGTTGTCTAACCTAATTTAATTCAATGTACATAAATTATCATTTAATATTCTCAATCGTTGTAATTATTTATAAAAAAACTCATATTTTAATGCCATAAAAAAGACTCCATTTACATTTTTTTTAATTTAATTTATTTATTTTTAATAAAATAATAATAAAAAATTGAAAAAAAAAATTAAAACGTATATGGATAGTTGAAGGCTATTTAGAAGAGAAGCTTTCATTCACGCTGTGCAGCAATTCACTTCCTTCCCCTCAATTCAAGATTCAGTTTCAGTTTTCAATTCTCTCTATTTTCACTCTCACGGTGGCCAACCGTTACGGTTATGGCGGCCACCTCTGAATCCAGAAACGAAAACACCTTTTCTCTTCCAGTTATTGATCTCCGTCTTATCTCTCAACCCGAACTATTCACTATCTCCCTTTCTCACGATACCGCTCGTAACCGTCGCATCGACGACGATACCGTTATCCCTAAAATCGACCGTTCTGTTTTCAATGAGTCCGCCGGTAGTCGTAAACAAACGTTCTCTCGTCTCCGACTCCGTGATAACAACAAACAATACTCTTCCGTTCCCGTAACCGTTCCCGCTCCTGTTTCCGTTTCTTCATCCTCTTCCTCTCACATTCCCGCTGACGAAGAGAATTCTCGAATAATCGATCTTCTTCAACAGCTATTCGGCGTTGAAGGCCTTCGTGGCGCCAATGATGATCGACTCGTTCCGGTTCCGGTTGAATTCAAACAACCGAATATTGAATTAACGCCTCTATTTGTTCAGGAAACTACAATCGAAGGTGTTGATGGCAGTCAGAAGAAGCGGAAGCGCGGGCGGCCGCGCAGAAGCGAGACTCCGTTGCCGGTGACAAGTGTAGTCATTGGTAAGGTTAAGGAAAATGCAGTGGAAACGGTGGAAGAAATGGCGGTGGAAACTGTTAATAAGAAGAATGTGGAAAACTTTGAGGAGAAGAAGGGTTTTGTTTTGGATGATGTTGGAGATCCGTTTGTTGAGGAATTGATAGGGAGGACACAGGGGATGAATACGGAGCCTCAGTTGTTGGAGTTTTTGGAGGGATTGAATGGTGTTTGGGGGAGTGATAGGAAGAAGAGGAGGATTGTTGATGCTAATGCTCTCTGTGATCTGTTGCCAACTGGTTGGAAGCTTGTGCTTACTCTTATGAGGAGAGGGACTCGTGCTTATGTGGTTTGTCGCCGTTACGTAAGGTTTTTCTCTTTTTCTCTTTATCTGATTGCCTGCAATTATTATTTTTCATTTTATTTTATTCATTTTTATATTTTGAATTCAATGGTTGATTACTTAGAACAATGCTTTTGCTGTTTCGGTTTCTTTGTTTTTGTTTATGTGATTGTGAAATTGCAATAGCTGTGCAGTGCTTCTGTGTTTGAAAAATTAGAGTTTCTTTACTAAAGACTTAAATAAACTATGACAGATGATATCTGCCTCTGAGTTCAGGTCTTCCCGCCTGAATTGTTTATACCCTTATAAGAGTTGGCTTGATTTGTGAATGAAAGATTGTGCTAAATAAATTGTACCTAGAAATGTCAACTGGAAATGAGGAGCTTATTCAATTGGAAAAGAACCCTATTATGTGTGTTAAGTTTATAACTAGATTTAACTTAAATATCAGAGTTGAATACTATGGTCAAAGGCAAGCCTAAGTTACAGAGTAATGAAGCTAGAGGGGGTTGGTGCCTTTTGGTGCTATGTAAGTGCCTTCACGAGGAATGGTAAATTAAGATCCGAGCCATGCCAACTGGGATGCTGAAGGGGTAAAACTGGCAGGATGTTAAAAATTGGAATCTAACAATTTAGTAGCTTTGGACATTGTAAATTGAATAAGCTTCCCCTTTTACTATGAATGATTTTAGTTATTAGTTCATTTATATGGAAAATCGATGCAAAGTAGTTAAACGTTTTACTATTTCCTTGTTCTATTGTTAACACGTTTCTTTAATAACAGTGTGCTTTTTGGCGACTCTTTCCTTGATAACCATAGTTGTTATATATGGAACCCGTTACCACTAAGCTAGGGCATTGGGTCAATGGCTCATTATTTCAACCAGGAAAACCCTTGCAAAATCAAATAAAATAAGAAATAAATCTTCAATTTAATAAAAATATACATAAAGGATTAAAATATTTAGCTCCAATAAGTTCAGAACATAAATTTAAAAAATTGAAATACAACTAAGCACATCAATATATACTTTTTTCTTTTTACCATCTAAATTCCATTGACTTTAAGATTATGTTATTTGTTTGCTATAATGTAATAGAAGGATAAGCATTGATACCTTACATGAGATAAAAGTTAAAATGGAACATGCATGTTTATTGATGCCTGCTTGAAAGTTGTAACTACTTGTGGAGTTGCGTGAAGAGAAGCGAATAAAAAGAGACATGGATTTCAGCACACAAATAAGGAACATCTTGAATTCTTCTTTTCTTAATAAAAGAAATTAAATCAGATCAAATATAGTACAGAATCTGATGATGAAATGTCCTAAGGCTTAGTTATCACACATAATAGGGTTGGTTATCAATTTCTCTAGGCTTCTTGATGTTTCTGATAGAGATCCCTTGATTTCAGCAAGATCTGTTGTTTGCGCCTACTCAAGATTGCTTAATTTAATTTTGTCTGTGTTTATTTTATATTTTTCAATTTCGATTAAATCTCCCTTTCTAAATCAAATGAGAATCTGTTGTCTCATAAGGACTATAAAAGCAGTTAATTTTTCAGTCCATATCGAATATCATTTTTACTAGCGTAGTTATAAAACTCGGACTGGACATTTAAACAAGTGAACTTGATCCTACTTACCAATTAGATAGCATATGCATGCAATCCAGTAGAAACAAATTTAACACATCCAAGTTTTTAAAAGCTGAATGAATCAGCCAATCCTCAGCAAACCAATCAAGTTAGTTGAAAAGTGTTTTGAGTTCCATATCAACTATTGCCCATTGCTTAAGCTTGACTATTATTTGAAAAGTGTGTTGGATTCTTATGCAAAATCCCTACTTTGATTCCATCCAGCCCTGATGGACGTCCTTTTGAGTCATACAAAGATGCTTCTTTGGCCAGTGTTCAAGACACTTCTTTGTCCAGTGTTCAAGACGCATCTTTGTCCGGTGTTCAAGACATAAGCCACTTAAATGGTAGTCATCAGCTCTCCAGTAATATCAATATGCCACCTGAAAGTGTAAGCTAATATTTCTAACTTTTATTTCTTTTTCTGTTTCAATAAAAAAAGAAACATGTTTCATTTTTTCTTCTTTTTATACATGTAGCAGAGTGTTGGTCACGCCCCTACAGGTGGCATGGAGATTAATGCCCATGCAAGTTCTCATCATGAGAAGCAGGCCACTACATCATCATCAATTGGAACTGAAAAGCTGGATACTTCTGATGCGAATTTCAATAGTAGCCTTGCTCTGGATTGTAAATTAGGAGATACAAGTGGAACCATCAAAGTCTCTGACCATCAAGCGGATGATAAGCAACCACTGAAGGCGGATAAGAATGTACATAATGCAGAGTTCGTTGGTGCTAGGGATGCTGCATGCAATCTATATATTCCTTCGGTTTTCACAGCTCCTATCTCCAATAATGGTTGTGGTATTAATAATTTTTCTGAAGGAAGTGCTGTGACAGGCATAAAAGGTTGCGTTGGTATTTTTGATAGCCAGGATAAAAGTACTGGTCATGACACTGTTCCCTATGGAAATGAGCGAGTACATGTTGGTGCCAATGGGATTGGGCATTCCGTCTCATTAGTGGAAGACCACATTCAGAAAATAGGTTCTGAAGGGAAAGTAATTCTTGGTAGCAATTTAGAGGATATACATTCTATCAGCTCGCTGGCGGATATTGAGAAAAATGATGGAAAGCTAGTTAAGGATGCCAGTCAACAAATTGTTTCTGCTGAGGGAAATTTCTTTTATAATGATTTACCTAACTCATCCATTAATGAGAGAATGTGGGATCACAGTGAATACATTAGTAATAATTCTTTTAGTGCTTGGCCACAAGATGCATCTGAGTCTTGTGGAGTTGGTTTTACTCCCAATCTTTATGTAGATGTTAGTGATAATCATGTTCTTCCAATGGATGAAGTTGCGACAAGCTGTTTACAGAAAAAGAGTAACATGAACGATCAAACTTGCACAATGGACAATCTGTTGCACAGAAGTTCTGAAAGTAACATATTTACTTCAACTGGGAATCAACACCCTTCTGCTTTTCATGATAATATGAATAACATCCCATGCGGAACCTTTGGTCCACTCAAACATGTTGATGCTGGTTGCATGAAACCTCAGTTAGGCATTGTTTCTGGCAGTGATGTTGCAATAGATACATATGCATCTCCTAGAGTCATGCAGGGGAAATCACAATCTGTTCCTACTGGTGGAAGTATGTTAAACCAGTTTGACAAGCCAAATGATGGTATTAATAAAGAAAATAATAAATCTTGCTTATCTGAAATGGCTAAGAGTGAAAATGAAGTATTCCAAACCGACTCTAAGGATATGCCCAAATTCCGGTAGCAGCCAGATAGATTCAGATTTGGTGACATGCAATGCATGAAACAATTTCAAAATAAAACATGTATGGAAGTTTGCAGAGTGCCCTGGTAACCATAAGGCTGCTTGTATATTCTCAATTTCCTTTTCAAGATGATAGGATAGAAAAGGTAATATTTACTGTATAACAGAAAATATTTTCTGCAGAATGCTTGATTTGTTTCAAAGGATTCATGTATGCCTCTGTTAAGTGATTTGAAATTCATGATGAAATGAAAGTTATTTTCTTTTATTCTGAATTTTGGAAAGTTTGTCTGAGAGTAGCTTGCCGTCGTAGCACTTATTGTTCCTTTTTCTACAGCTAGCGTTAAAACATGTTTGCATAAAATATACGGAAAGAAATATTTTTGACATCGATGGATTTTGTACATTTAAAATGAAATGATTGGTTAAGGCTTTTTACTGAGATTATATCCTAGTGCTTATGAGTTGCTAATATTTCTTAAACATGTTTTTTTTTTTTTTAATCTTGTTATCAATTTTTTCTTGCGTGCTTTATTGATTGGAATAAAAATCAAGTCAATAAGGATGTCTTTGGGTATTGAAAACCTGAAATGTGTGATGATCGAGCGTATAGTGAAAGTTGCAGTAGGACTCTTGTAGCTATATAGTGGGCGGAAAATCAAGAATTAGCCTTAATTCATATTTGTGTTGCTTTTGAGGGAAGGTGCAGTTGGGTTGCCGTATAAGTCTTTCACCTCATGTTTTTTTTGGAGGATTGGATTTTACTATCACCTAATTTATTTGTGAATGGGAGTAACATATTTTAAGATCATGTGTTGAAAATGACTGTGGAAAGCCATAATTATATTTTGTGCATCAGTTAAACTTTAGACAATTGTGCTTATGAACCTTAACTTGATTCAAGTCTTGTTCTTTTGCTACATAGTTATTCTTGTTCTCTACTTGTGCATGCTTTACCTTTGAAGCTCATAATATCTCCGGGTTCCTTCTATACTGATTTTTCTTGTATTTTGGGACAAAACAGACATGCCTGAAGGCAACACAATTTTGTTGATATATATTCAGCTGATCGTGCTGGTGGCTTCTCAATTCCAGAGGTTACTGTGCAGGTTCTGGTGTGACGTTTCTCTTGTTCTTGCCAGAGCTCAGATGCCTTTTTTTTTTTGTATTTTACAATTAAAAGAAAACTTTAGGTCCATTTTAGTTCAGAACATTCTTTTTATATGGTATACCGAAACATTGAATTTTTGGTTGGTCCTTCAAATGAAGAAGGAACTATTTTTTTCCCCTAATTTCAAAATTGGAAAGTCATACCAGGTGTTGATTTTCGTCTTTGACGTGAATCTGCCTGTTTGCACTATTGTCATTGATATTGTTTTTATTTGGGCTCCCCTATCTAATGTTTAGTGCTTGTTTACTTATTCGCCATCTCGTGAATTTCACCATAGCAATTTCAGTGGGAGTATTTTTCACTTTTGTCATGATAGACAGCTACTTGCATTTTAGCTGTATGTATAAAATATAAATTGCTAAAGTATCTATCCCATCAGAAGAGGGCGGGTTATAGAATAGATTACCTGTGAAGGTCGTTCCTAGTGATCCATGTATTCGAACTGCTAGTTTAAACAGGTTCAAAATACTATCATTCGTCTATTACACCAAATTTCTGTCTCTCCTCTCTATGTTCTTCCCCTCCTTTGAAGTATGTATGCCCTCTGTACTTTTTTGTCCTACAGACACCAATCCTTCACCCCATCAGAGCTAACTAACTAGCAAGAGATGCACCTCCGAGTCTCTTCTTTCCGCCAACTCTAGTTGGTCTAGTAGTGGCTCATAAACGTATGATTTTCAATGTCTTCACCCTTGCATGGCAGCGGGTTTGACCCTTTATGCAATTATTAACTTATTATGGCTTGTTCTTTCCTAATCAGAATCCAGTAACTTTATAACCCTTTCTGTTTTTGTTAACTTTTGTGTTTAATCACACAATGTAGACTTCCTATCTCAGTCATTCAAGATTGATCCCTCTTGCAACATAGATGCTCATTGCCGGCTCATCCACCATATGACCTCTGTCTTTTTCCTCGATTCGAATGACACAAGTGTGAATAACTGCTGCTATTGAGATCCAAATTAGTAGCTATGTAGGGTGGTTGTGAATAGGTGGGACTATGGAGGTGGTTTAGTGGATAAAGAGATTGGAGTGATGAGAGGATTGGCTGGCTTGAGACAAGGATATAGAAATTGTAGTGGTAATTTGTAAAGAAGTCATTGATTCAATACCTTCAGTAACAAAATTCAGATTTGCGATATAAAAAAAAATGGAGTTGCATATGTATTTTGCTGTCGTAGAGGTTTGTTGACATAGAGCCATTTTGATTTCACCCAATGTAAATTTGATTAGGATTTTTTTCAGCAAGTAATGTTTTCCTGAAGAACCTTAATTAATTAAAGGAACAGCAATTTTCAAATCTCTATTTCATTCCTTTACCTTTGTTTTGTAGTAATATTTTCTTGAAGAGAGAACATTCAAAAACGACTTAAAGGAAGAATACTTTATATGCTAAAACAAATGAAATGCTAGAATCCTTGTAACTACTGTTTCTAACAACAGTTTGATCTAGAGGGTGAAGGAAAGGGTGTTGATGTAGTAGGATGAAGAGGGAGAATGGAAGAGGTAAAATTTCAGTGGAGAGGGTACAAAATTACATCTCTTGAAACTTGAAAGTGCAATAAGTAACAGTACAAAAACTATAATTTCATTGTGAAAAGTGGATAAAATTAATAAATCAACGGTGAATATTATAATCATTTACAATTGTTTATATAGTGCACATAGTTTCAATCATTGACTTAAATATTAATATGTTGATATTATATAAACCTTAGAGTTGTTAAATTCAAAAAAATTGTAACATTTTGTTTTTATTATTTTTTTCTTAAGTTGTTAATGATGCTTGTTTATGCATCGTATTTATTTTATTTCACCTTAATTTTATCTTTTTAGATTTTCGTATAAATTTTTTAGAGGTAGTTTTTTTGGTTTTGGGCTATATGCAACCTTTATCTTTACATATGCCAATGTCGAACTTTCAAGAGCAAGTAAAAATATTCATTTTCAAATTGATTTGGTATTGACAAGTTGGAAAAGTAGCAAATCAAGGGGACACCACGGTCCACGGTCAAATGTTATTAGGATGTGAGAAAAATGTTTTTGGTACATTGTTGTGCTTTGTTTTGGCTTGTTCAATAGTGACAAAAAGTACAAACCTCTTTTTCTTAGGGTACAAAAAGTACAAACCTAAAACATATTCAAATTACGTTATTTGAACTTTATATTTAATGAATCAATGAATCAGAACACTTCTTTTTATTAAGTGATATGTTTTTCATTTTATCAAGTACTACGAATTTCAAAGTGTTGTTTACAAGTGTTTTAAGGTCGATTTAAATAAATATAAAGTAAAAGGAACTAAAGCTTTTAAAAGAATGATGTTGAGAGACTATTTTTCTTTATTTACTGTAAAAACTCTTAATTTAGAGAATTCAAAAAAAATATTCTATGAGGGTTTTGGAGAGTCCAAATAATTTCTTCAATTATATTATTATAATATTTTAAAAATGAAAAATATATTAATCCTAAGTATTATCTATTATTTTCTATAAAATAAATTTTTCAAATAAGATGAAATAGTTTTCTATATTTCATTTTCTCCCACTCTCAAAAAGAAAATAAAAGAGAAGATTCATGTAAAAAATATCAATTTTAAATTTTTTAAAGTATTGAATGAACCACTTGCAAAATTATACTGTTAGATTTAATTTCTTAACAAGTGGAATATTAATTAGCATTTGCCTAAGTCAATCATGACTATAAGACCAATATTTGGTCTAAGATTTAGGCACAGTTTAAGCTTCTCTTTAAAGGTATATTTTGGACGAATTGATTTGGGATGCTTTTATCCACAAATTTAATGTATATTATTGGGTGAATCGCAACTATGAAAGATGGATATTAATACAGACATTAACACAATAATAATTTATGAAATAATAATAATTAAGACATCAATAATAATTTATAAAAAAACAATAATTAAGACATCAATAATAATTTATTAAAAAAATAATAATTAAATATAATTAAAGTGTTAGTATCTAACCGACATAAATACATATAATTTGAATTTGTGAATTTCTTATTTATTTTATTATCATTTCTTCGTACACTTTAGTTTCACATCTCCATCCGCTTTTTTATTTTTTATTTTTTTGTTAAAATCTTTGGTTATTTTAACAAATCAACCTTCAATTAAGCTTGTTGTCCTCTTACTAAAACTATAATTAAATTTTTAAATTATTATTTAGACGTATTCAAATTTTAAATAATAACTTATTAAACATCTGACTTATTTTTCATCTGAGGTTCAATATCTGCCCCTAATATTTCCTTCTCCTCACTATAACTATAATTAAATTTTTAAATTATTATTTAGACGTATTCAAATTTTAAATAATAACTTATTAAACATCTGACTTATTTTTCATCTGAGGTTCAATATCTGCCCCTAATATTTCCTTCTCCTCACTATGAAATCAACCCTATAAAAAATAAAAATTCATCGTGATTAAATAAGATAAAGTAAATGGTCATATATTCACCAAACATTGAGTTTTTTTTTTTTTATAAAAAAAATACTAAAAGCTCCAATTGAATTAGTTATAAAATACACAAAGACTTATTTAATCTATGAAAAATATATAAAATATCAATTACATCCTACATAATATGAAATATAGGTCAAACTATTTATATTAAAAATAAATTTTACTAATATTTTTGTTCTTGTCAATAATTTTGTTTTGTTCTTGTCAAATCTCTGTTTTGCACGCTCATTATTCAAAATTATACTTTACCCATCAAGCTATTTAATGTTGGCTTTGCTCTTTGAATAATTGTATAGTATGTTACAAACAAAATAGATGAGTTGATATTGTGATTTATATTTTATTTTTAAATGCAAAATATTAATGTGATTTATATTAATTTTTGGAACGTCAATATGTAGTTGATCTATCATGTAAATGACTTGAACAAATTAAGCTCAAAATGGTCTGAGGATTAAGTTGTTAGAGGTTCAAATTTTGATTATTCTTTATTAAAAACAAAAAAGAAAGAGAAATTACATTCATCTGTTCTTACAATACCACGCTCCATCTAATTTTAAAACATATATACACTAACATTCTTTTTAAGTTCAGATCAAATTGACTAACATTTATCCTCTTCATAACATCATTATTTATCCGTTAACATTTAAATACGGCAACGTGACTATTTATTTTTTGTTATAAATTCATTTTTAATATATGACTAGTAATTTTACTTTGCTTTCTCATTTTGAACAACAAAACATCACATTGAAATGTTGTTTTTTTACAAGTTGGCACCCAAAGTATTTCCTCAAATTCAAACGACAATTAGTGACGACGAAGTTGAAGACGAGTGATGTAGGCGATGAGTTTATGTTTTGGGAGGAAATGCGAAAATGTTTCTAAGATCAAGTAACACGTTTTGCATTCTAATGTAACGAGAGGGAGAATTATAATTTAGATAAAAACACTAATAGGAGGAATTATAATTTCCCATAAATATTAGTCTTGGTTAAACATAAACAAATACTTTTTATTTGCAACATGTTAAAAAATAGAATACTTCAATAAAAATTAATTAATTAATCTCATAGGTTGAGAATAACATAGGAAGTTAGACATGAGCCCATGACTTATTTTACATTAGATCCAGATCATATTCATTCTTTTTTTCATAGATAAAGTCAAAATTTTATTTGAAATCTATTTAATTAAAAAAGTCATATAATATATTATTGAAAAAGTCTTTTATTATCAAATTAGTCTTGTGTAAATATAAATAATATTTATTATTATTATTATTATTATTATTATATATTATATATTATATTTTGAACTTAAGGTTTATTGCTATATATAATCGCTGAATAAAAATTTATATTATTATCACATCACAATTATTTATAAATATAATTTTAGAAATAATTTTAATAAAAAAAATTAAATATCCTTAATAATCTAATAGAGTGACGTACATAAATAATGAATGAATTTTTATTTTATTTTTTATAATGAATAATTTTATTGTTGAGAAGAAATAATGAATAAATTTAGTTGTAGAGAATATAATAAAGAAGTCAATAAAATTAAGACTAGCAACCAACCAAGCAAACCATAGTGGTATTTATCTATCTATATATCTAATATCATACACAGTTGAACGCAAAGGCGACGAAGCCACACAGCACAAGACATAATGTATTGAATTGAATATCTATTTGTAGCTGAAGCTTGATTGGTATGGTAAATGGTAATGCATCTATCCATCACACTCACTTCCACTAACTTCTTTCAGATCATATTACCACCTTCCTCTCCTTCTACTTCTCCCAACAAACCAACACTCTTCATTTTTTTATTTTTATTTTATTATTTTATTTTAAATTTAATTGAAAACCGTCCACTTAGGATTAGGCACGTCACATCCTGTTATCTCATCACCCTCTTTCTTTTCCTCTCGCTATCATTTTTTTCCCCTTTCAAATCCAATTAGGGTTTCCATCTTCTCGTTCCCAATTTTCCTTTCATAATAATATTCTACAAGGGACGAGAATGAGGCTTTGGGGATCGGAGATCGTCTTCGCCATCTTGCTCTGTTGTGGGACCCTCTCTTGCACCGCTCAATCTCTCACCACCGCCACCAACGTTTGTCCCACGGAGTCTCTTTTGGATTTCATCTTAGGGTTTCCAGATTCCACCTGTTCCCTATCTGATTCTCTTGGATCCATTCATTATATTGGTGTTACTGAGGTAACTCCTATATATCAAATTTTTTTATTTTCTGATTACAAATTTTGTCTATTTTTTTTCCTCATGAATATGATTAACATTAGATTGATATAGTTCTATGAATTAGCTCTATGTCATATTGGTAAGCTGTTTGTGTCTAATTTATATTTTGCGCAGTGGAGGGAGAGTGTGTTTTTGGCGATAATAGAATATAGAATAAGATTGCATTAAATAACTATGGTATTTTTTTTTTTAATATACAGGGAGATGAGGTTTCTTTGCAGAAAGCACTGAATATGGTTCATAAGAATTACCATGAGTATGTGGCAGTGCTCTTCTATGCATCATGGTGCCCTTTCTCTCGGATATTTAGACCGGTTTTTTCTGTCCTTTCTTCCTTATATCCTTCTATTCCTCATTTTGCTATTGAAGAATCGTCTGTTAGGCCGAGGTTTGTGTCTTCAGTTTTATGTTTTTGCTTTCATTTATTCAATCGTGGCTTCTTTCATTTCAATGCCAATTCCATAATTTCCTTTCTGGCAGTACTTTATCCAAGTATGGTGTCCATGGTTTCCCTACCCTATTCATTTTGAATTCTACCATGCGCGATCGGTATCATGGATCTCGGACCCTTGGTTCTCTTGTAGGTTTCTACAATGATGTTACTGGTAAGTTATGGACATTTTTCGCAACTTATATCCTTACGTTAAGATTTGTGTTCTATTATCTTTGTTTTTTCTTCCTATAATCAATTTCAATTGCAACTTTTTACTTGACAGCCTCTTAAGTTTTATTCAATTCATTATAGAATTTAAATTTAATCAGGGAGCCTAATCCATTTATAAAGGTTGCAAAATATAAGCACAAGCACAATTACATACATTACATAGTTTTTCATTGGGGAGAAATGGAGGGGATAGATTGTTTAACTCTTTGGTTTAATAATTTGGAGGCCAGGGGAATGAAGGAAATATAGGGGTTGGAGTGATAAGGAGGTCATGGGTTCCACTCATACCCACTAGCAAAATAACAACTAACATTTGTCATTTCAGAAAAAAATCCCTCCTCCCTATTCGTAAATGCATGGAATTATTTAACACAAAAGGAAATATATTGTATTTAGTTGTTTGATTCATTTGAAGGATTTCTTGCAGTTATTTTCATAGAAACCATTTTCTTCTCAACCGTCATAGTTAGTATTGTATGATTCGTATTCTGAGTTAAACAAAATGGAATCAATATGGATCACAATCTCAATTGGTGTTGTACCTGAATTGTAGGGTGAATTGTGACTATCTCTACTGAATTGCGATTAACATGTGAATCGGTTTATTTGATTGTCGGCACTAGTGCATTGCCGTTACAACTTTACAAATGAAGTCCAGAATCAGCCAGGTCATGTAGCTGTTTCTGGAATGGCCTTCTAGGTTGAATTTTTTGCAATTTTTTCTCAAATGGGACAAAAACAGCTGAAACTAAACCCTCCCAAGGCATAGTTCATCTTTTTGTCCCCACTCCCTCCTACACCTCGTTTTTTTTTGTTCTGCCTGCCTACCTAATGCTTTGTGCCCCTCCCTCTATTCTTCTATGAGTTTTTGTTGCCATTGTCTTGTTTGAAGACAGTGGTCAAACAAGGAGAGGCAGTTGCATAAGATTATTGAGAGTGGAGGGGGCGATTTATCGGAGAAAGGGAGGCTTGAACTTTTTGTTTCTAAGGGTGAGAGACAGAGAGGGTGTTGGTCCATTTGGCCGTCGTATTCTTTCTTTTTCTGATTGATGTGATATTTTTTGTAAAAAATAAGGGAGTGGTATTGGGCCATTCATCTCAAATTCTCTCTCTTTTATTCTTCTGCTTTTTTTTAGTTTGTTGGGCGAAATGGTAAATTTTTGTTTTAAAAGTTTTTTCACATGAAAATTATTTTATATTAATATTAGATTCACGATTTGGAAATTACATCTTCTGATTCCCGATTCAAATTTTGATTTTATAACCTTGTTCTCCAAAGCTAGTTGATTACTTGTGATTGAGTTTTAACTTTTTATCACTGACATGCTGTGGTTGCACCTTAGTTGTCCTGTGTTGCAATCAAGTGATTACTGTATCTTTTACGTGGCAAAGGAGAAACAGTTGGGATGATAAAAATAATTTTGTAACCTTCATGTAAAGCAGTATCACATTATTGTATCCTTGTTTCTTGTATTTAGTTCATTACTTGATTGTCATTGTAGGAATTAGGATTGATTCACTTGATCAACTATCCCTTGAGAAAATTGGACGCCCATCTGCAAATGAGAATCACTGTAAGACTGAACCTGAAAGCTGTCCATTCTCATGGGCTAGATCTCCAGAAAATTTATTGCGTCAGGAAACTTATTTGGCTTTGGCCACTGCATTTGTGGTTTTGAGATTACTCTACTTATTTTTTCCTACACTGCTTATATGTATTCAATATGCTTGGAGAAGAGTCAACCAAAATGTTAGACTATGGTGCTTGTTGGAACATCCTTTGGTTTATTTAAAGCGAATAATACAGTCATTTCACCGTTTGAAAGAGCCATGCAAGAGAAGTAATCTACAGGAAGGAGCAATGAATGCTAAGGCATGGGCTTCCAAGTCCCTTGCCACAGTTTCAATTGGAGAAGAAAGCACCAGCCGTGCAATTCACCAGTAAGTTGACTGTACCTAACCGTTTCCCCTCTGAAATTGAAGATTTGGTATACCCTATGAAAGGCTTGGCTGCAAATTATGCCATGTACTTTTGTGTCATCATCTTCACACCCTTGAGCCCCATGCTTAATGAAGTCAATTGTGTTACTGAATGATGTAATCATCCCTTTTTTTGTCTATATGATCAAGAAATACTTCATTCAGCATTTTAGAAAATTGACTTCAATGTGTATAGTTTGAACGGAAAAACTCAGACCTGAAATCTGTAATTCTTTGACTTGTAGGTTTACCTGAAGGTCAAATTTTTTGATCATCAGCTCATAAATTTATTTTTATTGGGAATGAAATGATTGTAAATCCTGTCCCGAACTGATTGGCTGCCATGTTCATATACTCAAACGTGGTTATTTGTTAAACTTAAAAAGTAATAAATCTGATCAAAATATCGAATAAGTGTACTACTTTGTATAAAAAGTATTCTATTCAGGAGATTGCTGACTCTGCTCAAGAAATCCAGGTTTGGGAGCTACTTGATATTATATACGATTGTTTTGCTTAATCCCCTGTGCTGCTCACACGAGAACAGGAGTGTAAACCACTTGGATCTAGTTGATTATTTTTACTTAGATTAAATAGTTGAGTTAAGTGTTTTTTGGTTAAATAGAGAAAATCTAGAACAATAGAAACAAAAGAAAAAACAATTATTGGATGAAAGAAATACCATAGCATCTCTCAGTAGGAGTGAAAGATCTGAACAATCTGCAGAGGCATTTGCTTTTCTTAACATGTGATAGATTTGAACGCACCACTTTCTAACAAGAAAGTTCTTAACGATAGCTATCTCATTAGAGCCCAAGATGAGACAACTTGCAAAGAGTCTGAGTAGCAAACAATATTAGTTAGTAATTTGTTTTGCACATTAGAATGTTATTTGTTGTGCTAATACATTACAAGACATTTGTATACTTTGGATTGTTTGTCTATACCATTTAAAACTACACTAGACCATCAAAGTGTTTGAAAGAGATGACACAAATTGTTAAATTTTTTGAGGAAGAGTCTTGTTATCATGTGGTCTTATAATAAAAAGAAGATTACATTGAACCCTAATTTTTTTTATAAGCAACATTGTACCTTAATTAGTCTTAATCTTAAGTAAATTTGTGTTGTGTCGCTTAAAATGAAAAAAGATTCTTAGTATTTATTTTTTTAATTCATGACTCAAATCTACGATCTTAAAAAAAAACACATCTCTTTATTGCTGGGACATGATAGATACTACTTATTTACAGTCCCAAAGTTGTATAATTGTAAATAGAAGAAATAAATTAATACAAGAAATAGGAAAAAGATGATGATCTATATACAACAATATTGAGGATACCATTAGATGTTGATTGCAATAAATATATTGATTGTAATAATTATGCTAATAGATCAACAACACAATCCTCTCCTGATAAATACATAAAATTAAAATAAATAAATAAATAAATCTTGTTTCAAAATCACACTCCACACTCCCATCTTGGGTGACACTTTGAATCAAAAGTTGGAAAGAACCCCACTAATAATTCAAATTGACTAGCGATGCAGTCAATAGCGCGTAGGGTTGGGTCTATTTCAGGAGATTAAGACCTTGATTGGATTGAATTTGACTGTTAACACCTAACATTCATCATGTTTATATGATTGTATACGGTAACAAATCTTGCACGGTCAAGAAAGAGACAATTTTTCTATTGATAATAATAAAAAAATCGATTTTACTTTATGTTAATGTCTAAAATACACTGTATACTTAAGCACTATATACATTTAGTCTTGTAATCATACAGTGGTTGTTCAAATATAAATTGTGATTTTACGCTCCTTGTTCAGCCCATCGTCCCTCATACGCTTAATAGTAGGGGGCGTGCCAAAAATTCGATTATCAGACTAATCTAAAATTATATTCAAATTTATTATAAATATTCAATTAAAATAATATAATTATAATTTAATTTATTTATTAACGAGTGAAATATCCACTTATATTTTATATTTGAATTTGATTTTTATTCGTTAAACTCTCAAAAATTTTAAATCTCCAAATTTTTAGAACGGTTATGATTTTGCCATCATTCCACATATCTTCTACATTTTGACAGTATTTTTCGATAATTTATCACTAACTTTATTTAATCAATTATTTATTACTAAACTTAAACTTTAAGATTCCTTTTTTTTTTTTTACTAAACCCATAACATTAAATTCTTATTAAAATAGTTTTTTTTTAAAGTTTGGATCTATTATTTTATTAATTTTTTTTGAGTTTAAAGGCGGGGGGTTTGGGAGATTCATAAGTCCCAATATTTTATTAATTTTAAATTTTATTGAAATTTATTTATTTTAAAAGAAAATTAAAAACTTCTCTTTTTTCTCAGAAAAATTTTAAATCAAACTTTTTTTAAAAAAATTTGATGAGAAGAATTTTAATTTTTTTTTTCTCAATTCAAAAAAAATTGTAAATAATTTTTTATCAAAAAACAGTAAAATAAAAAGAAATTTCAATTTTTTTTTTAAAAAATTATTTATTTATTTTTTTAAATTTGGCCTTTAGACCAAATAACTCCATAAAAAATTAAGGTTTTTTAATTATGAATTTTTTTGACCCCTTCAACATGTTGGGGTCAATAATTAGTGAGCTTGTCAACCATACTAACCAACCATACTGAAATAAGATATCTAATATTTATTGAGAAAGACTAAAATATGATAATCTAAATATTTTAAATATAATTTCTTAAATTACTGATTTTTAAAGGATGAATTTTTTCAAAATGTTATATTGATATTAAGATATGATAATCTAAATATTTTAAATATAATGTTATGTTAGTTAAAAATAATATTAAGATTTAGATATTGGTCAAACTTACCTTAATTATAAATGCTCAAGACAAACATTAATATATTTAATTCATTAGATATTTTAAATTTATTAAATCTTGTGGTGATGGTGTCATCTCGGTGTTGAAAATAAACTTTCAAGTGTTTGTATTTTCTACTGTTTTATTATGGTACGGTAATTGTTAAATTTGATCCAAGAAAATTTGAAGTGTTTGTATTTTCTTCAGTTTAAGTTCTAAGCAATTTATTGAACTAGTATGAATCATAATTGATAGTCTTAATGAAGTTAATAATAAATCAATTTTAATCACAAATTATTATAAGCAATTAAGTATGTTCAATTTTAAAATTTTAATCACAAGAGAAAACAATTATATGTTGATGTATGTTTTTTATTGAGCTTTCATTTTATAAAAATAATCGATTTTTAAATATGAATATTTGTTTTTTTAGATGATTGATTTTTAAACTATGAATAAATGATTTATTAAAAAATAATTAAATTTTAATCTGTTTTGAGAAAAAATCTATTTTAAAATTAATTTTTTTTAAACTAATTGCTTAATTATAAATCGATTATTTAACTATGACTAATTTTACAATTGATTTTATAATCAATTTTAAATCAAATAATAAATTTAGTTATAAATTCAAATTTATGTATTAATTTTAAAATAAATATAATTTAGTTTTTTAAAAAAACCAACATGCATAGTGCTAGATAATAATATATTTAGAACTATGCACCGCCATAAAACTCTGCACGTCATTGTGGAAAGTTTGTTTTCCAAACATATACTAAAGAATCGTTGCTAATTTGTTGGAAGTTTCTACTTCTCATTTTATTCTTTGTTATTATTCTTTTTGGATTTTTAGCCCTTTTTATTCTCAGAAAACAAAAGAATTTAAATTCCAATTTCTTGAGAAATCATTGTATGCCAGCTTCTCCGGAATAATTCTTCAGTCAAGATTTTTCATTGCCTTCAGCAATTAGTTTTAAACTCATTATCAGCTTAGTAATCTTGATTTTTTTTTTTAATCGAATTCGAGACTTTAGCAGATGAAATGATTTGAATGAAGTTTCAAAGCTGCTAATAGGTGAAATACTTTTTTCTTTTTTTACTAAAGATGAATAAAACTGAATTCTATCTTTTACAACAATAAGATTGATAGTTATGTTTTCAAAATGAAATAACCATTAAATTGGACCACAGTACAACAAATTTTATCTCTTGTAATTAACAAAAACAATAATTATGCTACTGTCTTAATCTCCAGTCAGAGTCATAGATGCTTCTGTTCATTCCATGAAATGATTTGTGTAAAATGCATTTGTACCAAAAGCTTGCTTGACTGAATCATGGAAAAACTTTAGAATGCCAACTTGTGCACCTCCTTCCATTTGGCAAAATGGAACAGATAAAAGAGAGTACATGCCAATCAAATAATATTGTATACAACCTTGGATAATAGGACCAATCACTGTCCAAACACTTGCTATAAATGGAATCAATAACTAGAAGCATATTTGCCTTTTACACAGAATAATAAGACAATATACACAAGATTCTGAGTAGCCACACTTTATGGAATGAAATCAAACATTCTCAAACAATAAAATCTAATCAAAAAAAGCAATTTCAAAGCTTGACAAATCCCTTTTTTTTCTTTTTCATTTTTGGCAAATTACCTATGCAGAAGAATTCAGTCAGAATTAACCAAAACAAGTATGCAATATATGTTGTTTGGTCCAAACTATATGTTGGCATGTTGATATAGCTATACCATTATTTTTGCTATAAACTGCACTTCCACATGACACATGGTGTAAAAAGATACCATCACCTGAATTTAACCACAACACAAGATATATCATCTTTACTGTCTCTTTTTATTGCTTCAGCTGTTAGTTGTTTTGCTGCTTTCTGTGGATCTTTCATTCTTTGAGCAATGTCCACTGCCTCTTGATTAGCCATTACCTAGTTTTTACCACATGCAAATGATTTTGTTTTATTGAACATTAAAAGCAAGAGCGAAGAAATCAACATTAACTATTTCACCTTCCAAAGTCCATCACTTGCAAGGATTAGAATTTCAGTATCAACATCAATATCAGTAGTTAGTACATCAGGGTCCGATCGCAAATGCAACTTGAGACTCTTGTCGCCAAAAGCGCGAGAAACAGCCAGCTGCCCGTTTACTCTTGGCACGTCACCTTGCATCAGTAACATTAATGTTAATGCCAAGTATCTTTTGACATAAAAATAATATAAACTTATACCACACAAGCATGAATTGAAATGTGTCAATTTTTTCATCATTAGGAACATAATTGTGGTTTACTGGCTTTTCACTCAAGGAAAATCAACTTAAGCTCATCCTTGTCATAGCAACTATTGGAATTAGCATACGAATACAGTCATATGGAATATTATCAATTCAAGTGATACTAATGATCATTTTATAACTGTTCCTAAGGGATTTGAATCACGTCCCTTGAGGTTACAAAGTCAAACTTTTATCACTAAGCTGACACCTCATGGACAGTCATATGCTAATTCCAAATAACCAAGCTTTTGGATTAGCAACAGATCTGTACTCAACTACTTATTTATTTGGATACTTCAAGAACTACTTTCATACAAAAAGATGGAATATAGGAAGCTTTGAAGTACCAGGAAAGTTTGAGACAAAACCACCACTAGTCTCAATGCTACCTCGTTCCGTGTTGGGTTCATGATCTATAGTCATTTGTGCAGCTTGCCCTTTTCTCGATAGAACAGCTCGCGAGTCTCCCAGATTAGCTATCCATAGCTTTTTTCCATCAATCAAAATCGCAGTTACGGCTGTTGATCCACCATGCCCCAAATCAGAACTATGTGATAAAATAGCCTGATCTGTGCTCTCATAAGCTTTTGAGATAGAAAGAGTAGGGTCATCCCAAAATCCCTCCTAGTAGGATATTAAATCAACAAGAAGTACAAGAATGTAACTTTTCTCCAATGTGATTTTGATCAAACTAGCATAGAAGATACATATAACTATTTCTTAAACTCTCAAGAGAATAGTAACAACCTTACCTCCCCTAAAATGTTACTAAACAAATGTTTCTGTAAGTATGCGGGGACACGGTCTCCTAGGTGACCATCATAAATAGCAAACAAACCCAATTCTTTATCTTTTATCTGCACAAACTTGGCAACATGATAATCCTCCATTGGATGATTAGCTCTCCCTTTTACTAAGCTGAAACCATACTTCATTGAGCCTTCATGATTCTTTCCCTTACCAGTGCTGGACGAAGAACGCGATGCTACAAGCTGTAAATTAACCAAAATAGAATAGTCATTCTAGTTTAAGAAACATGAAAAGGAAAAAGTATTTAATTTCAGAACAAAACCACAGTTATCTCATTAACAATCCCCCTATCAAACAAACAGATCTTTAAGAATTGTAAGAGTCATATATGAAATAATCATCCTGAACACAAAAACAAAAGGTTTTATTTGATGTGTATCTAGACCTAGAAATATAGGGTGGAAAAATACAAACTCTGTAGCATAGGTTAATTGTTCTCTAAGTACTGATTCAAACAATTTCTTACCTAGACCCTCTTGTGAGACACATTTCTAGTTGCATGTTCATTGACATTGAGTTTTTCAAAATCACAATAGCACAGTGATTTTGTTGAAGCTTAAAAATGTAGTTTTGCTAAAAAGTCAAACTCACCATCCATTAAACATGCATTAAATCTCGGTAAACATGATGATCCAGACAAAATTAGCATTGTTTAACAAATCAAATTAGTTAAATTACTAGCCCTTTGTAATACTAATAAATAATAATACCTTAAAATTCTAGATTGAGACATGGTATAGTCACAGACTCACATGAAAAGGAACTAAAGTACTAAACCCCCTTCTAAAGATACCAAAAAATAATGGAGTCCAAGATAAATTATAAGGTAATATTGATGATTTAGTTCCACACAAATTTAGTAATTAATAAAAGTATGAATTCTAGAAATAAAGTTGGAGTTTTCCCCCAAAGTCATTGACAATTCCTATTCCAATAACAAAAGAGATTATACACATAAATTTTATCAAACTCAATAGAAAGTACATAATGATTCATGTTTATGAATCAAATAAAAGATATAGCTAAAGGAAAAATTGAATTCTTACCTGAGAGTATGAAGACTTAAAACAGCATAATTTATCCATTGAGGTTTCCAACTAATTCTCAGCATAAACCACTTGAATTGAATTCAAATTTGGATGAATCACAAATTCTGCGATCAAAAATAGAAAGGTAATAATAATAGTCAAAAGAAGAATTTTCAAAAATAACCGCAGAAAGTCATCAAAAGCAGTGACACAATAAATAAACTAAACTCATTGGGTCCAATAAAAATTCAGAAAGGATTAAACTTTGTTGAAGAATTCATTTGATTACTGTGTATGATGTTCCCTTGTTATGTTTGTAGAAGTTGAATAGAAGAAGAGAATAACGATGATAAAGAAAAATAAGATAATTATTAAATATAGTGTGAGACAGAAAGGAATCGTAGGATGCTAAGATTATTTGTCTTACGATATTAATTATTTATTTATTGTGTAACCGTTTCGGGAACCTTAAGCTTCACAAAGACAAAATAAAAATGTTGAAGATTCTCATAAGTCATACATACCCTTTGGGAGACAGAAACAGAAGAAATATACTAAGCCATAAAGTTTTGGGATTTTTTTTTAGTGAAGAAAATATAATTTGAATGTAAAATCATCCATTTTAGGATTTGAGTTTCAAAAGTTAACAAAGTCAGTCAATTTGAGGTTGTTTCTAAAATTTATAAGACTGACTCAAACACATATAAGATCAAATGTTAGTTAATATATATTTATTATAATAGTTTTTTGACATTTTCCTTATTTTTTGAAAAGTTGACAAATTATTTATTTTAAAAATCTTTATTTTTTTTATTAACAAATAAAGTCAATGTAAATTTTAGAAAATTAAAATATTTTCATAAAGCAAAAGACTTAAAATCGATATTCTAACCACTTAATTTTTTTATAAATAAATGTTAATATATACTGTGAGATTAAAAAAATATTAATAGTCACCAATTACTTATGATATATCAATCACTTAGTTCATAAACCCATTTGTTTCAAACTAATGAAAAACGAATAATATATTACATACCAAGGTAATATAATTTAAAGTGATTTTTTTAAGGAATTTAATGTTGAAACTCATTTAAATTAAATTTTGAGAAGTGGTATGAGTTAGAATTTATATATGTAAGTAATTTGACTCAAATAATTAATAAATTTTAGTTAAATACGAATCATTCAGAAGAATTAAAATTTAAATATTTACTAAAATAATTATTAATTATATATTATTTAACTTTCAACTGAACTTTAAATTATTAAAATCTGTTAACTTTTAACTGAACTCTAATATTTATATTAATAGATTAATTCAAATAAACTATTTATAGGATTTCCAAACACAAGCTTAACTTTCGTGCACTTAAAATTAAACCTCCACTCCAATAATTTATAACATTTTTACTTTATTTAGTTTTGAAAATTTTAAAATTTAAGTTTTTTAGAATTTGAATTTGTGAGGGTAAGAGTTTTTATTTTTATTTTTATTGTCAGAGGTAAATTGGGAATTTTAGAAAATTTGTAGGAAGAGGGATATAATTGTAGGAAGAGGGTATAATGGTAGAGTATGGGGGTATAATTTTTTCTAGTCTCAAGGCTTAAGAATTCGAGGCCGTGTTTATCCTTGGACCGGACTTGCTTTGAGCACCTACATTTCTAGGCCCAGCTTAAGATGTTTTGGAAGGGTTCATACAATATTTAGGTACACACAATAATGTTTGGACATAATCCCAAATCAAGTTAATTGTAATTTTTTCATTGTTGTGCATATTTAAACATTATTGATTTGGAGTTGTGTTCAAATAAATATTCCTTGGAATTTGAAATATTCAACATTTTTATGCTTATTGCAATAACGATCAACAAAAATAAAATTTATTTTTGGAGTTATGGTACACATTCTATAAAAATATATTCAATGTCCTCACATTTTTTTATTGGACTGAATACCGTTTTCAATTTTTGTTGTTATTTTTTTTTCTTCATATTTCTATCATCAAAAAGTAATTTTATTCAATATCAAATATTAAATATTTGAACACTTTTTATCATCGATAATCGAACTGGATTTTATACACTAAAGTCTTATATTCAAGTGTTTACCATACACATTTAAAAGAGAGCTAGGAAAATAAAAAAAATAAAAAAAGGTAAAAAATGATATGTACAAAATATATGATACTTGACATCTTATGCACTGATCACAAATAATATTGTGAATAATTTTTTTTCTTCAATTTTATTTTTTAATTTATAATTGAGATATTTTTTTATACATATACAAATTTATAACATTAATTAATTTGAATTATTCATTAATCAATAAATTATAAATCATTAAATAAATTATTTAACATATTTCTTATATATTAATTATTAAAATATAAGACATCAACCACTTTAAAATATTACGATTATTGATTAAAAAAATTCTATAAAGTAGTTAATGTTATATATTTTAGTGATTAATATAATATATATTTAAAAAGTGGTATTATGATAATGATACATATTGTATTGACTAATGAAATATCTTTATTTTTATTTTTGCAAAAGAAAAAATAAACAGATACTTGTCCCAATTTATTTATACCATGACCTAATTCTCAAACCCATAATGAACCAAAATATATAAGATTCTTGTTTCCCATAATTAATGCGCTCAATTTATTTTCGTTAATAAATATACTTTGGAAATCTCAACAAATAAAAAAACAAAATAATTAAATTGAATTAAATATGTCACTACATGCATTCATAGATCTCCTCACTATTTAAAAGGTGTTTTGAATTTAGACCATTTATTTAAGTGTTGATTTTAAAAGATTGAGTCATGCTAATATGAAATGTACAGTTTTTGACAAAGATTCCATAAATATTTTTTTTTTTGAAAAAAAATAAAATATACAATTTTTATTAAAAACAAATACATAATTTTTAATATAAATTTTATATTTTTAATACATTAATAATTAAGTGTCTTAGAAACACATGAAATGTAGCACATTGCAACTTTGAAATGAAGGTGTATATAATATGAGATATTAATAAACTATTTGGAAGAAATTGACTACTTTCTAAAGGTATATGACAGATTATATATAACAATATTTTGGTTATATACGATACTAGAGGGAGTATACAATTACTACTATAGAATGATTGAAGTTATGAATATGATTGTTCTAAGTACCTTCATTTACATCATTTTCTTCACCGATGTTGCCACTTGCAGGACACACATTGCTTCCAAGGCGTTACCACTAATAATAATAATAATAATAATAATTGCTTATGTTTTTAAATACCATTAATATTAATCCATCAATCAAACAGCAGCATATAGATCTAACAAGCTTAGTTTAAACGTGAAAAAAAAAAATCATTTTTAACTTAACATAATTGAAATGACATAAGAATCTTTAAGTAGTACACAATGAATAGGGTAGGATTAGGTGGTGAAAATTTCACTACACATTTTAAATTAGGAGACTATGGAAGGAGAACAAACCTAACCACATCATGATTTTCTTTGCTACTTTGACCTCAACCAATGGAAATATTTATAATTAATTACCTTTGACAAAGATTAATCCAAAAAAGGTAGCTAGCTATATTCAATTAATCAATTGCAAGTCCACTGGTGCATGTACATCTGTAAGTTGCGATGACTTTATTATAACATTTCTTTGCTACTTTAGTTTTGATTAAATATGTTTTCTAGTGCTACAAAATTACAACATTTCATGTTAATCTATAAAAATAAATTATTTACTTTTAATTCATATTTTAATTTTATAAAGACTTTTATGAGAAAATAAAAAAATTAATTTTTATAATTTTTTATAAAATAAAGACTAAAATTATATATAAATTTAAAATAAAAGTTTAAAATTTTACATAAACTAATATCTTACTCTAACACTTTAATTTTTGTTTTACTCAAAAAGTATTAGCAGTCAACTTTTTGATGGAAAATAGTATATGGAATCTAACTGCTCACAATGGAAAAGGTGGACTTTTTTTTGCCTTAAGCAGCCATTTGCGTTAAAAATATATCATTTTCCTATGGTTTTGGATTTCCTGCATATTAATTTCAGAGATTTTTTTTAATGAAATTTAGATAATATATCCATCACTAATTTACTGATTATTGTCTAAATTTCAAATCTTTGTGCGGATCTTTTATCGAAGTTGTTAAATATAATAGTTGTATGAATCATTAAATTTTAAGAGATTTAGAGAAATTCTTTACGTAAATCTAACTCTCTTCACAACTATTAAGAGATCAAAGTCTTTCAAACTTTTGATAACCATATTTTCCTTGACATAATTGTTTTCACTAGCTATCTTAATTTGGAAACTAGTATGAGGTTATAGTTTTAAATTATGGTCCGTAATTGTAATGATATTGTGAAAGTAATAGAGGTATTTACAATTACAACATAGTTTATAAGTGCAGCCGCACATGAAGTGCATTTTCTTCGTACCATAAGATTAAAGTTTACAACTCAATTGCAACCAAAGGAGTCACTAATCCCTCTCTCAATGCATTTTTTTGAGACTACTCAATACCATTCTCTTTCTCTAAAGTCATTTGATATTTTTCCTTTAAACTTTCAAACAAAAAACTCAAGAGTACTTAATAAGAATATCCCCTCCGTTTTTATTTATAAATAAAAATAAGTTAACCAAAATTAATATATGATATAAATTTTAAATTAAATACATAAATTTTTATTGACTTATTTATATATAGAAATAAAGGAGAATTTTCTTATTTTTCTCCGATCACGAGTGTTTTGTTATGAGTTGTTCTGTATGCTCTGCAATTAGTTCTTGGCTGGAGAAACAATTCTTAACATTTGGTTTTTATTTTGTAGACCTTCATTGTCCTTATCCACTTAAATAAATAGACCAAATAAAAAATACACAAACCAAATACTTGAAAATTGACATAATACATCAACATCAACTAGAAACCGACAATTACATTTAAAACAATGAAAGCCAAATTTCTTTGAACAAAGAACATTTATATATTATATATGCAATAACTGTTGAGAAAGTGATAGTACATATGAAACTGTCACTTAAGTTATGTACAAAACATGTACTAGTAATATAACGAATACTTATATATGTATCTATAACAGGACCTATATCTATATGCTTTAATTAAATTTAAAGAAACAAACAAATAAGGTGACAGAGGCATAACAAACAGTCACACACACCATAATTCAACATCAAAACAAATTAAAAATATATATATATATCAAGATAAATCATGCATAATGGGGTCCTCCAAAAAAAGTTCAGACCAATAAGAACAAGGTCCTCCAACTCCATAGCTAGTAGTGGAAGTGCTGCTGCTTGCATCTCCTGGATTATTAGCATTTGAAGGAATAATAGATATTGGAGCAGAAGAAGAAGAAGAAGATGGAATATTTATATTAATCCATAGTGGTTCATCATCAACTGTTGCAAAGTTATTATTATTAGTAGTGATAATAGTACCTGGACCCTGCTCATTATTATTCAAACATGATTGTGAATTGAAAGAGACTTGGTCTATAAAATGAGGTAGTAGAATATTTTGGTGGTGGAGTGGTTGAGAGTTATCATTATCAATATTCACATCAGAAAATGATGTTGCAGCATTATCAATAATTTGGTTCTGTTTCACATTAGAAATTGTGTTTAACAAACTTAAAGATTGTTGTTGGTCCATGTTTGTGATGAGGGTATTTTGGTCATAAGAGTTATTATTATTATTATTGATAATGTTTAAGGGGTTTGAAGATTGTTGGAGTAAATAATGAAGACATTGAAGTTTTGCTAGATGAACTGTCTCTGCTTGTAATAAACTCATTGAAGCTTGTTGATCATCCCATGATTGATGATGTTCCATGATTTCTGTCATGTTTGCTAAAGCTAGTAGATATGGTAAGCTTGAAATTATATCTGTTCTTGGTTGGTGAGTCATTGGATCAAAACCCATTTGAATTAGCTTTTTCTTCAAATGAGTGTTCCAGAAATTTTTGATTTCATTGTCTGTTCTTCCCGGTAGATGTGTGGCAATTGCTGACCATCTATTTAAGAAGTACGTAATAATAAGAATTTATGTAACAATAAATATATTATAAATACTTCAAGAAAATTAAGTAATCTTTTAAAAGAAGTTGAATTATGAACAGAAATTTGATTATTTTGTCTTTTTAAGTGTTACATACTTCAAAATAATAGATATTTTTTGAAAACGGATTTTATAACATAATAAACAGTAGTAGTGGAGATAACTACTAAGATGTGATATTTGGTTATATTTGTTAGGAAAAATGATGAAATTAATTACCTATAAACACTTCCTCATCAACTAAGAAAGAAAAATAAGTTAAATATGATATGAAAATGAAGTACTTGTTTCCAAGGATGGAATGAAGATGCAGAATTGTTTGCTCTTCTTCTTGAGAAAATTTTCCTCTCTTAATGTCAGGCCTTAAATAATTTGTCCACCTTAGCCTACAACTCTTTCCACATCTATTTAGACCTGCAAAATTGCAAGAAAAAAAATATGAATAATCAATGAAAAGAAAAACTTATATAAAATATAAATAGTATATTGTTGCAACATAACATATTAAAAATAGAAATTACCAGCTAGCTTAGGAAGGGCTCTCCAACTTCCATGGCCATGTTTGTGAATGTGATGAACTAGCTTTTGATCTTCTTCAGGAGTCCAAGGTCCTTTCTTAAGGCCATTTTCATCACAGCATGGGGATCTTCCCATTGTGTTAATTACTTACTATAGTATAGCTAGCTAGATCCAAATTTATAAAGTTATTATTATACTTTACTCTGTTACCTCTCCTAATTAAAATGGGGGCTGGTGCATGCTATTTATATATCTATTCTTTTTGGTTGCTTCTTCTCATTAATTATCTTAATTAAATATTACATTCTGCAATCCTTATTAGATTTTACAAGATTTTTACACACTTCCATCTTAAAGCATCAACGACCAAATGTCTTTTTGACAACTATATCCTTCACATTTTATATATATTTTTATAAGAAAATATTTAGACGAGTTGGAATCTAAAGGTTTACTACGATTAAAGAAAGTCTCAATATTCAAATAATCATGATAAAAATATATATATTATCTATAAACACACGAGATTTTTGTATCAATAACAAGATTTGAACTCATATTTTTTTTTTGAAATTTTGAGGTGAGTTCTTATTAAGTATACCAACCTCCTTTGACTTCACACTTTATATTTTTTTTTAATACCGTGCTATCATTTTAATGAATTTTTTTGACAAATGTAATCATAATTTTAAGTATTAAATAAGTCTTATATATAATGATAATAATATGGCAACAAGATTTTGTGAGATTTTTTTATAAAACTTTTTTTTTGGGAAGGAAAATATCAAGAAGTTGATTTATGATTCCTATACTCAAATGCTGCGATTGACATATGTATTTAAACATTCCTTCCAAATGCAGCTGGTATTTGTGTATCTGTATTTCATGATCTGATTTCTGTTAATATGTATAGTTATATGCATCTCACTTTATACCAATATCTTTTCACAAACAAGGAAAGCTGAGTGAGTTTATTTTAGGATTGCTTTAAAACTCCAATTTTATTTAGTTGCCACACCATTTTTTTATTGGGTTGAAAGAGAGGATGAAAAGAAGGTAAACCGATTAGTTTTACGAACTCAATTTTAAAAATTAGTGTAATATTTTTAAAGTCTAAAAAAGTCTGACTAAATCCTAAACCTTAAACCTACATATTTTACTGTCAAAATTTTATAAATAGATGAACAAAAAAGAAAATAAACTTAACTTCTATTTTGATATTTAATACGATTTTTTAAAATATTTAATATTATATTATATCTTTATTTTATTTTAAAATAATACATTTAAATATTTTAAATATAAATGCAGAATAATATGTTTAAATTAAAAAATATTGACAAATTTATGATTTAATACAAAAAATAAAAACAAAATTTAATATGATAATAATAGTAATAAAAAATGTATAATTAAGCAGGCTAAAAAGGTTTTTTCAATCACCTTATCTCGATATTTTTAATTCAATAAATTTTTAATAAAATTTTGGTCTAATTTATATAAAAAGTTTGGTATAACCTGTTATTAGACCACATGATAGAATATACGTCGGTTTAAAGTATTTTCATTTAGTTATGAGTAATAGTAAACTAATATTTTTCTCCCGAGGGTTTCCCTCTCGGTAAAATTTGAAAAATAAAATATTGAAGTTTAATATAAAAATATGAGGACAAATCGGTAATTGTGAACTGGACATATATTATAGTTTGAAATAGGAGGGGTCTAAAATAATAATAATGGTTAAAGGGAAAAGAAAAATACAAAAAAGATTACGTAAGACATGGTTGATTGATTATGGAAAGGTATCCCTCCCATGCACGCAAGGAGGAGGCTGTTTCCTTCCTTCCATCGATCGTCATTGTTTGCATGGCATCTTAACACACTCACGTCCTCTCTTCTTGGATTTCATGTCCCCTTAAATAATCATTCATTCAATACACATTTATTATTTATTATTTATTATCGTGGCTGCCATCTTCTTATACCATTGTCAACTCAAACATATGTGGTCTACGATGGACCACATATTTTCATCCTTAGATTCAACTCACCCAATTCACTACTTGAATACATACCAATGACCAATGTGTTACATAATAGTATATTGATATTATGTTATTGAGAATTTTATATTTTTAAGAGCTTTAGAAAAAAGGAAGAAACAAATGGAAAATTGAAGAGTTTTGAAAGGAGAGAGTTTTGAAGGGTTTATTTTTATTCATTATACAAAATTCTCCTATTTGAAAAACTCAAAAATTGTATTGGAGGATAATTTTAGAAGAATTAAACAAAATTTTCAAATTATTTTTATGTTGTTAAATTAAAAATATATTAATCATAATCATTTACTTACCATTTTCTACAAAGTCATTTTCTTATAAAATTAAATAATTTTCTTCTATTTCTCTATTTTTTTCCCTTTCTCCAAAACTCTCCTTTCACTTTCCCTCTAAACTTCCAAACAAAGTCTTAGCATCATTCATTGTATGCAAGTATATGTCTAGGTCAAGTTGGCACGTAAAATATTGGCACATGCTACATAACTTTATCTCAATATATCTAAAACAGGTAAACGAAAAAATCTTTGCAAGTTGTTGAAAATAGCTAGATATAGGTATACATAGATAATAAGCTACATTGGTGAGTGAAAAAGCCTAAGAGATTAAAAAGTCAGAACAAACCCAAGGTAGTATTAGAGATAGCTAATTGTCTGAAAATGACATTAAGGATGTGACTTATTTGACTCGGAGGGTGGTGCAGTTGGAAGTGTGAAGGAGAATTTAGTGTATCAAATGCCCCAATATGTATATTTATGCACCAATTTATTTTTAACCTTTAAGACATTAATTCTTTGCACGGTTGAGAAACCTTCAATAGCGTTTGTTGAACATTTGTCCTTGTGCACCTTGTTCTGTAGCGTATTTTCTCATTCATAGTATATATACTCCTTAAAACGTACTCATTACAAATTAAGTAGATTATTGTTTAAATTACTTGATCAAAATGTGAAATTCCCTGTAATTATATTCACTAAATCTCGCTATGTTTTTAAAATGATGCGTAGAGAATAGAATTGTCAAAATAGACCGAATACGATGAACTAGTTTAAATTCAAAAATATCTTTTAGCTAAATTTAATTAAAAAAATTAGTTTGGTCCATTGAGTCTTTGACCGGTCCATGTGAATTTAAAAAAATAATATTAGTAAAACTTTAATAATTATTATCAGTTTAAAAGTTATTAATAAAAGTATATATTAAATATAAAACTTAATTGATCAAATACATTTAGCTAAATAAACAAAAATAAAATAAAATGAAAGATTTAAATACATGTTTAAATATGTCTACTATATATCTATACAAATGGTTCCTCACGTTGCTTCAAACATAAGCTACACATTTTCAAACCTAAAATCATTATTCAATTTTTTTTTTATAATAAAAATTATTGAATTTAATTATCAAGTGTCAACATCTATAATAATAATTGAAAACAAAGGTGTTTATGAGAGAGACCAGGGCATTTACAATTTTCTTCGTTAACACGTATTATTCCTTTCTCAAATTGTTGTACATGTCTTTTACCACGTCGTAATTGCATTTGTTAGTAAACGATTCATACACACAATTAAAAGAGTTGGATCTTTTAGTGAAAGGATTCTGTCGGGAACTAGATTGTGTGTTGAAATGAAAATTGAAGGGACCATAGTGACGTTAGATTAACTTTATATAGTTTCAATTAATATTATAATATTATGTTTGATTTTAATTAGTGTCAGCTAAACAACTGATTTGCTTGTTGTAATGGGTTTCTAACCAATACATCCATAATAAAAAGTTAAAAATGGACTTCAAGGTGTCACCTACTTAATTAGCTTGTTCTTGTACCAAAATTACTACGAATATGCATGCGTCTAATTTATTTGTCTCCTATAAAGGGTATTATCATCAACACACTTTCAACATATGGATCCGTATCTCTTTCTTTCTAATACTTTACAATAAGGTTCGTATGGTCAAATTAAATTGCCTAAAAAGGCATCGCATTGTTTTAGAAATTAAAAGGAGTGGGAGTTTGAGAAATATTAATAACTTGTGTGATGCTTCATTGATAAGATAACCTACTCATCACCAAAACAAAACTTCTCTCACCTTCCTTTGCCTCTCTCTCTCTCTATAGGGAAACTCCACTTCACCAAGGTCTTACCAAACTAACTCATTTTCTTATTCATTGCGAATCGTTTTCAACTAAATCATTATTTACGGTTTTTACACTATACACATATACTGGATGCAAGATCGTACTAAGACTTGTTTTTTAAAATAAATTTTTATTCTCTATACAATATTACTGTTTTATTTTGATAAAAAAATTCATCAACTTTTAATTCTTTAAAAAAAATTGTTTTTATCTTTATCTTTGATTTTACACCAACTACTATGTATTTTTTGAATTTTATATAATTTTTTGCATTGATATTTAGAATATATTTAACAACTTTCGTACCAAAATTTAAAGGTTTTTATTAAATAATGAATTAAATTTGAATTTTTAAATTTTTTGGACTTAACAGTTCATAGTTAACTTATTACATGTTAACCAATTCTAAATTTTTTATAAAAAACTTATTATAATGTCTCAAATATTAATGCAAAAAGTAAAAATATACAAAGTAGTTGGTATAAAATCAGATATCAAGTATCAAAATAAAATAATTTAACAAGGAAATTTAAGCACATCAGCTTAGTATAGTCCTGTTCAGAATTGGTGCATATTGCTAGTTCAACTGAGCACCCCCAACAAATTAAATGTCAGTACAATCTTTCACCATATAACAATTGGTCGAGTTTAATAGGGACCGAAAAGAATTTGTAGATTGTCGAAGTGTCTAAGTGATGTTTTGAACGAATTATGTTGGTAATTAATACATTTTTAATTTGTTTTGATTCTCCCATAAAATTTTGTAAAACTCCATCACTACATATGCCGAACAAATTTTACTACTATCTTATTACCATTAGAGTTTAATGATCATGCATGCATTGTTGCTGCAAATACTTTTACTCTGACATGTAACATAAGTCATTAATTATATAATTATTAATTAATAAAAATTACAATCATGACATAAGATGATAAGATCAATGGATCGTATATGAGGTGTCATTGTAAATTTAATTTACACTGGCAATGTAAGCTCCTTTTTCTTTTACCATTATTTTAGATCATTTAGATAATTTACAAGAAAATGCCATGTTCTTGTTAAAGGAGCCTCAATTATTTTTCATTTACAAGCATAATTAGTAAAGATTTAGATGTTATAGAGTAAGTGGTTGCTAAAGTGAGTGTTTTTGGATGATATATCACACGTCTCTTCCGAAGATGTGTTGTGCTTAAGTTGAGAGTGATTTAGAGTTTTCTGGGTAAGCGAGCGACTTTGGAGTTTTCCATTAGTTCCTTCTCCTTTTATAATGTTCAATTTGAGTAGTAGGTAAGTTGCTCGAGAGTATCTTTGAGAGGCTACCTATACGGCAAATTTAGACTTCATAATTAAGCTTAATTTATGGTGTAGCAAATACTCTTTCAATGGTCTGTGAAAAAATTACGAGTTGATATTTTATTTATCTATGAAATTTTTAACTCAGTTGTTCAGTTTAAAATTGGAGTCTAGGGGTAGTTCACTAATAGTGTAAAATAGCTTTATATTATCACCATCCAATTTAATTATTCAATTTGTCATATTTTATTATATAATATTTAACTAGACGATAGTTTAAAATAATTCTGTAGAGTCAGTGCACTATCTTCTATTCTCTTAAAAATAATTTGATTGACAAAGAACTCAATTTAAACTTTTAAATGTGGCACTTTAAATTTCAAAATAATAATATTTATATTAATTTATATTATATTATTATAAAAAATTTGCAATATATAAATAAAAATTATTTTAAAGAAAAAAAAACTTTTACAAATTATTTTAGATATCGCATTTTACAAAATACAAAAAAAATACTTTAAACTTTTTTCTTTCTATAAAAGAGTGCAAACTCTATAAACTTGATTTAACTAAAATTTTTTAATTTAATTCTAAAGACTTACTAGTATTTATAAGATTTTCATACAAAAAATTGTTTTTAATTAACTAAATAAAATATAAATTACAACTCTTATTCATGGTATCACATATCAGAGTAGTACTTCTCTCAAACTTAAACTTCAAAATTCATTAACCTATAATAACTACAATTTTGTAAATGTATGACCAAATCACTCAAATACAAATGATGAAGGATATGAGTTTCAAAATCATATTGATAGTATAATATAAGTAAAAAGAACACACAATTAATCATAACCGTATCATTACATAAACATTCTTCAAGGAAAAAATATCACATTATAAAGTCAAAATCACATTATAACATCAAGCCATTTAAGAGAAATTATTATCACAAATACATATTAATTACAACTAAACAATCACAAAAAAATATAATGTTATGTAGGATCACAAGTACTTGGCGACTCTACTTCACAATTTAGTACAATTCTAACTTTAAAGTACTTGGTAAGAAGGCTTATGTCACCACTCAAGTGGATGGACAATTCAAATTGACTTTGTCTCATAGTTTCCATCAACTCAATTCGAGACATGTATATGTGACAATCGAGGTAAACGTGTCTTGCATGGTAACTCCCGACATTTAGAGTGTTACCTCCAAGTCACTAAAAAATTATCCACTTGTATACCTCAAAGATCTAACTATCTTGCCTTGAGGCTCAACAGTATACTACTACGATTATTTTCATTCAATTGTACTTTCTAAACTCACTAGGTTTGTCACCCTAAAATAATATCCACTTCAAAATTTATCAACATATATGTTTTCCCTTCGTTGGTCTAGACTACTCCATTAAGAGCATTATTTTTAACACAAGTTAGAATTGTCATTATTTCATCAACTATGAGATTACTTCAAAATTCTCATCACAAATTTATAACATCACTATCATCATCATCACATAAACTTATCGCAAACATCATTATCATCATCATCAAATAAAGTTATATGCATTCATATTTTATTATCACATCACATAAACTTGTCTAATTAAACATATGTACCAAATTCATTCGATATCTAATATTACAAGAATATCAAATATCACACATTCAACGAAATTTAAATCAATCAACACTTTATAATATTTTTATTCCATATTTTAATCTCACAATTTCTATATTTGCATATTAATTAATTTATCACTCAAATGGTCATTGTCGAACGTAGCGAGTTCCGAATGAATAATTGAGAAATACAATTTTCTCGTTCATGTCATAGTATATTCTACTCGTGAATTCAAACGCTCTCTCACTCCTTACATCAGTTGGACACTTTCACACGATATAAGAATCAAAATAATTTTCAGCAATCATGACATGTCGACTACACGCAACGAACAAGTCCAAAAACATCAACGAAATTGCAAAGTCAATGAAACATGGTTGATAATTTATGCGGAGCATAAAAATCAATTTACATGATTAATAAAATTATTAGGAGCAAACATATATTCATAATAGCGTGAAACAGGTTATCAGAACATACCTCACTGGCGCAATGAACAAGTCCAAAAACATCAACGAAATTGCAAAGTCAATGAAACATGACCGATAATTTATAATAAAATTATTAGGAGCAAGCATATATTCATAATAGCGTGAAACAGGTTATCATAACATACCTCACCGACGCGTTGAACTAATAGGATCCGACGTCAACTTCACTGAAACATGAAAATAAGTGGTACTTTTTGAAGGTTTCAACGAGAAGAATCCAAAAACGATGTATGTTGTCCTAAATGAACGTGGTAGCCGATAAGGACCCAAAACAATCTGGCCTAAGAGAGAAAAAGTGGTTGGAAATGACTTATAGGTACCATAATAGTTTTGAATATGATGTACTATTAAGGAAATTCAATTCATCGTCAAGTAAGAGGAATGAGGAATTGTAAGTTTCACATATCAATTTATGTCAACAAAAAAAAAAGGATATGTAACTAAGGCATTACCAGTCATCCACACCAACGGAGAGTGACGTGATGGGGTAACAAGTTCAAATGTGCAGAGAAAAGAATGGGACTTGTGGTTGCAGGGAAAAAAGAGCTCAATATAATGACCTAGGCATATAGTTATGATTTTCCAACTCTTGTAAATTTTTTCACATTTATCATTACGTTGAAATTAAACTCATTTAATAATTTGTTAAAATATATTTTTTTTCTAAACAGTACATATTATTTTAACAACAAAAATAATATCTTAAAACAAATATCATGTTTATTTTATAATATTTTTTTCAATTACAATCTAATGAATATTATCTTCTCTCATACATATAAAAATCGTTAACATAAAAAAAAATAAAAATTTAAAATAAATTTATAAAATCTAAATTAACAAAAAAAATAGATTTATAAATATAATTAATAATTTAAATACATTTATATTTGTAATATTGACAACATGCAAATTATTAACCGAACGACAACAAGACAAATATATAGCATGGCTAAGTCCCCCACCCGCTCCCCCCGGTGACTTTTCTCCCATTCTATGTTTTTTAATCATGTATACTATATTTTAATATATCATAAATTAAAGTCCAATTAAAATTAAATTTTTCATACTTTTTTAATCAATGTGATAAAAATTGGATCTAATCGAGAATCGGTGATGACTTCAATTTGATTCATCAACTCTAAAAAAAAAAAAAAAAACCATTTAAATCCGGACAAACCCGGATACATTGTTGAATCGGATGCAGTTTTTGCAAAGCGCACCGTTTTCAAACATATCTCAAAATTGGCCTTTTTTTCTTGAAAGGGACTTCTATAATATATTCAAAAATTAATTTGTTTTGATATTATTATATTAAATTATTAATAATCTAATTACATATCATTGATAAATGAGATGAAAGTTGACTATATTTAAAATTTAATATTATTAAAATTTTAATTTTTATCCTTTTAAGGTGTTTTAAAATGATGCTATTTATTATAATTTTAATTATAATAAAATTTTCAATTTTAATTATGAAAATAATTTATTTAATTATTAAAACCAAATTAAATAAATAAATATACTAAAGTTCTTAATTTAATCAACTTTAATAATATTATAATAATATTCACATGAATAAATTAAAAAAATATTATTAATCAAAATATTTATTGTACAAATATTAGTATATAATTTGAATAGTAGTATATAACTTTTCTTTCTCTAAATGTTTCGGTGTGGGGCTTTATCAGTGCCCATTCACTGTGTTTATGTACATACCAGGATGGTTATATGATATTTATATTGTACAAATATTATTATATGATATTTATATTTTTCATTTAATATTAATATTATATCTTTCTGGTCTCCATTTAACTAACTTGATGACCTGTCTATGATTTAAACCAAAACAAAAAAGAGAAATCAAATAATATTATTATCAAGACCACAAACAAAATATCATTATTGCATTCCAACAATAAATCATAAACAAAATACAAAAAGTAAAACTAAATCTAAGTGTAAATCATCTATTTAAATAAGAAGATAAAAAAAATTAATTTGAAGATTTCTAAAATAACAATCGACTTAAACCATCCTAGACACAAAATTAGTAAATTAGTTTAAAAAAAAAAAAAAGAAAAAAAAAAGTAAATATCGTTGTTGAAGGTTTATGTGAAAAAAGTTACAGTTTGAATTTGCACATAGTAAAGTTGTCTGATAAGGTGGGAACAAGAAGCAAATAGCAGTGGGCAACACGAACGAGAAGTCGGCAACTATGATTTAATTAAATTTACTAACATTTAGAGCGTAAAGAAGGGACAGTTGAGTTTGCATTTATAGCTCTTACGTCTAACTATATGCCTTACCATCATTACCTTAATTGATATTCATATCATTTCATTTCATCATTATTATCATAACAATAACATTTAATCAAATCATCACCACCATGGCAAATGATGCAACTCTAAGAACCTCTTTACTTTGGCTAGCAGCAATTATATTATCAATTGGCATATGCACCCACTCTTTCAAAAAAATGATGGCTACCTATATTTTGGGTCTTGTTGGAATTTCTGCTGTTCTTCTACCTGATTGGGATTATTTCAACCGTGATTTTTCTCGTTGGCCTTACCCTGTTACTGTTGAAGAAAGATCAGCAGCATCTCTTTCCCATGGATCTGGATTTCTAAGGTGCTAATACTCTTTACTAATTAATTCTCACTTAATTTCATATCTATCAATTAGAAGGTTAAAAAAAAGTAGTAATACTAATTCAAAGTTGTGAAGATCTACTCTAGATAAAGTTGTGATTTTTAAATGAGTTCAATTAGTTCACTTTGTGTTATTAAATTAAATTTATTTATGGTTATGAAATGGGATATCAAAAGAGCATAGGATGGAGCTGGTGCATGGATGAATTATGGATGTTAATTGAACAATTTGTTAATAGATTTTTTTCCCTCTTTGAAACAGGTTTGCATGTTCTCCTGTGAGGGTGATTGCTTATAGCGTTGTTTATGGATATGGTATTTACAAATGGTGGGAGTATGTAGCTAGCTAATTGTTAAACAACTTTTGTGGTAGACATGGCATATTCTTTTCAATCCCAATTTTAATCGTTTCATTATACTTTTCTTGATTTAATTTGGAGGAATTTATATTACCTTAGTAGTGATTGTCAAAAGGTGCTTCACTTGTTAGATATGGTAGAAGTTATAGATAGTTAAAAGTTGAGAAGTTAACTGAGATTTTATGGTTACTATTGTTATATAAACTCTATTTTATACAAAGTGTATTGTGTATTCGTTGGGTTTAAATATTTGATTTTTTTTTTTTTGTAAGTATGATTTTTATGATATTCGTTTTCATAAAGTTTTTTAATTTCAACCATGTAAGTTCAATTTAATTTTAAAATCATCTTATAAATAATTTTTATTAAAATAAATTTACATGACAAATAAAGGAGTTAAGTGAGAGTTTTTTTAAGATGACAATAATTTGATGATATTTTAAATATTTGACAATTAAATATATCGATAGGATTAAATACAAAATTCTCAGATTTACAAAATTTAAAATAAAAAATTTCATTTCTTCTTCTTTTCCTCGTTTGTGCAACCTAAAATTCCTTTAAAGCGGATATTTTTTCATGAAACAGACAGGTTCTCAATCTCATCTAGTTCACAAGTTTGAAGCAATTGTCGAACAAAATGGGGGTAAAGATGCAGGTCATAACAAACATGAAACTTGGCCATTTTTATGGAATTAGATAGAATAAAGAAACAATGAGTTACCCTTGTCTCATCAGAATCATTCAACACATAATCTCTTCTACATATCTCTGCCAATTTAGGTGCTTCTACACCAACTCTAATAGCTATCTCTACTACAATAGAATCCTCAAACCTCCAAGGCAGTGTTCGTTTCTCTACAATAGAACTCTAATAGTTTTCTCTACATTGAGATTTTAGGTTGCACAAAGAGGAGGTACATTGGGATTTTAGGTTGCACAAAGAGGAGGAGAAGGAGAAAGAGAATTTCAGATTTTGTAAATTATTAGAAATTTTTATTTAATTTTCATAAATATACTTTAGGTTTAATTGCAGTTTTGATCTCTCTATTTTAGCTGAATCGTAAAAATAGTTCCTCTATTTTGTTTTTCTCCAGTTTAAGTCTTCGAAGCAAAATTTTGATCTAAAACTTCATAAAATTTCATTTTTTAAAGTCGTACTACACTATTTATGATCATATATTTCATATACAATTGTTATAAATAAGATCTTGAGGCATGATGTCACTTAAATAAATGCATAAAAAAAAAAATGAAATTTCACGAAATTTTGGATCAAAATTCTGTTTTAGAGATCAAAACTGAGGACAAATAAAATAGAGGAACTACTTTCGCGATTCAACTAAAATAGAGAGACCAAAACTGCAATTAAACTTATACTTTATTATCAAATATTTGATATATCATTAACTATTGTAATATTATATTGAAAAATGTTACATCACTCATCCGTTAATCACCTAAGTTTGTTTCTAAGGACAACATCAAATATTTAAGTCTATTTGTTGAAATCAACTTTTCCTATCGAATAAATTTCAAATAATTT
The DNA here is from genome assembly GCA_037974835.1 of Cicer judaicum. NCBI lineage: Eukaryota > Viridiplantae > Streptophyta > Magnoliopsida > Fabales > Fabaceae > Cicer > Cicer judaicum. The sequence continues at coordinate 18,003,227 of JBBPBS010000276.1, forward strand.
GATTTTTTTTCTCAATTATTTTTCTATTAATTATGTTTTATCATGCTTCTAAACATATTTTTAGTAGAAAATCAAAAGATCTTTAATTTTCTTATTTTGTCTTAAGAAAAAAAAAAGCTCAAATGCACCTTTAATTTGTCTTAAAAAAAAAAAAAGCTCAAAT
>JBBPBS010000276.1:18003786-18039350 GCA_037974835.1 Cicer judaicum
TTTAATATAAAATAAAATAAATTTTAAATATTTTAAAGTTTTCAATTATTGTTGGATAAAATAAATTTTATTTAAATATTTTAAATTTAAATATATAAATATGATAAATTTTAAATAATTCTAAAAATGTAATAAATTTAAATATGAAATATAATATTATAATATTTAAAATTCTAACTTTTTAATATAAATATTTTAACATTTTAAATCATTAATAAAATTTAAATAAGATAAATAGATTTTAATTTAAATATTTTAAAATATAAATCAAATGAAACTAATTTGATTTTTGATATTTTAATATACAAATAAAAATAACAAAAATAAGTAAATCATAGTACCACATAATCAAAATAGTGGACGACCAAAAAGATCTTGAAAATTAATGAATAGAAGAGAAAAAAAACTGATTTTAAAAATAAGGGACAACAAATTTTTTTATATGCAAAATGAGATCATTCCCCTTTTCATATATTATGACGCTAAAAATGGAAGAGTTTTATGGTAACAATGGCATACTATTTTTTTTTTTTACTAGTGTAGGTAGTAGAGAACAATACTTAAGAAAATTCGTATTCGTATTCAAATTTGTATGCAAAGTGAATCTTTTTATAGACATCATATTTTTTGGTGCATGCCTTTTAGTGAATGATAAAAAAGAAAACACTTCAGAATATTTAATAAAGGATGTAACATTTCATTAATATCATTTGAGGAATTGATACATGTATTAATCTTGAAACAACATATAATCATCGTTCTTTTCCTTTGACTTGGGCAATTGATGCAATTCTTATGTACAAAAGAGTTTCATCTTCTTGAAGTTATTTCTGTCCTTACAAGTGCAATTCTCAAATATGGAAGATTGCACTCAAGTCTACTCAACATGATCTAACATTTTCAAACAAGCAGCTCCAAAAATAACCGCATTAATATTTTCTTTTGCTTCACTAGATTCCTTATCATTGTTTTCCTTTTTCAATAATCAACATTCATTTTTGAAATGTCCCAATTTTCCATAATAGAAACAGCAACATTTTTTTTAATCTTTTTCACGTTATCATTTCAATAAACAACATTTTCACATGAAATGGGGGGTACACAACAACCACGGGCAAAAAAGTATGAAATTTGTATCTAACTTCTAAACCCTTTCCCAAACATAACTGGTCATTTTGATGGCTGCCAACAAACTGAAAACAAACCACTACCTAGCTCTTTCGAACTTTCTTGATTGTGATATATTGCGGCATGATTTTGGCATCAACCATACATGTGAATAAGTTTCTCAATAGCACACAAAGAACAATAAGGTGAGAATTCTATTTACCGGATTTGAGTACACCTGCTCTCTCCATGAAACCACAAAATTACATGCATTTACAAGTAGAATATCCAGTAAGGTGCAAGAAATGCCCAAGAATAATTGATAAGCTACTTTAAGAGTTACTACCTAAAGCAAAGGGACGTGCTTGCTTGGACAGACTGTACTAATGGTCAAGACCAACTGCCAGATGGAATATAAAAAAGTTAACAAAAATGTGTAGAAGGAATAAGCATAAAATCAGGATCTTGCAGCTGCTATTAAATTTATTTGCAGACTTGAAGCCCGGGTATATTGACTGCAAAACCTATCCAGAAACTTTCTTCTGGTAATACATGTGTTGTCCATACCATGATGACGTTCTCATTAGTATGGAATGGTAAACCAGAACTATGTTTTCACCCTCAAAGCCAAGTATCAAATATAGGCAATTGAAGTTGAAATTTGTCATTCCACAAAAATATCAGATGCTCGCTTATAAATTATGTAACTGCTTCTTATCCGTATAAAACTGAAGATCTATTCATTGCCTACTCCACTTTGAGAACAATCTTCATGAACTCATACACAAAGTAACTAATTGATGCTGAAGGAAGTACCTGAGAAAGGGACATCAAAACAAAATTTATTGAACTTATATGATTAAGAACAAAGCAACTTAAGAAGCATGAAATCAGAAATAATAAAATACATGAAAGTATACTTCTATTTAAGATCTAAATTTAGAACAGAGGAAGACGTTCATAAAGCAACATAGTTTTTTCGTTATTGGTCCATAATATATACAAACATGCCCATGATAAAAAGATAAAATAGTTTGTTTTGGTATATATATTCAACATAATGAAATTTTACAGGGAAAATTATCCTAAAAATATTAATCAAAACATTTCATAAACAAGACATTGCTATGTTGAGAGAATTAGAGAAGGATCATGTAGAGCCAGCCTCTGACCACCAAATAGTACAATGTATGAACCTCAGATCAATGAATACTGCATAAAATAACTAGAGCGCGACAAGAAGTTGAGAACTTAGTACCTGCAATAAACTGGGAATAAGTCCTGCATAGAGGGCTGGAACCCCTCCTTGTTCCACTATTTTGACAAAAGTTCCTAAAGAACTTAATTTAGTAGACTGGACTTGCAATTGAAGCTGCCTCCTCACCACTTCAAACGGGTACGTAGCAGCTTCTGCACACGCACCAGCAATAGCCCCATACAACAGTGTTCTTAGCGGCCCCAACTCAAGCTGATCAAAGGCACTCAGTTCCTGACCATGTTTATGCATATTTTGGATTCTTTTCATTCCTTCGGGTGAATGCAGATAAGCTGATTTTAGCATATCGTATACACCATAAAAAACTGCACTAGAGGGAGCCATGCTTATAAGTGATGGTACTAAACCCTTGTATAGAGAAAAGAAGCCTTCAGTTCGAATCATGTATTGGAAAGCACCAATTACACCACCCAAAGCTTCTCCACCAGGTGCCACTATCTTTGTACGAATCTGAAAGGCACACAGTAAGCTTTCCAAGTAATTGTGCTTCAAATAGATAAGAAGCTAACTTTTATACATATGATTCAAGTTCTTGCACTAATTGGAGGAAACATACATATAACACCTTACTGCAGTTACAACAATTTTCTTACAAGAACACATGCCATTATGAAACTACTACAAAGGGGATATGAAACATTTGAATCTGCTCATTTAAGCTTCTAACATGACCCTGACATTTCCTAGACAGGACACACTGTTGTGTCCATGTGAAACGTCTTATGCCTATTATTTAACTTTTTATGCACCACTGAAAAACATATTTGGATACAAGGGGGCACGGCAAGATAGACAGGGAGAAAGAAACAACCATGTTTTACGGATAGACACATGTTAAACACGACACTAAAATTACCAACAAGAATTCAAATCCAAACGTTTCCTTAACTAAAGAAAGTTAAGAACTTAAATGTTCAGTTGATTTTTCATTCATTCAGTTTCACGCCAAGACCTGGAGATGACTATACAGATGTTGGACACAAACAACAAGAAGGTTACTATTCAGTTCCTGAATCCGAAAGCAACAAATACTACACAATATTAGTAGTAGTTGAAAGCTTACTTGTTGAGCCCATAGTCAACATTGAATTCACAGTCCGCTTAGTACCAATTTTTAACTGTCATGTTTGTATTCCATTGTGTGACTGCTTTACTTTTGACATGCAAGTTTAAGCTAAGAGATGCAAATTTATTCGGTTGGGTAGTTAAAGATAAAACAAAATAAAATAAATTAAACAAATAAATCATGATTCAGATTACCACCACATACAGTGTCAAGAGGCAGGCAAATAATAGTAGCAGTAACCCCAGCAGCAGCACCAGCAATAAACCTCTCGAAATTGGTAGTTTCCTCGTTTCCAGAGAATTTAAGTAGTTGCTTTCTATACGTATCGTAAGCACTAAAGTTAACAGCTTTGAACGGAGCCGTCCGCAGAATATTTACAAGGTTCCCTTTCCAAAAACCTCTCAACCCTTGAGACATAGCAATTGTTTTAATAAGCTCAACGATATTCCTCTTCTCACCACGAACCATATATTCCAACTTAAGTCTTTCAAGTGGTGCAACACAAGTTCTGATCAAAACCATATAGCAATAGTTCAGATAGTACTTCAAAATAAAATCATAAAAATTGGAGGAGCATTAACCAGTAGAGAAGTGTCTCATGTGGTGTACATTGGACCGATATTTAGATATCAGTCAAAACATCGAAAACAAACAATGTTGCCACATTTAAGTTCAAGGTCCTCCCAGTTCTTACTGCTACGACAATGTTCACGTCGGCGTTGATTAGACAAAAACAAGAGAAAACGGATATAAGTTGAGTTTTGAGACAATAATATTAGTTTCCAAATTTTATCGTCAAACCAGCATCGACTAGGTCATTGCTTTAGTCGTGAGGATAAACAATATCATAACCTTCTATTTTTGGAGAGTGAACTCGGTGTTGTTAGAAGCTCGAAATTTTTTTAAGCATTGATATACCATATACTATATTTGACACTTCTCCACATTAAATTAAATCAAATACAATTAAACAAAAGTAACTTCAATTGCAATATCCAAAAATAGGTATTGTGAAATGAAACAAAATATACCTAGAAACCATTGCAGAAATAGCACCAGACCATAAATGCTTAGTGGTATTGACGGCATGACGTTCTCTTGACCTAACCTTTTTATTCCGAACGACAGCGTCCGAGGTTGTTGTCTCCTTGTCGGAAACGTGTTCGCCATTTTGCAGTATGTATGGTTTGGGATCGGCGGGAAGTGTAGTACTACTACTTGGCAAACTAACTGACAAAAAACACCCAACCGAAACCCTTCTCCGTTGCCGATGAAGATTGGATTCAGAAGAAGCAGTTACAGGAATCGTTGACGAAATGAAACGAACGAATGAATCGGGAATTGTGGGTTCGAGAAACAATCCACCGCCGGCTCCAGTGAATGAAAAAGAATCGGAAGTGGGATTAAAGAAAATAGGAAGAGAATGAGGATTTTGTTGTCGGCTGCAAATTTCCCCTTCTAGCATAGGCATTTTGTGAGAGAAATGTGGCTAAGAGGTATTGCTTACAGTAGTTATGGGAATGCGAACACGAAGCACTTCAATTTTCTTTTCTTCCTATAAATTTATTGGAAACGCAGAATGAATAGCCGGCGGTTGTAGCTTCTCTTCGTCTGAGAAGTGACAAATTCCGTCGATGAATAACAATTGTAGCTGTCACCTTCTCTTTCAACAACCTGTTATTTACGACAGCTCAAGAAAATAAAAATTAACATTATCCCTTATAACCCCTCTATTGCTTCCGTAGTCGACATTTACTCATAATTATAGTTTAGTTAATATTTTAAATTAAGTTAGAATGAGATAATATTTTAAATTAAGTTAGTTTAGTTTTTTTTTTAAGTAGATGAAGAGGTGATGGGTGTAAAATTTCTCATAAACATTTTTTTTTTCTCTCATATATTTTGAATAGATTTGGAAAAGACAAACGTGGAGGAAACAAAATTAACTTATAAAGTCATTTAAAAAAATTATTAATTCTCTTGAATTAAATATAAATTTAATTAAATTATTTCCCACTTTTTAAATTAAATATATTTATATTCGCGTTCATTCCTCTTCATTATATTTTATTTCATCTTTTTTTTAGAATAAAAAAAACTCTTAACAGATACATTTATAATATAACATCATGATTAAGTTGAAATAATCATATTCTTAGGGACCATTTTTGTGACAACAATACATTGGAGGTTAATGTTGAAGTAAATTTTTTTGTAATATGTGTTTTAACGACAACAAATCTTATGAAATAAATGTTAAATTTTCTAAATGGTGATTTACTAATGTTTGTATTTGAGTGTTTGTTGAAAGCACATAAGTGGTCAAGTTTGAAGCCACTCACATAAACAAGTACATTGTATCAACTCAACAATGAAAGAATTGAGAAACCTGATTCATAAATATAAATATGATTATCCTCAAGCCGATGATGATCATCGCAATATGTTGTATCTCAATCACACATAAAATCTCTTAGAAGAAGTCAAGAAAAACTATGTGTCAAGATATGTCTATATAAAAATTTGAAGATGAAGAATCCAAATCCAAAGATGAAGAATCAAACCCGAGGATGGACATCCCTCACAATCTCAGAACAAAAGTTGACAAATTGTTCACACTATTCAAGATATAGGAAAGAAGAACGAATTTTCTCATCAATAATAGATTAAGAGGATAATAAGAATCTTTTTTATAAATCATATTCTAGAATGTTACTTAACAAGTAAAAAAGGTGTCAAATATGTTTATTCCAAATTCCAACAATCACATATTGGAAAGAAGAACATAGAATCAACTCTCAAAGACTTACATAGATCTGAGGATGATCATCCATGAACATCCTTAAAATCAGGTACATCAGATGATGAATACAATCTCAAGATGAGGATAGACGCATATAATATCCTCCTAACAAATTTGACACATACAAAAAAGTACAAAAGTACAAAAAGGTGAAGTACTTGACTGAAGGACACATTAGTCAAAAGTGGTTGGAAAAGGGAAAGCAAAAAACAACAATCACATACTCTTATGTGGAAGATGAGAATTTTTATCATCACATTTAACATAACTTGAGGATGGACTTTCGAAAACATCATCCTCTCATATATAAAAATGAGATCTTATGTGAACAATGTAAAAGCAATATGTCAACATTGTTCAAATTTGTACAAAAGCCTTTGAAGTAAGACAAACAATACTAAAGCAAAAGGATAAAACAATTCATGAGAAGAGGATCCACGCTAGAGGATAAACAATGAAAGGATGAATTTTTTGTTCCATTCATCCTCATACATAGGGAATGTCCAAAAGTAATATAGTACGAAAAAATGTTGTACTTGACAAGAAAAGCAAGTCACTACAACTCTTGGAAAAAGAAAAAGTCAAAAGTACAAGTCATGTCCTAACTTATGAAAAGATCAAACGTCCTATCCTAGGACAGACTGCAAACTCAGCCTCCTAAGCTCATGTATTACAAGGACAATTGAATGACACTTTTGTAAATCAAATTAATGACCATGGACATTTAATCAAGTCTTCAATGAACACATACTACTTTTCCTCGTGGATGAAATTATAACATCTATGTTAGAGGATAAAGAATAATGAAAGAGAAGATGAATCTATGTCAGAAAATAAAACAACAATGAAAGAAAAAATGAATCTACGTCAGAGGATAAACAATCACGAAGAGAGGATAAACAATGCAGAAGAAAGGATGAACTTTCGTTATCTATTCATCCTCACACATGGGAAAAAAGTAAAAGTATACAAAGTATCGTCCATGACTTATGAGGCACGACATTATAGGTGTTGGGAAAAGAAAAGGCCAAAAAGGAAAAGTCACATCAAAATTAATGAAAACCTTATTCTCAAACAAACCAGACCCGAGGATGGACCACCACAATCATCCTCTCAGCATACTTAATAGGAGGATAAAGGCTAAATGACAGTTTTGTAAATAAAGACAATTCCAAGGAAACTTAGCAAAGTCTCCAACAACTATATTTTGTTAACCCACATGTTTGAAGTTCCAAAGGCAATGATAAATAGAGAAATATTAATCTTCAAACATCAAGAGAATCATCTACAAGAAAACATCCAAGTTATTCAAGCTTATCATCATTCTCTTTATTATATACATTCTTATAAACTTAAATAGATCTGATAATTAATTTTATTGAGTGTGTTATATACAACTTCACTTCACTATCTTATCTTAAAAAGTTGTAATTTGATCCCCAAAATAAATCAAACACATTACTAATTGTATATCCTCAAGTTGATATATATATATATATATATAAAAGCTATTTTGTAAGTCTATTGAGACTAATAAAAATACAGTATTGTCAGCTTGGTGAGGCTAAGTATTTGAAAAGGTGCAGATTAGATGACGAGTTTCTGAGCACTAGTGAAAATCTCACAAAGCTGTAAGGACTGGAGTGGCCTATATTAGGTGAGCTAGTATAAATTATGTGTGTAAATCTTCTTAAACTATATTCTCTTTATATTTGTTTTATTCACACCATAAGCACACTTATCATACATATTATAAACTCTTATTATTCTTCTTTAGACCATCCTCAATAAGTGGATGATTATTTTCATCTAACCATCTTCACTCCAAAGACCACTAGAGAGAGCAATCTTAGTGAAGGAACTAAATTTTAAAAAAGATCACAATTCAACCCTTCCTTCTCGTGACAATCACGTTTACTTTAGTGAATGCTACAAATTACCACTTTGTAGATGACTAAATTAATATATTAAAAAAATTTAATACTTAATTGGTCAAACCGACGTAATAAGTAATTGTCTCAAACATACATATAAGAGCACGTTCAATTGTGAACTCAACATAGGTTACTTAAATGAAGTTCATTGTGCCACATCATTTTAAAATAACTCACTATTTTTTACTTTGATGGTTTAACTCTTATGAACTGTATTAGGTTTTACAAGTTTAAATCATATATTAATATTTTATTTATATTTAATTTTATTATAATTTAAAATATTAATTTAAATATTTTATTTATATTTAATTTTATTTAACTTAAATTTTTATATCAATAATAAAAATTAAATCCATACTTTTTTAAAAGTTTATTACGATAAATATCATTAGTTGACTCTAATTCATATATTTTAGTTGACTTTTATATCTTATATTATTTATTAAATTAATATTATATAATATTTCTTTTATAATTGTTAATAAAATCAATTGATTTAACATGTATTGAAACAATGTTAAATTGATATAATATTTTATCAATTTTTGTTTTTAGAATATTAGAATGTGAGATATTTTTAGTAAGTAAAAAAAAAATTGAGGTTTTTTTTTATTAACTACAAAATTTGAATCTTTCGAAACGTTGAGCCTTGGTTAAATAAAAAGTATAGAACTTGACATTCTAAAATAGACCCAATAAGTATTTCAGGTTCATAAAAAGTAAACTATCCACCACATTCATTTGACGCTCTGACATAGACTAAATAAGTATTTCAGGTTCATAACAATTAAGAAGTAAACTCTCTACCTTATTCTGCTGAGGTTTATCAAATATTGATATTGGTCGGTGGCGATCGTAACTAAAAATTTTAAAAATTAAGATTTTGATAATTTTGCATAAATACAATCAATATTGTTGAAAATTATAGTGACTTACATCCATTTGACAGAGTCAACTTTATATTTTTAGTAAGAAAATCAAATTAAGAGTAAGAAAAATAGATTTCATGTAAAACTTAACAGTAAAAATAGAACTCAACTCCAATAATTAATTTACTATAAATTTTATACGACTCAACGTTAACGGACTAAGATATTATGCAATTATTAAAGTTGTATTTTGAATAATTTTTAAATATTAATCTAGGTAAACTTAAACCACTTTAAAATTTGCTTTGATTTATAGTTAAGAATAAATTTATAAACATTTCAGATATTGTTTTTTATTTATATATCATTTTATACGGCATAAGAAATTCAGAGCATGTTGACAATTTTAGTGGTTTACTCTTTATATTTAGAGTCATTTCTTTTATTATTTTTTCAACAAAAAGTTATAAAATAGATTCATTCAATTCAAACTACAAAAGTTGACACAGTAGCAGAGTTATTATGGAAGTGTTAAACTAGAAATTACAGAATATTTTTGAGATTATTATTGAATAGATTGAACACCGCTCAAGAGTTTGAAATTGATCTGATATTCCCGTTTCCTCACTCTAATTTCGGTCTCCTCCAGGTTAGGACTCAAACACAATCAACAGCTTCATTCATTTTCTCACTCTCTCCATCACCAACCTCATTTCTGGAATGATGATTTTCTATTTCTTGGAATAACATAGATACATTAATTTTTTATCATTTTCGATTTCTGAAATCTTAATTTGAAGTCGATTATTAGGGTTTGTTATTGTCTCTGCACAATACCAAACTTCCATTTTCAGTATCTTAATTTTTCATTATATGTATAGAATCAACATAAGCTACTTTCATTGTAATGTATAGTAGTATCTGCAAGTTAAAAAGATATAGAATCTGAATTTCTAAATATCAAAGGGAGATACTTTGATAGTATTTGGTAATTGTGTCTACCTACTATCTTCAATTTTATTGGTACAAGTTAAACAAAAAGTTATGGTCTTTATATTTGTGGGTCCAAACTTTACTCTATCTTGACAGATTCAACTAGTTGCTGTCTCTGTAGCACCGGTACCTCTAATCGAAGGTGTCCCGGTGTCGGACACGTATCCGTGTCGTCACGATAGTAGCACATTGATTACATTCAAGTAATTCATTTTCATTAAGTATTACTGGTGTCGACGTGTCAGTTTAGAAAATAAATTGATTTAAGGGATGTGATATAACCGACACATGAATTTCCAAGTACTACTAGTAATGATTGCTTTATCTGCAAGCTTCTCGGCTACATTTGTGTCGAATACCCTTAGGCTGAAGCTGAAGGAAATTCTAATTACAGCAAAATCTTATCTCTTCTTCACAAAGATAGACTCACGAGATGAAACATTTCTTAAATGCAGCTGACATGGTGGTTCCAGCATCCCGAGATTTTGAATTATATCCCATATATAGATAAGGTTTTTCAAGTGGATCAAGTAAGGATTATGGATTGTGTATCCCTGTTCCCTTTTCTTAATTCCTTTCCCTTAGCATTTATGGAGCAAATAACATAAATGAGTGTGAGGCTACATAGCCAATATGCATTCAATGTGGATGTAAATCCATTATTAGAATTTGGAGAGTGGTCAATGGTTGGGTAGCTGGAAATTGTGGTTACTGTGTCAAACCATTGGAAAAAATTTACAGTTATTTTTATAAAGTTTGTCTAAATATTAATGCCATGTTTCATGATTAAGAGCACTGGTGACTACTTCTATGTCTAACTTTAATAATAAAACTAACTTCTGACTGTAACATTTTTCTGTTTCAAACCTAGTGGCCCATTTTCCATATTGTAATAATTTGCTGTTATTTAGTCTCTGTTGAGCCTTTGGATTGGTGTGATGATCTTGGTTAATTTCTGAAACTTAAATCTTGTATTATATACTGGTATTATGTTAAATTGTTATTCATTCAGGTATTGCCACAACAGATGGTTTAGTATACAGAAGCACATTTTCTTATTATTTCTCTGGAATTATTTTTCTTACAGGAGTTTGCAAGTGAAGTTAGTGTGTGTTCGGATGCACCATGGGGATGTGAAAAGTCATTTTCATCTAGACAACAATAATTTTGGTATGTTTTGATAGTACTTTGTTTCAGAATTTATTTTGCACCCAAATTTCGGTTTGACTAAATGTGATAAGATTAATTAGATTTTATAGTATGTTTAAAAATGATCCTAAAATGAATGAATTCATTTAAAACTTAACTTATGTTGAAAAATCATCCAAAAATAAATTATTCACTTCAAACTTTAATTTAATCAGATCAATTTGACAAATGTTCATCCAAACATATAGTTGGCAGTTAATACCTCATGGAATTTTTTTGCTTTTGGAGGGCATAATGAAGGAGAATAGAATTACATCTTAGCAAAAAAGAAAAATTTATTCGCAAAATCTTATAAGACGGAAGAAATCCAAGGTGAAAAATTCCATTTTGCTAGAAAATATACATGAAGACTATAACAATACGTAACCAAGATTACTTGTTTCAATTGTTTGAAGACTCATCACCAAGCAAAATGTAGAAGTGTTCCTCTTTTGGAGCAATTGTTCTAATAATATCAAAACACTCAGTTCTCTCTCACACTACCTGTTTCAAACGTGGCATCTTTTCTTTTCTGTTATTTGTTGTTTTGAATTTTAAGGAGATTAGCATATCAACGACACATGTAGCAAAAATATTTTCCTAAACAAAGTGATTGTAGCAAAAATTCACATTAGTCAAATTGAACATTTTGTTGCAATGTTGATAAATATGGATGATCAAGACCAGTATCTACATAATATGATTATAAACTAGGCTAGTCTCTACAGCAGTCACTTATCAGAACTCAATCTAGCACTCAAAGTATCAGTACATGAAGCTAGCTAGATTAACCATCAACCCACTATTTTCAACATGTAGCTAAAGATATATAAACAAACTTGGGCTATTTAGCAGAGAATAAGGAAAAAATAACAAGATAGATAACATAGGATTGGTCCATGCCAGGCTGTATATAAAGCTGAAAATTTCATTATGAGTACTATCTGCATGTTCCTAACTTGAGCAGAAAAAGCTGCACATGCTCTTCAAGAATTTTGAAGGGTTCTGATCAAGTGAGTGCATGAATTTGCAGTTAGGACAAGTTGGTGATGATTTGCATAGCATTACCAACATGTGGCACTGCATGCAAACTGTTGCAACCATCTCTTTATAATCTCCCTCAGACGACAACCACGACGGAGAACCAGTTAAACCACCTGAACCTTTCTTACACTTGTTTGATTCAATACTAAGATCACCATGTTCAGTCAAACTCTTAGGGGAACTAGAATTCTGCTTCATGTCATCACAAGTACTGTTTGCTTTTTTTCTTTGTGATTCACATGTCAAGTTTAGCTCAAGGTCTAAGCTCATGTGATCAGAAGGAGGTGATTGGTGGCTTCTTTTTGTGTTTTCTTTCGTTGTCCAATCCAGTCTTGTGTTACACAACTGTATCTGCCCTGACTGCACATAAAATACGCTATTAAATTAACTACTAATATTTGTCTATAAAAATAAAATACGAGAGATATCCAGAGAAAATGAAGTGTTGAATGGATGTATAGAAATGTCATCATGAGGTTTTCTAAAAAGTTTGACGGTGTACAACACATACCTGAATACTAAGGTATTGACACCATTTATTTGAAGGAAACTGTGTCTCGAGATGAGGCTCAATATCAAAGGGGGATTGCCTTTTCTCTAAATTTATTTGGTCCTTGAAGAATTGTTCAGTAAATGGTTCTTCCCATTTTCTTTTCTTTGAGGATGCTTCAAATTCTTGGTGAACTTCAGTTCTTGGACTCTCAGTCAGTGCTTTGTAAAAGGATACCATAGCTTCAAATGGTGGTGTTTTCGACAAACCTTGTGGTTGTGTGAGTGTATATCTCTTGGTGTGATAAAATGTAGTACAAGACTTGGGTGTTTATATAGGATGTTTCCCTTGGAGTAGTACTATAACTTCAAAGGAGAATTTAATGTGCCCAAAAGTAGAAGGTCCAAATAGAAGGCCTTTGCTTACATATAACGTGAGTTTCCATGTTGGCTTTGGATTAATTACAGAGCTTCGAACTAGTGTAAGTCTTAAATGTGATTTTTTTTAATAGTAAAAACAAATTGTGAATAAATAATCAGGAGATCATAAGTTCATCTACATATCTGAACTCTCTTCCTAATGCTAATATATAAGCATCCTTTTAAATTATTGTTAATTTATTATTTTTAAAATGGAAAGTCAAATTTAATACATTCATGTATGAAAGGTAGTCTAGGAACATGTACTTGTAAATTTGACACATTAAATTAACTATCGATTTTTCTTAATATATGTGGGAAAAAAAACAAAGATTTTAATTAGGGGCATAGATAGTACTAGTGTAATTACATTTATTTACCTTCATCCCTGAATGTAAGAATATATATATATATATATATATATATATATATATATATGAATAATGAGAATTTGTAAGTTGATATTTTTTTTCATGTTTACTTTTAAGAGAGATAATTAATTTATCTATCTCATCATAATATTTAAAGTAGCTAAAATTTGAAGACAATTTTATAAAAAGAGACAAGAAAACTTATGTATAGAGTTTTATACATAGAGACGGATGTATTACTTGAAAACCTAAGATTATCCTTAGTCTTATATTTATGGAAGACTATTAAATATTTTTTAAATTTTAGCCTAAATGATTTAAACACGAACATAGACTAAGCATTAAATTTAATTAAATTCCTGCGACATTGGACATAGGCCGTTAACGTGTTATATAATTGTGTGATCTCTCTGCAATTATATAATATGGTTGGTTTGAACCTTTATTAATAGTAAAATTTTATTTGTCGAAAAAAAATCTAAAAAAACAAACTGAGATCGTAACTATATTTGATTTATATGGTGAACCAACAATTGATGATTAAATTTTACTTGTTATCTGATTAAGCATGATTTGTTTTTACTTGTACTAGAACGAAGCAGAAAGGGCAAGGTTTGGCAGTTATGAAAGGCGGTGAGAAGTGAAGAAGGATGACATAGTCATTAATGATGTGGGTGTGTAAGCAGATGAATGAAGGTAAAAGTTTTGAATGCCAATGGTTCTTTAATGCATATATAATAACTCCAACTTCCCCAATTGTATCGCTCAGAAAACTAAAATCTTTAAAGCTCTCAACACCCTCTTTCAGCCATATTAAAACGAAACACACCCATAGATGACCTATGCTATTAAACACACCCCCATCAAGCTTTTAAGGCTTTCAACACCCCCTTTCCCGCATTTAACCAACCAAGTCCGTATGAGTTACCAAAAATATTGAACTCAAATTTATTGTTCCTCTTCTTTCTCCCAAATAATAAATCTTCCAAACAACCACTGCCCATTTGTCCTCCTTCCTCCACATCACCTTCATCATGCTCATAATTATTTCCTCACTTCTTCTCAAGAACTAGACAGACAACTTTGCTTTAATATGAAAATTCCCTAATTGTAACATCAAAAATATGTCCTTTTATGCAATTCAACTGAACCCAGTAACAAGTATTTCAATGTACTTGTCTTTTTGAATGCAAAGCATATCCTTTCATGCATATTTAATATTTTCCTTTAACTTACATAAAAGAAAGGGATAGAAGGTTGATTTGGTGATTGAGGTTGAGAAGTTAAAAAATAGAGAGACAATTAATTAATATAAAAGTGATACATGTCAATTTTTATTATATTATCAATATTACTAAAATTATGACAAACAACTCCGATTCTCCTCATAATTAAATTAAATTTGGCCATGAATAAACTGAAATGAAATCCTTACCAACATTTTTTGAATTTTCTGTTCAGGTAGTTTTGTAACAATCTTTAAAAAAACGACGAGGGGAATAATATGGACCGCATTGCCGATTGAAAGTGTGCTTATGTGTTGACGTTTTCTAGTAAAAAAAGTGTTCATTGAAGGTAGAGATTACAGTCAATAGTCTCGTAAACCAACTTATACGGTAAAAGACCATGGTCATTTGTGTCAATTAATTTTCATAATTCATGGAAAGAAAACTTTCTTTAAGAATTATATATGGAATGTTTAATGTAAAGAATGATACAAACGTTAGCATCAATATTGGTACTTAATATCCAAATATATTTTTTGATCATTTAAGATTGAATTGAAAAGGTTATCCATATTTTTTCTTTACGGTGGGTTATTCGTATATTCATTTTATCATTTTGATAGTAATTTTTTGTCATTAATATCCAAATATAACTGTATAAAATGAATAATTATATATATATATACATCAACAATGATCGAAGTGATGTGATATTTTTTCAACGAGTCTAGGCGGTGGGGAACCGCCTACGATCCATTTTGTTGTCATTCATAACCCGGATAAGAAAATGTTTGATACTTTCTATGTCTTAATTATAATAAAAAACAATAATAACGTTTCATCTTCTATTTTCGTTTAATATAAGTTAGATATATCAATTTTAATTAATTATAAATTCATGACTTTAATATTATCAATGTTATAAATAAAGTTTTTTACAATTTAAATATTTTGACAATTTGAAAAAAATGATAGTATTCAATTTTAAGTTGCGAACATTTGTAGAAACAGAGAGAAAAAAGAAAAAAAAAAAGTTGAAGTCTTAAACCTTAATAAAGATAAATGATGTATGAGAAAAAAACAATTAAAAGATAAATTTGTT
Organism: Cicer judaicum; assembly: GCA_037974835.1. Classification (NCBI taxonomy): domain Eukaryota; kingdom Viridiplantae; phylum Streptophyta; class Magnoliopsida; order Fabales; family Fabaceae; genus Cicer; species Cicer judaicum. The sequence continues at coordinate 18,019,678 of JBBPBS010000276.1, forward strand.
ACAACTAAATAAAATCAATGACTTTAAGAACAAAGACTATATATATATATATATATATATATATATATATATATATGAATTAAATAAAATCAACTATATATACGAATTATTCTAACAAGAACATTTGTTAACAAATTAAAAAAAGAAACAAATTAAAAAAAGAAATTGTATTGAAAAAACAAAATTTTAAATTTTGAAAAATTTAATGGAGAAATTCTCGTATATATTTTCTATATTTCTATATTTGAATCACAAACTAGTATCCTTGGAACTTAACACTTTCCTACGAGTGTATATACACACACTAATGTCTATAATGATTGCATATATTGTAACTATGGAAAAAATCATTCGCCACAACCAACAAAGAGTTAGGTCTTGCATAAGAGGTTAGAATCTCAATTTAAAGGAATGTCATCTTAAGTTTTCTATGGTGTCTCAAACAAAATTATACCTAGTGTGAATCTAATTTGTTAATGCGATCCTTTTAAAATACACTAGAATAATATATTATTATTTTTTTTATATATTAAGTTAATCTCTTTTTTTTGTCATGTTAATATTTTATATTTGTAAATATCTATATTGTCGATTTTAATTTTAAATTAATTAAATTAAAATTCAAAATACTTTTTATTTTTTTAGTAAATTCATGTAATTTTTTAGAGGTTGTGAATTTAATAATAATAAAAATATAAATCCTCAATCAACTTTCTTAAAAATAAATACGAAATTATCAATTTGGTTTATGAAATTATATAAAAATTTATTATATTATTTTTAATATGATTAATAACAAAATTTGCAATAAAATTTAAATTTTTTTAATTAAAAATAAATTTATAATTAAAAATAATTCAACAATATAATATTAATAAATATAAAAAACTTATTTACTAAAAATTAATATGATATTTTCGCAGAGTACTTAAAATATTTTGTCAACAGTTGTCAATTAATTGTTGATTGTTGGGATAGTAGGATGAAAGAGAAGAAAAAAAATGTTTTGTTAAAAACAAAGGAAAACAAGTTTTCATTGCTTTCCTCGTATACTGATGGAGACTAATTACTGAGGTGTAATTTTTTTTTTTTGTTCTATATTACTGAGGTGTATATGATGGAATAGTGGGATGTAAATTCCACTATGCAAGATTAATTAACAAACATTATTTGTACACACTTGTAGAAATTGAAGTACTAGTACTAGTAAGAAAAATAAAATAAAAGATGGATCCAACTACCAAGCCATTAAAGGCATTAAGAGAGAGATGGGGCTTGAGTTTCAGGTAAGGCTACCTGTTTTCATTAAACCACCTTAAATTCAATTAAATGCAGAATTCAATTGAGACCAAATTAAAATAAATTTGTTTTCTTGGTCATCCTTTATTTTTTTCTTCTTCATTCTCATAGGCAGGTTTCTTTTGTTAAATGCCTCCAACCCACTATGCCTTCCCATCATTTATGTTCCCCCTCTTCCTTCCGGTTTTAATCACTTCTAAGGAGTACTAGAAAAATGTCAGAATCTACTCAGCTATACCTTTGTTCAAATTCACACTTATTTCTCCTCCACCCATATCTACCACTACTATGCAATAATGAAGCACTATGGTATGGAGAAGTGCTTGACTGGTAAAAATAAATAATTAATGTGCACTAGTTCTTAGTTAACTTCCACAGTTTTTTCCATTTAATAAAAAAAAATAATAGTATTAGCTACTTTATACAATAGTTAATCTATTTGAACATTTTGCACCGGTTAAAAAATATATAAATTAAAGATAATATTTTATTTGTCTTTAAATATTAAACTCTATTAAAAAAAACTTGGTTCCTTTTTATAAGATACATTTAATTTTTAACTGCATGAATTATTCATTTATCAGCATATCTCTAATTATATTGTATTTTTTTATAATTATACTAAATAGTGGTTCTACTATTAAAATATAAATTAATTCTCTCTTTTAAAGAGTAAATTTGTAAAACAATAGAAAATATTATTAAATTTAATATTATTATTAACTTTTTTAATTTTTGTTATTTAGTTAATAAAGTCATTTATTTAAGGTGGAAGTAATAGTATTTTTTTTTATAAAATCATCTTTATCAAATATTTGTGTATTATGATCACCATAAATTTATATTTTTTGTTTGTCAAAAATAGCAGATAATTTGATAAGTTAGTTAATTTAATTTGAAGTATTTGGTAAAATTAATATTGAATTAACTAAAATGTATTAAATTATATTAAAAATATATTTTTAATTAATATTTAAAAAATTCAATTAAGACGAAGAGGGTAAAATCAACCGGAAAAAAATGAAATACTATAACTATAACTAGGAGAAGGAATAGGTCAGGTTAGGCCAGACTCTGAAAGGTTTGAGTCTGACCTACGATGAATTTTTTTAAGCCTAAGTCTGGCCTACGGCCTATTATAGGCTTTTTTTTCGGTCTGAGTCTGGCCTACGACCTATCATGGCCTGACCTATAAACCTACTTAAAAACTTTATTCACATTAAAATATTAAAATATTATAATTTATATTTTTTTTAAATAGGCTAAACTATGCCTTTATATACAAGGAAAACTAATAAAATTATAATCAAATCTAATAAAATAATTACTAACAAGTTTGTAATGTAACAATCTTCCAATAAAATAAAAAATAAAATGAATCCATAATTAACAAACTCTAAAAAGTCCTTCAAAAATTACAAATAAAATAAAATGAACCCTATAAACAGTTACACATATTAGCCAACAAAACACATTCAAATCCCAATCAATGAAAAAAATATGATATCAAATCTTTAAGGTGATTTTATACCTCTTGTTTATCAACCTTCAAAAACAAAAGAAAAAATACATATATATTAGACACTAAACTAAAAAGTAATAAATAAATAAATGAGTAAATTATTAAAAATATTAATTTTTGGTATATGGAGAATCATGTAAATTGGTATGGATAGTAGGTATATATAATTGTTTATTTGCTACCTTTATATAACAAATAAACAATTAACTATACCTACATGATACTCTACCGATACCGATTTACATGATTATATATATATATATATATATATATATATTAAATAAAAAATAAATTTTCTAACAAAATATTTTTTTTAAAATATGAAACAAACACCATTTAAACCCTAAACAATGATTTTTGATTTAAAAGAATAAATTTTTTATTTAAACAAAACGCACCTATTATTATTTGTCAAACAAATACTCTCAAACATACTCAGATTATTACCTCTCATACAAAATCATATTCAGTAATATATATATATATATATATATTAAATAAAAAATAAATTTTTTAACAAATAGGAATATTACCTATAAACAAATACTCTCAAACAACTTGAAATATTAAACAAATCTTCTCAAACAAATTCATATTCAGTAATAATAAACAATTAGGGTTTCCAAGTTTATATACTAATAATATATATAAAGATAACAAATAAATAGTATTGATTTTTATAAGAAAAATTGTTGGAGCAAGTGCAATGCAAATTAGAATAAAATATATATAGATCGGCTTATAAGGTTTAATAAGTTTTTTTTATAAGTTTGAACTTGATTTGTTTACATAAATAGACTTTAAAAACAGTAAGAGTCTAGTCTTTCTATTAAATAGGTCAGGTCATAAGTAGGTCAAGCTATAGACCCCTACGGACGGCTTATCCTATTCTCATCCCTAATTATAGCCTCAAATAATACTTTAACTAGCTTGTAGAAAAAATTATTATAAGTTTAGAAAAAGATATTATAAACTTTGTTGAAAAAAAACAGTTACCAAACAAAGTTATTAGCTTAAACGTTATAAACTTGATTTTTTATCTTGTCAAATAGCCATTTAAATTTAATGACATATTGACTCGAAAGGTAAAAGATATATTGACTAGAAAGCTATGCATATAGTATTAATTTATACTATACAATTAAAAAATATAATTAAAAGTTAACATTGTTAAGTGTTTTGGGAGAATATTTATTTTGAAAAATGGTTAATTTTTGTGGAACGAACAAAGTGAATATATTTTTGAAATTAAATTGTTTTCTAGAATAAAACTTTAAGTGAAAGAGATGATGTCCTAATCTAAAATAAAAAAAATATCTCATGATTCATTAAACACTTACAAAAAAAAATTATGGTTGTTTCTCTTTAACAGCACTAGTAGAAATTGAACATGCAACGTGCTAAATTCAATATCTCTTTTTTTTTTTTACCACTACATCAAATATTGATTTATACATGTTACATTTTTCTTTTCAAAATAATTAATTAATTTATTAAAAAAATTATCTTAAAATAAATGATCAATTCAATTTTTAATATACTTCTTATCAATTGTACCTTTTTATTAATAGTACTTACATCAATTGTAAATACATTATATCTCATTATACATTTATCATTTATGACATTAACAATATATAAATATTTAATAAAAATAATTTTTTATTTATAAAATAAATAAAATATTGTTTTGGGACGGATGGAATACTTAATATAACCATGTAAATATTTATTTCTCAAAGGGTGGTAATTTTCTAGATTATTTTAGTGGCAGCGGATAACAATTTATGTGATATGAGATTTTTAATCATGATCATGTGAGTTTGGGATCTAAATTGGAGGCGTCATTTATTTGTATAGGTGTGGGTGAAAACTTCGAAAATTATCAGAATTCCAAACTTCAGTTATTTGGATCAATCCATCGTTAATTAAAATTAATTATTAGTTCTTTGAGCCCAATTAATGTTTGTTTAAGGTTAAGATTCCTAATAGTACTTTAATGATTTTTGTTTATGGATAAAATAATATAATAATCATTAGAAACTCACTCGATAATTTAAAGTTTTTAAATATTATTTTGTAGTTAAATAAAAACTTAAAAATTATTAACGACTTAATTAATAAACATAATAAAATTTAGTAATATAATTAATTGGATTTCTATTTAAATAACTAATTGTTGAATATAAGTTCAAATACGACAAGATGTTATTGATGGATCATTTGATAACAACAAAAATCCTAATTGGCCATCACACTAGGCTATATGGCCTCTAATATATTGAACAGAACTTACAATGATGTCTAAGATAGTAAATAGTAATGTTATTTAATACAAATATTTATTAATTGAATTAAAATCTAAACAACATATAATTATTTAATGAAGCTTCAACCGACACTGTAACTAACTAGACCTTTTTTACTTTGTCAGAAAAAAAGAAAAATACTAGACTTTTTCTAGAGTATGTCACATTTTGGAAGTGTCCATTAAAATTCAGACTTTTAGTGGGAGACTCTTCTCGAACTATTACCAACTAGATAATTCGATCTTTGCCACGACCATTTTTTTTTCTTCCACTTGTAAGCTATCATATGGTTTATGGGCTTTTATTTTTACATGGTTGAGTTTTGAAGGTGCTACGCATAATGATGGTATATATTAACCATCTTGTACACAATGGAGGTATGGTTTGTGGGAAGATAAAAAACGTGAGGCGAGGTTGATTTTAAAAATTATAGGTAAATTATCTATAACTAATTAAAATCAACACATAAGTGTATTCAATTAATTATGTCACATATATAAGTGTATTCAATTAATTATGTCAAATTTAATTTTATTGTTATTTTTTAAAAATTAATATATATAATTGTAATTGATTTTAATTAGTTGCACATAATTTTTTTGTCAATTTTTCCAAAGTAATCTAATAATAATCCAATAAAAATTGGTTATTTGACGATTTCTAATTATTTGGTTGGTAGTGGTAAGATTGTGTGGTTGTTGATCTTAAAATACTTTCTTGCAAATGATTGAAATGTAAAAAGGCTAGCCATTCATCTTTTGTCTTATATTTTTAGTTTTTCAATCGTTGTGTTGTATCTATAAATATTTTTTTTATTAACAAATAGTATATTAATTAAAATGCAAACTGAGAAAAATAATTTGTAGTATCATACATTAAAAATTAATCTAATAAAAATAACGATGCTTATACCGTTTGAACAAAAAATTGAGTATTACGATCAAATTTAACTAAACATTTATTTATTTCTCTTGAAAAATAATTAAGAAAATAAGTTTAGTGCGTCTGATGCAATATACAGATAATTTCTTTGAGGATATAAGCAACAAAGTAAATTAAGTGTAATCTTGGTAGATATTTTAGAGGAGGGCTAGATAATCAATTTCAAAAATAATATTACAAATACATTTATCACGAGTCAATAAAATACTAATGTGAAAATTCCATATTTTAGAAAATAAGGAGCTATACTGGATGTTACTTTTCAATAGAAATCACATATGAACCCGCCATTATGGTCGCAAAGGATTTCCCACATGTCGATGAGTCATCAATGCGGTGTAAGCATTGCCAACGTTCGTCTTCATAACCCCAACAAAGGGTTTAATCCATGTGTTTTTTTATTAGGGTTTATAAAGTTATGCTTTATAATCTTACTCTTGATCAAAAAGTGAAGAATAAAGTCAACTTAGTTACAAATGTAATGTCAAAAATCACTCTACATCTTTGTACATTTGAAGAAAACCAAAGAGTTTCGATCTTTTAAAAATTCAATAACCGCCACACCAAAAAATATTTTCCACACTCAAGGGATGTTTCTAATGTTTTGTGAGGAAGATTCCATTCAAGCCAAGCATAAGTACCTAGTCACAAGTGTTGAGACAAAATCTCTCTTAAATAGTTTTAATGATAACAAAATTATTTAAATAATTATGATTATATTAAATGTCTAATTTGTACTCTTAAGTGTATTCAAATTAAGAAACGTGTTCCTCATCAATTTGATAAAAAGAAGAAGAAGTTGATTTAATTCAACACGTTGTGTCAACTGGAGGATACACTTTCAAAAGGATGAATCACCAAAGAGTATGAACCATTTCAATGACTATACAATATCATAGGAAAAATGAATCCTTGTGAAAATAAGAAGAAGATAAAATTAAGGACACACAATTATGAGTGAAACAATTCAAAAATAGGAGGATACAAGTCAGAAGCTAACAATTAAGAGGATGATAAGCAGTTGAATATTCATCCTCTTACCAAATTTGGTGGTTGTCCAGTATATCGATAAGGATTTCCTTTCTCTAGGGAGTAACCCATTATTCGTTCAAATTCCTCTAATGTCGGGGCCAATTGAAAGTCTTGAAAGGGGAAGCATCTTAAGAGAGGATCGTAATACTGAGCCAATATCGTGAGGACCCTTGTTCGCACATTCACTACCAAGAAATTTAGGATCTTCCCATATTTGTGAAAGAAACTCTCACGTTGTATAGTTTTCATTTGATTGTTGATGTCTCTTAAACTTTTCAAACTAGGTTGCTTAAACATTAAAAGTAAAGTTTTTCTTTTTTTCGATATCATTGTCCTCTTTAATTTAACACGTGACTAAGGTCCTATGGTTCCCCAACAATCTAGAAAATTGATGCAAAATGCCAATTTATTTTTCAAAAGAAACAATGTCATGAGATATGGATGCAATTATGCAGAATGACTGTTGTGAATATATAACATTTTGAATGAATGTATGAGGTTTTTTTGTTGCTTATATGGATATTCTTATGATCAAAAGGTCTATTGACTTATTATTGAAACTCTCACAAGGGTGATTCTATAGTTCTAAACACGGTTCTTGGAGCCAGTAATCCTATTTTGAAATATTGTCAATAACAATAGGTAAACTATTTGGAGTGACAATACCCTCAACAAAATCAAACTCTAGGTGAAATCTTCATGTTAACTAAACATGATGTACATCCAAAAGGCAACCACTACACAATCTCGAAACTAAACTTAAGTTTTGTTAAAACCCGAATATAAGGTTTCACATATAAGTGTGTGTCTTAGTAAAAGTATCACTACAAGAAAAACCCTATTTTGTGGCCAACTTTATAAATATTTTGTGGCCGAATAAAACCCTCACAAATTAGTGACCGAAAAAACCCTCACAAAGGCCAAAATTGAAATTGGTCTTTTTTTGTGGCTGAAAAAGTTCTCACAAATTTTTAAATATTTAACTGGATTTTTTGGCTGCCTAAGCCCTCACAAAATCACAACATTGTGATTTTGTGAGGGCTTTTACATCCACAAAAAATGAATTTTGTGAGGGCCAAATCCGTCACAAAGGAGTGACGTGATTAGGGAGTTTGTGGCGGCCTATACCCTCACAAAAGATTGTGCACGTGGTGTTTGTGGCTGCAAAGGCCGCCACAAAGGACGCCTAAATCCAGCTGGATTTTGTGGCCGCTTAGTCCGTCACAAATGGCAGGATTTTGTGGCTGCTTTGGCCGCCACAACCCTATATATATTTTTCTCCCCTCTTCCTTCATTTTTTCACATCCAACTTCTCTCTAAAACTTCATTCTAACTATTCTCTCCTCCTTCTCTCTACACAAAATTACTCTTCTTCATTTAAATTTTGTAAGTATAAATTATAATTTATTTATAATTTACACTAATTTAAATTAATGTTTAATTATAATTATAAATTTATTATTAATAATTAAAATTTTAAATATTTTATTATTAATAATTTAAATATTTTTTTTATTAATTTAAATATTTTATTCTTAATATTTTATTATTTAAATTAATCTTTAATTTAATTATTAATCTTTATTTTTAATTTAAATATTTTATTTTAAAATTTTAATTATATTAAGATTAGTTTATTATATATATATATATATTAAATTTAATTTATAATTACATTATATTTCAAATTTAATTTAATTATAATTTAAATTTTAATATTATAATTATATTAATTTATTATATATAATAATGTAATAAACTATTAATTTGGAATTAAAAATTAATTTATTAATTACGTTGACATTTGTGGCGGCCAAAAGCCCTCACAAATTCAGCTTGGATTTTGTGGCGGCCAAAAGCCCTCACAAATGCCCAGTCAGCATTCCTTTGTGGCGGTCTATGCCCTCACAAAAGCTGCATCAGGCAAATTCAGCTTGTCCTTTGTGGCGGCCTATGCCCTCACAAAGGCAGACTTTTGTGGCTGCAAAAGCCCTCACAAAATTTTGTGACCAGCTTCTTTGTGGCTGCCAAAAGCCCTCACAAAAGCCACCTTTGTGGCTGTTTTTTTTCCCTCTGTGAGGGCTTTTGGCCCTCACAAAAACCCTATTTTCTTGTAGTGTATAGGGTGTGGAATAAGTATGATTCAATAACTCCATAATGATAATAAAACATATATACATAATAAATACATACATAAATAAATGAATAAATAAAAATGATCTACAAACTTAAAAAATATTATAATGTCAATTAGTATTTATTAAGAAATAATAAACACATAAAATAAAAGAAAATAAAAAACAAACAAATATAGAAAAAGTTAAAAATTATGCACAATTAATTTGTTAGACTTGACTCTCCAAAATATCCCTAGTGGAGTCGCGAGCTGTCGCGGCCTAAAATTTAGAGTGCTTCTCGAATTCAATAGAATCGCCAACAAAAATTATTTTAAAATAGGGAAAATATTGAGAAACACCTAAATAAAAAATAAAAAATAGTCTTTGAAACCAAATTTTGAGTTCGAGAGTCGATTATGCGTAGGAAAGGTACTAGCACCCTACGACATCCATTAAAATACGATTACCTACAATTAATTGTGCAAGATTAATATTAATTTAAGTATATTTATTTATCTTTATTATTAAATATGAATAACAATTATTAATAATTTTTTAATATGATTTTGGAATAAATGTGTGCTTAAAAAATAAAGGACAAAAAAAAAATTTATTAACGTCCTTGACAAGAATGTAATCTTGCTCCAACGGATCTTTCGGTGTGATGAAGAAGTCAAAACTACGTAGTTTTTGGGTAAAAAAATTTGTTTTGTTATATTTAAGAAAAAATGTTTTGACGAGGAAAGAAACTGAGCTTATTTGACTTGAAAAAAAAAGTTTTGAAATGCAAGTTTTAGGAGTATCAATTTGTGTCTCGAAAACTAAAAGGAAAAAAAAATGTCTTATCTAATTAATCCTTTTAAGAATATTTTAAATTATTTTCGATTTAGATATGAATTTAAAACCACCAAGTTATACAATATGTCTTAACAACTCAAAGATAAAAAAATAATATTACATCTAATTAAACAAATTTATAAGTCGATTTTAGTTTAATTTATTAAAAAATAATAACTAAATAAATAAATAAAGAGAGCTTTAGTACTATCAAATTGTATCACTTGTGTCATAACATGTCAAATATTAAAAAGATGTCACATCTAATTAATTTTTAATATAATATTTATTTGTATCTTTTATGATCAAATTGATATTTAGTTATTAAAAAAATTAACTCTTTTTGAAAAAAAAATTAAAATAAATAGTTTTAAATGGGTTGAGTTTGAACAGTCTTTTGTTTGTTTTTATTAGAGCATGGCCCCAACTTAACAAAAAAAGGTCAAAAACACATAATAGATACCTTAGATCACAAACTAAAGAAACCCTAGATTACAAACTGAATGAGGCGGCCGCATAAAGCATCAGCTAGAAAAAAGAAGAAAAGATATAGAAGTCTTGCAAGAAGCAAACACTAAGGGCGTAGATGAATACCACAACCAACACGGAGCACTTTGATGAAGACCACAACTAAGAATCCTATCCAACGTCGTAGTACGCGACGACGACACCGCCAACTCCTCTTCTTGTGACCTCTATCTCTCCCAAATCGAAATTGGATCAAATGTAACGTACTAGATCAGATACATATGCTATTTGGAGAGCATGGCGGTGACGTTGACACTCGTTGGAGGTTTGTGACACTCGGTGCATCAATTGCAGTCAGCATCAGCAGAGCAAGACTTGGCAGTGAGCCAGAACAACAATAGAGAACAAAACAGAGGCAAAATAGACTGGAGCAACTAGCTTAATTTGATTTGGCTTAATTTTTTAAAATTTTAATTTGATTTGATTTTAAAACTGTAATTTGATTTGACATTGTAAATTGATGAGACATAATGAGCCTACTTATTGTAATTTGATTTGGCCTTGTAGATTGATGAGCCTGATTTATAGCTATATATATATATATATATATATTGTATTAATATATATATATATATATATTGTATTAATGATTATGAAGGTAGAAATTACAAATTTGATATATTATAATAAAAATAGATATTATTATTTTTTGAATTATTTCTAATAAGTTGGACAAAATTGGGATACCATAGTAACGTCCTTCACAATGCCAAAATGAAGATGTTGTCAGTTGCCATTTGTAATATAATCTAACACAAAGAGGTAACGAGATATCACGTTCCTTTTGTCTAAGACTTCTCGAACTGCTAAAGAGATTAGTTTGAGCACCATTTCAATTGATATTCATAGATTCAGGGGCATATAAATGGATTCTATGATAAATTGTCATTCAAGTCTATCATAAACTATTTCGAGATCAAATTCGAGAATTATGAAGCCTTTGGTATCATGAGACCAAAATGTTATCAGAAGTAGATTATTTTGATATAAAATTACTTTGATTATGAGATGCCACTCGAGCCATAATACTTAAGAGTCTTTGAGCAATGATTTTAGAAATAATTTTATAGCTCACATTTCAAAGTTATATATGTCTAAGTTGATTAACCCATATAAATTCATCTACCTTTAGAATGAGAGTAATTAGAGTCTGATTGATCTCTTTGATTTTAGCAGGATCCTAGAAGCAATTTTGAACCAACTTAAGAATGGGTTGGCCAATCATAACTTAGTAGGGCCAAACGACTTATAATTTTCCATGCTGAAATGGGCTTCTTTAGTAACCTCCAAAGATACGTCTTAGCCTAGTCTTTGCATATCACTATCTTCAATAGACATAATTGTAAATGTGACTTCAAAAGGGACGGTGGAGCCTCCAGATGAAAACTAGAGGTTGTGATATAATTGGATCACAAGATTCCTAATATCATTATCTTCAAAAATCCATGAGTTATCGTCTGTTTGGACAACATACGTTCAATTAAATCTCTGCATCTTTAGAGTTCACAAGTAGAAGAATCTAGCATTAAGATCTCCTTGTTGGGTCCATTTGCATCTAGATTATGGGAACCAATAGTTTTCCTTAGCTCTAACTAGTAAGTTATACTCATTCTAGAGCTCTTGTCTTAACTCAATCATGTATTGGTTTGTACCACTTGCAAGAGCTTGGATAGTACCTCATAATCTTTTAAGAATATGTTTTTTTATGTATAAATATATTACCGAATATATAATGATTCTAAAAGCACAAATTAGATGTTAGATTTGTGATATTAGAGGACCAATCATTAGAGTTATTCCAGTGATGTCTAACCTAATTATCAAAGTTAGGATGTTCAAGCCATGCACATTTTTTTTTAATTAGTTATATTTGGGAGGAAGTTGACCATTACACAACTCAAGCCAGAGATCATAGTGATTAGAGGAAGGGATAAATATATGAGTAATCGAACTATTCAAGAAGAGTTTTTGTCGTAAAGTATTGCAAAGAACCTTGTCAAGTTTTTCTTGTAGTTGACTGCACATCAAGGTGAAAGGATGGTCAGAGAAGCCAAAATTAATTAGATTGCAGTACTCAATACAATTAGCAAAGACAGTATTAGAGGTCTGATTCATGGGAGTACCAAGGAAAAAAGGCTCGGCATATAGGATTCCAACATTAACCTTAATATGTATACAATATTTTGATGAGTAGATAATTTATGTTTGGGCAAGAGGATGTCATAGACACCAAATCCCATCAAAGATGCCATTAACATCAAACTTAAAGCTATTGAGGAACTCAGTTTTACGAATGTCGACGTCATCCTTGATTCCATTAATATGAGGTTCTAAAAGCGTAATAAAGTCAAAATTATGCATCTTCACATAATATTTAACAAGATTGAGGAAATTGTGACCACTAACACCACAACAATTCTATGTTACGAAATTCATGTGAAACCAATTGGATGAAGGGTCTTGACAGACCATTTAGCTTGTTAATGCAACTCTGCATTATCAGTATTTTCAACCTCTATAGTTCAATTGAAATATATTGAAAATTAACATTAATTGCTTCTCACTTTGCTCGATATTACTCTAGTAATGCAACAAAGTCTACATCGGGCATTTAACGGGTAATTCTACAATTACATAAAAATTACCACTATATATTTAATGGGTAACGCTAACGGCACTTGTTAAAATAAATAAATAAATAAAATGAAGTTTTGTATAAAAAACAATCGATATTCTAAAATTTCAAATGTTGAATGCACCATTTTCAAAATAAAATTTCCACTTTTAGTATCTTGGCAAATGCTTCAAAAGTACTTGTTAGCATTTTCTATATTTAATTTATGCATAAAAAGTATCACTCGTACATTAATTTTTAATAAATTATTTAATAATTTTATATTATTAACAAAAAAATTTATAAAGTTAGTACACAATTTTGCCAACAAATGATGTATGTGTATTGACTTTAAAAAAATTAATTTAGCAATAAAGTGGAAGCAAAAAACCAATAATTTTCATTATTTAAGTACAAAACAACATGGAAGAATATGTTGGTCCCCTGTTCTTGTAACAAATAGGTGCCAAAACCAATGTTTGGCCCATATGGTGTACATCGACTCTAAAGCGATTCCTTTGGTCTCCGGCAAGAAAAATATAATGAAAAGAGTCATCACCACAACCGAAGCCGCATTGAACAAGAATGCACCAAACTTAAACTGGCATAGAATTGTAAAAAATGTTTGTGATTGTGATAACACAAATGTTATTATAAATTGCACACCAATAGCTATGCTTTATCCCGTTGTTCTTATATTTATAGGAAAAATCTCACTTGGAATTAGTAACGTCAAAGGGCCCCACGACCAACCAAAACCGGCAGAGTAGAAACATAGTAAAACCAATACCAATATTGCGCCTCGCCATTTTGAATGAGCAATTTCAGATAGATATATACAACAACAATAATATAGGTGATGATGATTGAAAGTGTTATCTTGCCACCATTGAAGCTATAGATCTACTACTTCTTAAGTTTCAATAACAGCAAATTAACATATTGTATTTGTGTATCTCAGTTAATTAGTGCTCATAACTACAACTGTGTCAGTGGCAGACTAATTTATAGGGTGCACATTTATCTTTTGCAAAATTTGCCTATGAATGAAACAGACAAGGATGGTTCTTTTCTTCTTTTAATAATAGAGTTGTCATTCTATTAATTTAGTATACACTTGCTTTGTTCTTTATGCTACATTCTTTAAACTAGAATTGATTGTAATTATACATCACTGCAGCACATCAACCTTCTTAGGTAATTGATGTGCTGACTTTCTACCAAACTTCATAATTCATCTGCTTCCTTTGATTGAATTATATTTCCTATCTCTACTTTTCAACCATTTATTTTTTGCCATATTTTTTAGTTTTGGAGTGGTTGTGTCATGTTTATAAATATCATGACAATTACATAAGAATTGCTATTATTTAATTTATGCACTATAAAATTGTCAACAATACATTCATTTTGAGACATTTAATATTTTTTTTTATCATTGATTAATTTCTTTTTAAAGTGAATACACAATTTGCACAACAAATGATACATGTGTATTGAATTTTTTAAAATTCAATCAATAATAAAAAAAAAAGTATTAAATAGTATCTAAGAAAATAATTCTTAACATACAGGTTGACAAAACATTAGACGTAGGAAGCGAGCGAAAAGTCAATAGTTTTCAAGATTTATGTACAAACTTTATGGAAGAGTAGTAGTATCTTGGTGATCTGTTTCTTTAACAAATCGATGCCAAAACCAATGTTTACCCCATATGGTGTACATGGACTCCAAAGCAATTCCTTTGGTTTCAGGCAAGAAGAAGATAACAAAAAGAGTCATAACAACAACCCAAACTGCATAGAACAAGAAGGCCGCAAACTTAAAGTGACATAGCATTGTCAAAAATGTTTGCGATAGAATAAATATTATTATGAATTGCACACCAATAGCTATACTCTGTCCCGTTGTTCTTATATTTACCGGAAATATCTCACTTGGAATTAGCCACGTCAGTGGACCCCACGACCAACCGAAACCAGCCGCGTAAAAACACAATAACACCAACACCAATATTGCGTTTCCCTTTGATATGTCGTTTGAACCATCAACACCCGTTACCACTGCCAACACAGTCGAAACGGCAATCTACACAATGTCGTTTAAATTAAAGATATTTTTAAGAACTAAAAATATATTAATAAAGAAATAGTTAAAATGAAGTGACTTACCAAGCACACAAACATGACAATACCTCCAGTTATAAACAAGAATCTTCTACCAAATCGATCAACAATACCAGTGGAGATAAGAATAGAAGCAAGATTAACAACTCCAAGTATAATGGCCGAAAGTAAAGCAGCATCGTGTCCTAAACCGACAGATTGAAAGAGGTTAGGTGAATAGAAAGCGACAATGTTAATCCCAGTAAGTTGTTGGAAAAATGGAATTGCGAAAGCCATAACCAAGTGAGGTCGATATTCCCTTTTGAGTATGGTTTTAAAGGGCTCTTGTTTAACTGATTTAGCAATTTGTGTGGACTTAACAAGTTCTTCAAACTCGGGTTGAATATCAACGGAGGAACCTCTGACTTTGCGTAAGGCTTGTTTGGCTTGTTCAATATGACCGCGTTCAACTAAGCTGCTTGGGGTGTCGGTAATGAGGAAGGCACCGATTGTCATTACAGCAGCAGGGACAACAGCAAGTCCGAGAGAGAGTCTCCATCCCCAAGTATGTTTGGCAGTAGCATAGTTGATGCAGCCTGCAGCTACAACACCAATTCCCAAGAAGAATTGAAAGCCTGTGCTAAATGCTCCACGCCATTTTGGGGGTGCTACTTCTGATAGGTACAATGGTGCAGCCTTTTCCAATTACAAACTTGTCAGCGTTATACAAATTATAATTATATTTAATTAAGTAGCGGGACTCATTTATTTTCACTTATTCATTTTGTCATTAATTTATTGGACGCAAAGCATATGGGTGAAAATAAATAATATGTCATGGTAATGATGTGCAAATGTTTTTCCATATTTTATGAGGTGTATACGTAAAGAGAGTGAAAGGGAGATAAAAATTAACTTAGCGTATTTATTTTTTGTGTTAATATTTTAAAAATGATTGAATGTCATTTTTTTTCTTTTATAAGGATGTATCAATTATTTCAGAAGAAAAAAATGTACTAACTTCAAAGAATGTAGATCAACTGATATTTTTAAAAGATAACTAATTCAGTGGGAAGCAACACTTAATTTTTTGTGGGACAAAAAATATATTATTTAATAACTATTAATTAGTGTTGAAAATAAGTTAGATTAGATTGGACTTTGTAGGATTTGCCCTTAATTAATTAAAAATATTATATTTAAATTTGACTTATTATTATAATAATATGTATGTTATTGAGATTGTCCATTCTAAATATTAATTATTTTTTTGCATAGAATGTAACTCTTTGTTGATCATTCAATCTTTTATTAATTTAAATATTTTGTTATAAAATAAAAATTAGATAGTTAAATTGTATTTTTCTATTATAAGATAAATATAATTCTATATTTTTCATATTATAAAAAGGACAACCGAGGATGATAAGCTTGTTAATATTTGTTTTACATTGTCTATTTTACTTGGTGGGGTATGTTGTTGTCCTATTTTACTGCAATTAGTGTAGTTTTTTCTTTTTGTTTTTATTAATTTTTCTTAGGCCGCAAATGAAGTTTGCTCTATGGTAGTGTACTCTTTTTTTTCTGCATAATTTTTTAATAAGGAACTGTTTTTCAATCTTATTTACTTGGATTTTGACTTAGTACTCCAAACTTTTTATTTATTATATTTTTTTATTTAATAAATTTATTAAATTGCTGTAAATAATTTTAAGTAGTTTTGAGCTACCAAATGAATTCTATCGCGAGACTTTTGAACTCTAATTTATATTTTTTTTATTAAAAAAAATCTTACTTGATTAGTGAAACCGACACCAAATCCAAGAAGAATACGACCCAAAATAAGCATAGCAATATTTTCTGAACCACCATTAACGGCACCACCGGCAATGAAGACAATACCACCCAATATGATGATGTTTCTCCGGCCGTACGCCGCCGTAATTTTGCTAGCTGCAAGGGAAGACAGTAATCCAGCTAGATATAAAGAAGATGTGAATAATGTCAACACCTGACTATCATATACACAATACATGTTTACTTCACTCCCAGCTGCCTTTCTTAGAATTTCAGGGAAGAATTTTTTAAGAAACGGCACCATTGTTGTAACACCACCTGAAATTAATTGTATAACAATTTCATTCATTAAGGATAATATATTAACAACTAAACATCCAATTAAAAATTGAATAATTACATCATCAAAATTAACATGGAATCAGATACAGATTTTATTTTATTTTATTTTTTCAATTTTCGTTGCTATTTTATTTTTTTAATAGTAATTTCAAACAGAAAATCTGTTCAAGAATTAAAAAAACTGCCGGATCTTAGAAACTTTCTTGACATTTTTATTTATGTTTTTTCTGGGTTAAATTTATTTCTCCAATTATTCTTTTTTTTTTAAAAAATTACTTAAATATATATATATATATATAGTGTTGGCAGGAAGATTTTTTTAGATAGATACATAAATAAATAAACTAACGGAATAGTGGAAAAATAAATAAAAACCTGAAATTCCAAGGTCATATCCAAAAAGAAGGCCACCGGAAGCAGCAACTATGCAGGTGATGATGATTGAGAGTGTTATCTTGCCACCATTGATACCGGTGGCTGGGGGTGTATTCATCGGAAATACCCCACCGGCCATTTTTTATTTTTATTTTTATTTTAATTTTATGGATCTACTAATATTGCAGCAAACTTTATGTGTGTATCTCAGCTAATTAGTTTGTTGGTTAGTACGCTCATAACTAGGAGTGGGGCAACTTATTTATTTATAGACTATGGGATTGCATGCACGTTTGTGTTTTGCAAAATTTGCCTATGTGGAAGAAACAGACAAGAATGATTTAAAAAAACAAATTGAGTTGTCATTCTATATGCGATAATATTGTTAATCAAACACACCAATCAACTCGATTAGTTAACTTTAATTTTAGTACATGTTAGTAGGATCGTCATAATATTTTGGGTTTCTAGTGTAATAAATTAAAAAAAATATTTAAATTTTTTATTGTGTATCTCTTTTTTATTCATGCACCCTTAAAATATAAAGAAAAAAAAATTAAAATATCTTTATTTATATTAAAAAGTTTTTTTTTAATATTTTTGGAACACACAAATGAATATAAAACTTTAAAAAAAAATCAAGTTTTTGATTCAAAATTTAATTCTTAAAAAAAGTTTTCTGGTAAAAAATATCACTTTATCCACAAAGTTTTTGATAATTGTTTAATTTTTTTATTAAAAATATTTTTTAAATTAATTTTTTTATTATATTAATATTTATTTAATTCATTTGATTTTAACTAAGAAGTAGAGATTACAAAATTGTAGTTCATTATTTTGAATCTTCATTGTGTTGTTCCGAAAAGGTTTGTCCAACAGCATCACGTAGTAGGCGACAATTTATAATGGAAGATGATAATATGGAAGAGGCTCATCTATCTATCCCTAAGGAGGATAAAATGATACACGAGGAGGATCATACTATACGAAGAGAGGATGAGATACACGAGGGACATATACGAGGAACATGTACAACATGATCTCAGAAGTATTAATTATTAATTATTATGGTGTATTAATTATTTATAATATATTAATTATTTAATAGTGTATTAATTATTAAATATTTAATTGTGTATTAATTATTAATTATTTATGATATATTATCATTTAAAAATATTTACAGTGTTAATTATTATTTACTACCCAAAAACTTGTCTGTAAAGTTTTCCGAAAACACCGAAAAATATTGAAGAAAGTTTTTGGGATAATTTTTTTCATTATGTATCGGAGTTAGAAATATGACACCTACAAGATGGTTTGGTTACCTTCATAAAATATTTGGAGTTAGTATTTGAGTGACACAATTAGATTGCAAAAGTGATAGAAGGTTCAATGTTTATAAGAAGTTTAAGTTGAAGTGGTCATGGAAAAGTGAGAGACCAAATTCAGAAGAAAAATTAATCAATTATGGTGAACAGATCCATCATAAATATTGTTTTAAGTTTAATTTTAATTTTAATAATTAGGCCTCTAATAAAAAAACATATAATTTTAATAATTAAAAAAATTGTAAAGCAATTAAGTTTTTATTCCATATAAAATTTTATTTTTAATTTCTTTCACAAAATTCTCAACTTTTTAATTCCTAAATTTTTTAATTAATTTTTAGTCTGTATTTTGAATATTTTTATAAAAAAATTAATTCTTTTAGTCCCCTAAAAAAAGTACTTATAAATAAAAATAGAGACTTAAAGTGAATAAATTATTTTAAGAATTAAACGTGAAATTTAAATAGCCTATAATTCTGTAAATTTAGAAGTTTTTTTTATTGAATTAAATAAGTTTGTAGTC
>JBBPBS010000276.1:18039650-18055004 GCA_037974835.1 Cicer judaicum
TATATATTTTAATCCCTACAAAATTAATCCCATGTTAGCATGAAATATATTAATTAACATCTTAATTTTTGAAAGGTTTTTCACCTGAGTGTTTAGAGCATTATAAACAATTACTCTTCAAATATTTAGAATTTATTAACTTTAAATAAGTTGTATTGGGAAAAATTAATTGTGTTGAAATTTTAAAATTTTATAAAGAATAACAATTTATTTAACTATTTATTGTAGAAAATAAGTTGAGCACTTTAAATGTTAATATACACTTGTCTCTTTTTGTTTTGGACAAATATACACTTTTTTTAATCATATTAATTTTTTTAACAATGATAAAAAGTATTAAGGCCTCTTAAAAAAAAATGAATTCTTATGCAATCTCACATCCTAAATTTACTTAGTGTCATTGCTGCTTAATCTTTATGGTTCATTCTTTAAGCTAAAATTTATCACATTGCATCACACGAAAATCATGTGATGACTTTTTTATTTTTGGTGATGATATATATGATGGGAATTGTTCAATCTTTTATTAATAATTCATTTGTTTGGCAGTAACTAATTAACAGTTCATTACTTGCACTGTGCTCTAGTTGCACATGTAATATATACTAATGTCCAATATAATAATGTAGAATATTCATAAAAAATATGTTGTGTAGAAGTCTTTTTGTTCGTACAATGTGAAGTCTTCTATTGAACAGTTTATTTTGTTTTTTGCTAAATACTATTACACGGTTTAGTAATGGTTATATAATTATTAAACCAGAAATTAGGTGTCAAATCAGATTGATCATGTGCTATGAGTTGACTCTTAATAGGTTTAATTTAATACTACAATAGTAATTAAATTTTTAAACCAACTTGTCTTTACGCAGGTTGTAATTTGTAAGTTATTGGAATCCAATTATATTATATTTCTATACTTATACAATTGAGGTTTCAACCATTATTAAGGTGAAATCAATTTTATTTTATTTTCTGTTGAAAGCTAATAGGCACAAGTAATGTCAAATATGCAGAGCAAATTACATGACCTCTTAAACATCCTCCAATTACAAACATATATGGTTAGTGGATGCATCCGAAAGACAGTTAATTAACTCCTGCACTACCACAAAAAGCAATGCAAAAAAATATGCTGTCCTGCTTATAGATTTTGACAAGAAATGTTTCATTTCTATACATAAAAGTGAGATAAGGTACCCAAGATCCTATAAAATACTATTTGAATGTAATTAATATTGATACAGTTGTTTTTTTTAATTTCAAAAAAAAAAAATTAAAATAAATTTATGTCACCGATATATTATTGGATTGACCCGCAGACTATATCGGTATCTTTAAGATGTGTTTCGGTATTGTCTAAATTGTATAAGGTAGATTATCAATCACGAAATTCTCATGATAAAACAGCTCAGACAAATTGTATCGGAGTCACTTAAGAAAACCGTTCTAGAATTATACTTTCAATATGGAGCTTAAAGTCACTCTTAGTACGACGGTTTATAACAGTTAAAGACACTTTTAATATAATAGTTAAGTTCACTCGTAATATGCTATTATGACCACTCTTAAAGCAAAAGGATTACGACACAAAAACTGCAAACTGCTCTAAAAGGATTGTGGTATTAGGACCACTCAAAAATCGAAGGGTTTACGACATAAACCACTATAAAAGGACTGTGGTATTAAGACATATCAAAAATCGAAGTGACTACGACACAAGTCATTCTAAAAAACCGAAGGGTCTACAACATACAACACTCTAAAAGGAAAGTGGTATTAGAATCACTCATAAATCGAAGGGACAAAAAGAAATGAGAGAAATGACTTGGAAATGCATCAAGCCGAAGAGGGAGAAAAAAAAAAGGCTTAATTGCAGTTTTGGTCCCTTTATTTTAGCTGAATCGCGAAAGTAGTCATCCCATTTTGTTTCTCTCTAGTTTTGGTCCCAAAATATAATTTTGGTCCAAAACTTATTAAATTTTATTTTTTTAAAGTCGTTCTATACCATTTATAATAATAGATTTCAGATATAATCGTTGCACATGAAATCTTGAGGCATTGTGTGACTTAAATAAATACAAAAAAAATGAAATTTCATCAAATTTGGAACCAAAATTCTGTTTGAGGGACCAAAACTGAAGAGAAACAAAATAGAGAGACTACTTCCGCGATTCAGTTAAAATAGGGGGACCAAAACTGCAATTAAACTAAAAAAAATTATGAAATACCCAACTTTCGTATAATTTTTAAAAGAATTTGACACTATTTATTTAGTAATAGAAACAAACTCACGTAAGTTAAATATCCAATATAAGACTTTAATATTTATAAAGTTAAAAATTATTCAATATATATAAATTTTCAAGGTAGAACTTTCACAATTTTTAAATTCACACCATACTATCTAGATTTCAATAAAAACCAACAAGAGAGAAAATAAAACTACATATAGATTTGATGCTGGATTTTGTGTAGAAACATTTCCATTTTTTATATATAGCACACACTCACACAGATGTATCATGTTAATTATCTTATTATAAACATAACAAAAAAGTTGAAAGGATGTGCTAATAAATATTCTACGGATATTTATTGAAAATTAAAAAAGAATAATATTTTGTATTAATTTTTTTAAAACTTTTAAAAATTAAATATATAATTTTTAATATACATTTATTAGCATTAATCAAATTAAAACTGAATTTAATTCAAACTAAAATTAATTGGACCAATTCAAATTTGATTTTAAAATCAAATGTATTAGTTTTGTTTCAATAGACAAACTAAAAAATATCTAATTTTTTTAACATTTCTAATAAATAATATTTAAATGATTAAATATCAAAATTACTTTTTTATAATCCACCACAAACAATCGTGAATGTTTATAACAATTTCAGGGCAACATTTTTTTCATTTGTTAATTATTGTCGCTTTAACAACTCACTCATACATATAATTTTTAACTTTTGTATATAAATTTTGTGGGAAGTGCTCAGCTCCTTTAAGAAAAGAAAGAATTTTCTATTAAGTTTTAAAAAATTAATTTTCACGTAGTAGCTTCAACTTTTATAACGACCTCTTACTGAAAGAATATTTAGAAAAATAACTTTTAAACTATGACAATTAATAAAATTGTTTTCAAAAAGAGATATTTAGAAACCATAGTCGTGATATTCAACATCCAATGCCGTATGAAATAGGAAAAACGTTTGAGTCATTTAATGAATTTAATCGATCTTTTGACAGAATTTAATTTATTAAAATATCTTTAGTAATTTAATGAATTTAATTGGTTAAAATAGGGGTAATTTTTTACGGAAACGGGTCATTGTTGTTTGCAATATTATAAATGAATAGGTTAACACTTCCATACCTTAAAGTATAGTTGAATTTCAATATTTTAGAGTTTTAATTTCGTGATATCCAACTTTCAATTATTTCATACTCTTATTTTTTAATATTTAATTATTTTAAGTTAAATTTAAATTTTGAAATGAAATGTTTCGAATTATAATATATAACCATGGAAATGTTTTCTACGGAAAAAAAAACATTAAATGTTACTTCATCAAAATTTCGATATAAATGAAGTGTTAGATTTTTTAATGTTACGTCATTAAAAAATTCCACAAAAACATGCAAATGTTACTCTATTAAATATTCAGTAATGCTATTTATCACAGTAATTTATCAGGAAAGCCTCAAAGTTACGTTTTTAAGTCAATAAAATAGTTTTCTGGCCAGAATACATGGGTAAGTGGTCAATTTAACGTAGAATTGAGTTTGTTAGAAACAATTAAATGAGACGTTGATGCTAAAACATTGATAGCCACATTTAAAGTTAGTTTAAAAATAAAAATAAGTCAGATCACTCGATAGAAGTTTAAAGTTTAGTTTAATATTGTTTTAGAGATTTAAAATTTAGTTTAATAAAAGTATTAGATTTAAACTTTTAAAGAATTATTTATTAAAATTCAACATGTTTAAATTCTCTTAAATGTCTATTAAAATTGATAAATTGATTCTTATATGTCTATAATAAAACATTCTTCACTAAAAAATAAAATTTCATTTTTTTTTTGTCTATATTATTTATAGAAAATTTAAATCTAATATTTTTTTCTCATATCGGGTTGTCCGTAAATATTCTACTTTATTTTATTATTTTTAATAATTATTTGGATTTAGTTTTTGGTCTTCTTCTTTTACACCAAAAGGTACAACGTTATCTTTTCATATTCTCGCAAGTTCTCCTTTCACCATATTAATAAAAAAACAATTTTCTCTAATTATAACAATGTGGAATAAAATTTGTTGATAAAAAAATATAAGACAAAAAATTGAAATATCGTAGAAAATATGCTTGAAACCAAAATATCGACAGCCACCGGAACGGAACTTGCAATAGAGACAACAAAAGTCAAATATCGCAATAAATACGGTGGCGGCAACAAAAATGACATATCAAACAAGTGGATGTATTTAAAAGAGTATTCGAAATTGACTTTATATTTTTAAAATATTTTTCGAATTTTCTTTTTAACTGTTGTTTTGGTAAACGTGTTTATTAATTAATTTAATTTAAATGTTTTTTCTTAATAAATAAAAAATTGGAAATTATTATTATTTTATTGTGGAATAAGTTTTTACTATACATGTTTTGTTATTTTTTACAAGCCACAATTATTTTTACAAGTCTATAAAAAAAATTACAAGCTACGTCTACTGATTGCATGGTTTAAATTAGTTTATACTAGTTTTATTTTTCCATATAAACTTCCATCTGTTTGCGATTTGTTTAAGATATTGATTGAAGATATCTTACACCATATATAAAATAATAGGTGTAGATATTTTGACGTAGTATTTTTCATGTATTTTAAAAATAATTTCAACTTAAAAAAATCGTTATTCCTTAAAATAATAATAAAATATATTAATCTAATAGTTTTTGTCCGTGCATCGTACGAGAGTTCAATCTAATTTCTATTTATACTGGTTAGTGCATACTAATGTTTTATCTAATATTTGTAACTAACATCTAAACAAGTGATCATAACTAACACTAATTGTTTTGGAAAGGACTCATGCCAATGTAGATTAGACCCAAAAGAAAGCTGCACATACCTGGCTCAATTAGATAATGTCACACAACCTTCTCAAAGCTAGTGCAAACTTCTTATGGAGATGAAATTGTATTTTATCTGGACATCTAATCACAGCCACAAGATATACATCGAAAGAATTTGATATATATGTACATATTTTGAGCTACTCGATGGCGATCATATTATAATCACAATTATTCGATTGTACTAATCTTTTATTGATTACAAAGACACACATCCAACATCAAGAAGTGATAGAAAGATCACAAACTCCGTCGCTGATGGTCACACTAAGAATTTTCTAAAAATTCTAAAAGGAGTCACTAAAAAAACCATAACGTATTGAATACAATAAATTATAAACTATAATACATGATCAAACTAATATTTAAAGTAAACTCAAAAGTATTGTCTTGATAAATAAAAATAGAGGCCTTCTAAATACTTACAATAATATTTTTCTATAGTTTTATTTAAATTATTTTTTTTATGATGCAAAGTAATTTAATTAAATATATGAATGATTGTATTTTTTTGAAAAAATTGTGAGACCTTTTACTAATTGTATTAGTTAAATATTAAAAAAAAAAATTGGCCTAAATATAAATGCAAAAGTTACTTTTTGGAGGTCTATCTTTAGTAGCTTGGTTTTTCAACCGATTTTATCTTAAATACCTCTCATATTTTATTAAAAAGCATTGATAAGTAAAAAATAAATGGCTATTGAAATTTAAATATAAACAGAACAAATTTGTATTGCTGTGCTGGATTATTTTTCCTAATTAGAAGAAGAAAAGGACAGCTAAATTAAGCTGACAAGAATTAAGGGATTTGGGGTCCGGGTGTGAGGTCATGATGTTTCTGAGGCTCTTGTAAGACCATTTTGAGTTGACAAGTTCCTTATAATTCTTTTGACGTTTTTTGTAGTAATAGAGGTTCACACAATCAAATACAATTAAATTCCCAAATGCTTCCAACTTGGAGCCAACTTGCAAAACCAGCGTACACAATAAAAGGCAAGTGTACCACTTATTTTAGATTTTTCCAGGCTATATTGACGATACATAGTTTACTTATCAATGAAAATTAGTCACATAAAAAATTTAAAAGCGGAGGAAATATAACTTGGTGGATAAAACTTATAAATTGATTGACGTGGTCAATTTTTATTAATTGATAGAAAATTATCTACAAATCTTCAAAGGTAAGATGTATTTCATTTTATTTAATAGGATTATTTGTTGATATATTATTATTGGACTTTTTTTTATAAAAAACAATTAGATTAAATTTTGATCAATAAAATTTAATGTATAAAAATTTTATTTAAAGACATATGATTCTCATTAAACCATGAATTTATGTAGGAGATTAAGAAAAATATAATTGATTCATGATAATGTTTTTCTTTTGAGTGTTTTTATTTTTATCAAATGTTTTCGTTTGTGTCTTTTCTATCTTGTTATCAAATGTTTTCATCTCTGTCTTTTTATATCATTTATTGTTACTAAGAATTTATAACAATTTATTCGTAAAAAAATAAATCACTATCAATTTTATTTTATGAAAGAAAAAATTGGATAAAATTTAAAATGTTGTGTTGAACTAAAAATTCAAATTCAAGAATCAACTATAAGTGGAGATATTTATTAAAACAGTTATCCTATAACTAATTATATATAAATTATTTATTTATTAATTATTTATTTAACTTTAAAAAATAATAAAAATAAATAAATTATTTATATTAATAAAAAAATATTTTTTATTAATTTTATTTGACAAAAGAAATACCTTCTTCTTAACTGGTACAATAACAAAATCAAAACACACCTAATGTTTGATAGAAAATCCTTGTGGATTGATTGATTTTACTATCTATCAATTTAATTCATTTATTATTTTTTAATGTAATAATAATGGTAAAGAAAATGTTTCATTTTTTAATAGAAAATAAAAGTCACAAAAATAAATGTTTCATTTTTCTTAATGCGTGACATTCAAACATATGGGCTACAAAATAAAATAAAAACGTAAGCAATTTGGGGAGATGTGAATTGCGGTCGAGTTGCAACAACGGCAGACTTGATCCAGAATGTGTCTAGCGGCGGCTACGCATACTCGATTTGTTTTTCCTTTTATTACCATTATTTTTTGTTTGATAAAGTAAATGAATAAATTAATAATAAATTAGTTAGTAATGATAATTCTAATAATAATACAAAAGAATAATGTATAGGTTAAGTGAGGAAAAATAAAACAAAACATATTCGTTCAAGCGGCGGGGTCTATTTTTTTGATCGATTTTACATCATATCAATTATTACAAAGAAACATCAATAAAAGTGATTCAAAATTCTATCAAGAAATTAAGAGAAAAATAAAATAAAGGTTTAATTGCAGTTTTGATCCTCCTATTTTAGTTGAATCGAAACAGTAGTTCTTTATTTTGTTTTTTTTTTTAGTTTGGGTCCCCAAACAGAGTTTTGATGCAAAGTTTAATGAAATTTAATGTTTTTTTGGATTTATTTAACTTACATCAAGATCTCATTTGCAACAATTGTAACTGAAATCTATAATATAAATGGTGTAGTACGACTTTAAAAAAAATAAAATTTTATTTTGGACCAAAATTGTGTTTGGAATTAAAACTGAGGAGAAACAAAATAAGAAACTACTTTCGCAATTCTACTAAAGTAAAAGACGTAACAAATAACGATATTTGCCATGTTTTTGGTATAATTGTTTCTTTTAAAACTTTTTCTCCTCTATTTTCTATGTGTTCTTCTCTCTTATTTATAGTTAGAAATGAGAAGTATTTTTGAAGAACAATAATTTCTACTAACACGTAAATTTCGACATTTTTAAAAATCTACCTTAATTACGTGAGATCTGATTTTTGTTGGAACAAATCACAAAAGAAATTAAAATCTAAATTCACACTAATCAGAATGATGAGAATCAAAAGCTTTTATTATTTCACTTTTTTTTTTTTGCTTACATTCACATTGCCTTTTATAGTTTTTAACAAACTAGAATATGTTCTAACTAACTGTCTAGTCAACTATAACTAACTGTCTAATCAATTCTAACTAACTAATTTGAATTACATCATATTTCTCAACAATTTTTAAATATAATAAATCAAATTAGAAATTCAATAATTGATTATTTATCAATTTTTGTTTTATTTTTTAAAAGGAATGAAAAAATTTCTCCATGCTACTTATTTTTTTGTAAATAATTTAAAAAAAACTAGCAAAATTAGGTGTCAACAATCATCGTTACAAAGGAAGAGAAAAGTGATAATAATTTTTTCATTGACTTTAATTATCATTAGATCAAACAATTATCATAGAATACTTTAATTTTTATTGATCAAATTATAATTCAATTGTATCTCGTAAAAAATAAATGAGAGGTAAATATTTATGAAATTGTTTGGGAGAATGTGTGGAAATAGGTGGCTACATATTTGTATGTTGTTTTTAGGGAATTTTCGGAGAACTTCTTAAAACAATTATAATTTATATAAAAACTATTTAACTTTATTTTATGTTTTATATTCAAAATAGTTTATCATTATAAATATAAATAAATATATATATATATATATATATAATAAGTGTTTATGCATATGAGATTTAATATATTTGTCATAAATATTGAGTATTTGTTATAAATTTTATGAATTTTTATTTTAAAAATTATGAAGTTCTGAATATTTTAATATATTTAAATGTATTTTATTATTATTATTAAGTTAAGTCGTTCATTTTTAAATCGATGTTTATAGTCAAGTAAGAATTATTTTATATCGGCAATTTATATTTTTGGAAAAATTCAACACACATTTCTTATGTTATCCGGTCTTAAATTCAACATGCATATATCATATGGCAATTTTAATGGGTGGTTCTCTAAAACCGCCACTTTAGCTGTATATTAGGTCAATTCGTAGAGCAGCTTAATATAAAATTATAGTACAGGACAATTTCAACGGCCTTAGTTTTCTTAATTCATATTTTAGTTTTTGTTATTGGCCTCTATTTACTTACATGAAATTATAGCAAACCATAGTTTGGTCATCGGCCACTATTTACTAAGTAGTTTACTTAAAAACAGAACAACATCATAGCTACGATCATTTACAAAAACCAAACCGTATTTCTATCTAGTATATTATGGCATATTTTTATAACGGCCATAGTAAACAATTATTTTATATATGGTGGTTGAAGGTATATGATGATCTTTTTGTAAATCGGTTAATAAGTGTGTCTTAAATCTTTTAAAGATTTTGTTTTAATTTTTTAAATTTTGTATTTAATAAAAATAAAATGTGATTTTAATAATTAAAAAGATAAAAATACTTATAATATCTATAAAATTTTAAATTTTATTTTTAGTTTTTATGATAAAACTTTCTACTTTTTAATCCGTAAAATATGTTTTTCATTTTTAATCTTTACATTGAATTTTATAAAATTGATATTTTTAGTCTTTAAAAAAATTTCTATAAAATTAAAATAGAAACTAAAAATAAAAATAAAAGTTAGAGATTAAATTTTGTAGAGACTAAAAATATATTTAATTGAAAAAAATTATCTTTACTTTGTTGTATTATACAAAAAAAAAAATTCTTTATTAATTAATTGAGAGTGTTGTGTTATCAAGTTGAATGTATAACCCAATAGTTGGATCTGGTTGACTGTAACCATAATTTTATACAGTTGTTGGGTAGTGTATCACCTAAATTTTTTGGTATCCGATGGTTATTATCTTTTAAATTGTTTACGAGAAAATGAATGGAATTTGAATATTTGATGGAAAGAGACTAGTCTTATGCACAATATGGGCTAAAGACTAGCCGAAACATAATTTGGTTACATGACACCTAGTGATTGTAAAAGAAATACAATTAGCTCCCAAACATAGCATTGTCTTGTAAACATGTTTCTTGTTAATATTGATTTGGTTTACATGATATTCAAGAATTAGAATCATGTCAATTAGAAATATGTAATTCTCTTAATATTTCCAACCGCGTGTGTTAAAAGCACCTTGCCATTTCGATCTATCATTTTTACAAAATTCGCGTGTAAAAAATAAAAAGGAACAAAAATATTAAAGAACCTAAGTGAAATTAATAATATGTATTTCAATAAAGTTGGGAAGAAGAGTATGGACCCAGCAAGATTTGGTAAAAATAGGTTCATTATGTTTTAAAATTTCTAAGCTTACAATTGTTTGTTACTTGATATGTAGCTGGTTGTGAAATGGGGAATTGGAACTTGCTACGGTAGGACTTATGATGATGTTAGATTTCCTCTTAATTACACAACCTGATCTAACAACATCTAGCTATAAAAAAAAAAATAATAAATAAAAAATAAAAAAATAAAAAAGAAAAACTCATCGCTGATTTCGGAGAACTTCTCCTTTAACATAGCAGCGCCAATACCAGTGTTTACACCATATGGCATAGATTGAATCCAAATGAAGTCCTTTGGTCTCTGGCAAGAACAAGATAATAAAGAGGGTCATTACTACAATCCAAGTAGCATGAAACAAGAAAGCACCAAACTTTAAGTGACATAGCATTGTCAAGAATGTCTGAGATAACACAAATATAGTTATGAACTGCACAGCAACAGCTATGCTTTGTCCTGTGCTTCTGATTTTCAATGGGAAAATTTCACTTGGAATTAGCCATAATAGAGGACCCCATGACCAACCAAAACCTGAAGAGTAAAAACACATCAACACTAATAACAGTGTAGCATTGCCCTTTGATATTCTCCCTGTGCCGAGCGAACCGGTCGCCTCTGCCAGCACAAAAGCCAACGCAATCTTCACAGTCACAACACAAATTAGTATATAAGATGCACAATGCAAATTATGAGTACATCAAATTCTATATAGAGAACTTACGAAAAATTAACGATCACTAACTAACTGACTAATCAATCAATATTTCTATTAGAATATAAATTAGAATAAGAAACTGTGATTTCGTAATTAAATAAACTTACTTGACTGAAAAACATAAGAATGCCACCCGTTATAAACAAGACTTTTCGACCAACCCGATCAACGATGGTAGAGAAGATGATGACTGAAACGATGTTAACAAGTCCAAGTATAATGTTAGCAAACAAAGCTGCATTGTTACCAAAACCCATAGACTGAAAGAGGTTAGGTGCGTAGAATGCAACCATGTTAATCCCAGTAAGTTGTTGAAAAAGTGGAATAGCAATAGCAATCACCAAGTGAGGTCGATATTGTCTCTCAAATATGGTTGAAAATTGATATTGTTTCATAGATTTGGCATATTGTGATCGTCTAAGAAGTTCTTCTAACTCAGGTTCAACATTGTTTGATCCTCTTATTTTGTGCAAAGCTTTTCTAGCTTGATCTATCTTTCCACGCTCCACCAAACTGTTTGGCGTGTCGCTTATAAGGAAAGCACCAATTGTGATCAATGCTGCTGGAACCACCGCTAAGCCAAGAGAGATTCGCCAACCCGAAGGATATTTTGCAGTGACATAGTTTATGCACCCTGCAACCACCACACCAACTTGTACGAAGAATTGAAAGCTTGTGCTTAATGCTCCACGCCATTTTGGAGGAGCCATTTCCGAAAGGTACAATGGAGTTGCCTTAAATCATTTGCAATTACATCACTACTTTCAAAATTGTAACCAATTCTATCATAACTTCACTGAATTGCTTGACGCTCTTAAATTTCAAAGATTAATTTGTCATTTCATAAATTTAAGAACTAAATTGCCAAACTCAAAACTCTATAATTTTAAGGATCTAGATGGTGATTCGCTCATAAAATATTGCTTCAAATAAATAAGTATGAATTAGCTAACTCACTTGATTAGTGAAACCGATTCCAAAGCAGAGAAGGATACGACCAACGATTAGCATAGCAATATTTTGAGCACCACCATTAGTGGCGCCACCCACAAGGAAAATGGCACCACCCAACAGGATGGTGTTTTTACGACCCAACGTTGTTGTGATTCGACTCGCAATTAGAGAAGTTACTAATCCAGCTAGATACAGAGAAGATGTGAATAATGTCAACAATTGATTATCATACACGCAATATGTGTTTTTTTCGACACTTGCAGCCTTTTTCAAGATTTCTGGAAAGAACTTTTCAAGAAATGGGATCATTGTAGTAACACCACCTGAAATTGTTTATCCAATTCAGTTAAAAAATTCAACACTTATACAATTAAATTAATTCAAAACTCATTTGCATAATATTAAACATGTGTAAACTGCAAAAGTACTTAATGTGGATATACAAGTTTGAATGACTTAGTAAGAAGATGTTGACTTTTTGGGTCCATTGTAGAGAGTGTATAGAAGTGCTTACTAGTCACTAGTCATGATCATCACAAACAATAAGTGACTACATGTCATGCTTATGCACTAGATACTTTAGAATGGCATAAGAACAAACAATGAGAAGAAGGGAATAATAAGGAAAACATTTATAAATAAAAAAACAGAAGAGGAAAAAGAACCTGAAATTCCGAGGTCATATCCAAAAATGAGTCCCCTGGATGCAGCAACAATGCAAGTGATGATAACCGAAAGTGTTATCTTGCTCTCAGAGGCAGTCGCCGATTCATCACTAATTTCGGATCCCCTGCCAGCCATATTCAACCTTCTATGATGATGAACTCAATGCAACTTTTACACTTTGAAGTTTCGACCACATCACAGTGCTACAAAGTCACTGTGAATCCGAATATAAAGAGTCAACCTATTAATCTATATTCTAGAAATGTAAAATACAACAAATCCACACTCCATTCATAAAAAATGCAATGATAAAACTTAGATCTTATCGACAACCATTTCTTAATCTGGACCTTAATCTTATTCACCACAACTCGATATCCAGCACCTAATAGAAAAGAGGTTTCATGACGATTTTCCTTTTTTGTTTTAAAGAGTTTAAGGGTGATACTCACATGGTTTCGTATCTTAATTGATTAGTTAGTTATATTAACTAGTTAGTTATTTTACACTAATTAGTTGTTTATCTAATTGACTATATAAATCTTTGTAACCTTTGATATAATCAATAAATATCATTCAATTTACTTTTTTCTATTTCTCTCTTATTAATGGCTTGAATCAAGAATCATAAAAGAATATTTGGCTATTTGGCGGCCTTAACTAGAATTTGTTTTGAAACCAATTGTAAATATAAGTTTGGTGATACCATAGCTAGTAGAGGATGACCTATATTGAACTCTACTTTAATCTTGAATTTCTTCATAGTACATGTTACTCGATTAATCTTCAAATATAAACTTTTATAAAATACTGAAAAGTTCAAATATGAAGTAACAAAAAAGATTTAGAAAGTTGAAGTATGTTACTCCGTATACTATGATTCTTCATTCAAGTTATTGAGACAAATAGAAAAAATAAATTGAATTGATTAATTACAAAGACTTATATAGTCAATCGAATAAACAATTAACTAGATAAAATAACTAATTAACTAGTATAACTAACTTACTAATATATCTAACAGAAAAAAAAAAAAAATCAAGTTCAAACAAGCACTTGAGTATATTAAATATTTATATAGTTGGCAAACTACCATTGAGTTGTAATTATAATACTTTTTATTTGTTTTATTACAGAGAGAGGTGCAAATGGTATATAAAATACCAATGAAAAAACTTATTTCTGCTTTTTATAGCAAATTGAAAATCATTTACTCAAAGTTTATATTATGATTATCATGCAGAAAATTACAAAATTAAAACAACTCAAGGATATATGTAACTTTCAACTTCCTACTTATTTCATCTAGAGTGTAAGCATGGTATTGGCAAAAATATAGATAGAAATAGAAGTAGAAAAAAGAAGTCATAAGAGATGCGTGTGGTTAATGGTAAGATGAAAAAGATAGAAAAGAGAAGAGCGAAAAGTATTTTTAGTACACGTTTGTTTTTGCGGTAGTTCTGATTTGATCAATTTCATCTCCAAAACAAAATGCATTCAATAAATGGAAAAAGAAGTACCTGTCCTTGTATGATACGCTTTGACTTTTACCACATTCTTCAGTTTTTTCTTAAAATTATGGCACACTCTTGTCTTCAGTTGCTTTGTTTTTATCGTATTCAAACGTGAAACAACAACTACGATTGTTTACTACTCAAGTCACCAATGACGAATGTTCCCAAATGCACTAAACCTTTTGAAACAAATCCCATTGACAAACAAAATTACGTAATGCAACAATAAAAAGAATTTAAGTAACCAGAAAAATTAACAATCTGTTAGCTCAAAAAAAGCAGAGAAAATAACTGAGAGGTGATTACAAAGAAAAAGGGGGTTACTTTTGCCTTCTAACGTTTTTCTATGGTAGATTGTTCAAAATTTCAAGGAGAAGAGGAAAAAAAACATGGGTTGGAAATTGGTCTTTTGGAGATCCGATATTTTGGTCATGAGGTTTTTGACCACTCCATGGACATGCAAGAAAAACAGGTTTTGTATTTCTAGCCCTAGCCCATAGTCAAGTAAAATTTGGGATAAATAAATTTTATTATTAATGATTTGCAGATGCAATTATTTAATTAAGTGCATATTTAACTATGTGGTGAAAAAATTAATTTTGAATGAATTGAATTTATTTAAAAGTAATTCATATTTAGATATATTTTTGTAAATGTGAGTTAAATAATAAATTTCAGAGTAAAAATCATGTTTAATTTCAAAAACTACATATTTTAATTTCAAGTTAGAATTGATTATAAATAAAAAAATCAATTATACTCTAGAGTAACTAAATCAGTCAAAATCAGTTTTATACCTCCAAATCAATTTTGAATGTTTCAAAGGTTGAACTAAAAACAAAGACTAAGAGATTGTTTGTTTAAGATTTTTAAAAAGTGATTTTGACTATATATTTAAAAAAATAATTTTTGTGATAATTTACTTTAAAATAATATAAATTGTTTTAGCTTCATTTGTTATCGATTAAAAAGGTAAGTTTGACATTCAATAACTTGATATACTTATTATTAAATATTTTAATATAATAAATTATATATTTTTTTAAAAAAGAATGTATCTTTCAAAAATAAGTTTTATAAAAAACTTTTCAAAATAGCTTTAAATTTTAATCACTTTTTAAAATTATATTATCAAAAAAAAATTACATCAAATAGATGAAATACTTAAAATGATA
>JBBPBS010000276.1:18055302-18080979 GCA_037974835.1 Cicer judaicum
TTAATTTAATTAAAATATAAAATTGAAAGAAAAAAATAGCTACAACACAATTTGGTATCTCTTTTATTTATATAATATATAAAGTGAGACAAGTTTTATGGTATTATAAAAAAAAGAGTTATGAATATTTTGATAAGTAATTTTCTCTAATTTATCCAAGTGGATATTACTATAATATTTATTAAAGTTGACTAAATTAAGAGTTTTAGTATAAAAAATGTTATTTCAAAATAAATTCAAAAGATAAAATTTAAAAATTTAGTGATATTAAATATAAAATATAATCAAACTCATTTGAATGACATATTATTCAACTATTATTTAATTAAGTTTATAATACCAAAACAGATTCATTTTCAAATAAAATGGGTAGAATATATATTCCATCCTATGACCTTTTAAAAGTGATGCATTTCAAATTATATTCTGACCGAAGGTGTTTAGAGACGAGTTGCATGTATCATCCTAAATGTCTACCCCACGATTGAATTGGTATTACCAAAATATAGTTGTTAGATAATGATTTTTTTCTCTCGCTATTTTGTAACATTCTTTTCACTAACATATACGGTTTTCCAATACACTAATTAAAATAGTGTTTAAGTTTATAACAAATTATTTTTCTCTTATTTTTATTCTTATTACTTAATTTGTTGAACATACATATTAATTAAAAATCACTTCAAAAAATATGGTAGGCCAGCCCTCACCAGATTGGTAACAAAGGAAAAGGTTTTCCAAGCAAAAATGATATAAAACTTAAAGTGTAGATGATAGATTTCGGCAAAAGTTTTTTTCGTAATGTTTTGAATGGAGATTTGTCGTATCTGTATTGGAAGTTGGTTCCTTTGATACTAAGGTGATAGAAACATTACTTATCCCAATCCCTTAGATTACTCAAATTATTTTTTGGATTTTAGGCCTATCAATTTGTATAATCTTAGGGAATATTAAGCAACTTCATCCAAGAGCGTAACACTGACGATAATACAATTGTTTTGTCAAAAGTTATTAGACATAATCATTAGACTAAGAAGAAGAAAGGGAAGATCTTTTGTAAATTGGACTTGGAAAAATCGGAACACATGGGTAACCGGTTTTTTCTCCAACAAAACATTTGGCATGTTTGGTTTCCTAGAAGTCATCATTTCCTCATTCTCACTTGTATTTCCCTTCTATTCTATTGAATGGTAGTCAAATTTAGAGCTTTATACTTACCACGTATCTCATTACATGTTTGTGCACTGTATGGAGAGACTAAAAACAATGATTATGCATAAAGTGAAAGGGTAAATAGGTGTCAAACTGTTTTTGAGCCTCGATGGAGAAAATAGTAGAGTGATATTTGTAAAAACTTCAACGTTCAATTAAATGTTACTATAAGATGAGTAATTTAGAGGTAGATTGAATCTTGCATCTTAGTGGATAATCTCTTTAAAAACGCAAAATCAAAAGGTCCCGTTGTCATAAAAGTTGGTTGATGCCCCGAACTATACGCGTGAAACGAACCGTGTGAGGTGGATTATGTTACATTAATCAAACTGTGATAATTACTAAGATCTGGAGCTTGCAAAGGTGGATTGAGCTTATTTGGATGGCCTTAGCCCAATCCAAAATAAGTTGCCTCCGCATGATAGGGTTTTAAGTTTTAACTACCCTTAAGTTTTGTTCCATTTTGGAGAGGATGATGAGCATAAAACATCTAGTTGTTTTGCCTTCTGAAACTGCTTTATAGACAAAAGGAAATATAGTTGAATGTGACGACCACACATTAAGTTTCTCCCCTTAATATACTGTCACCTCTATCCTTTATTATAAGGGTCCACTTTTTCCTTAAAATAACTTTTGTATTTAAATGTGTAAGACTGACTTTTTTATATTTCAAAACAATTTAACAGTATGAATAAATGATATATTTGGTAAGAAATAATAAATACACCTAATATATTAAAAAAGAGCTTATATTTAGAAAAAATAGTTTTTTCCCATGAATCCTTCTAATTAAGAACAAAGATAGTAAATGAGAAGGAAAGGAGAAGCAAAGATGGACAACCCAATGAAATAAGAAAAACGATGGCCATTAGACAATCACTCTCCATCCAACCTATTGACCAAGAACACCAAAAGACTATAAAATTATTTCTGCACTCGACACATTCAACAATGAATCTAACGACTCACGTTAACTCCAACACAACCTTGTATTCCCAATGTCACAATATTTTATTTTTTTTACCATTTTAAGTGTGAAAGGACTTTTCATATACGAAGTCCGAAGTCATACAAAATCAAATTGGCAGCCATTAGCAAAAATTATCCCGCTTTCAAACCAATGAATAAAAATTAAACCAAACAAGTAATCGACTAATAGAGTAAACAGTCCAAAATCACTTCATTAATTAATTATAGCAAACATGGAAGAAAACACAGGATTATGGACAAACAACCAATTAGCAATGGTCCTTTTGGTCAATAATATCAAATAACCTAAAAGGCAAATTCCCAAAACCCAGAAATACAAGGTCAAATAATATAATAACACATCCCACTAAAAATTAATTAAAACAAAACAAGATAGTATATGAAATAAGTTAGACCTAACAAATTATACCAAGGCAATGCTGCTCTCACCACCAGGCGGCTTCCGTACACCACCTAGATAGTCTCTAGACTCCACCTTCCCATCAGCAAAGATGTTACTGCCACTTATCTCTCGGAGTTTTGCTCCGCTCAATGATTTCTCAACAGAGGAAGGCGGGACATCACCCTTAAATATGTTATTTCCAGAAAGTTCTGCAAATTTCTGGTTAAGAATCTTCTTTGCTGTCTTAACTGGTTCCCCAGAATTAGCACCTTGATCTCCATCAGCCTAACAAAAGTATAAAACACAAGACAGTATGTTAAATTTAAAATGCACAAAGATTGACATATGCTTTCATAAAAGCATTACTAATATGCATTATGCATGAAGATATCCAATTTTATAGTTACGCTGCATTACACAATTTATACTCAAAATGTTATGCCTTATTCATTTCATTATGTCTGCCTAAATTAAGTACTATATGAGACAGATTATTGAATTGTGATACAAATCTTAAAATTGAAGGCGAGAGATAGGTATCAAATTTTAAAATATTCACCCAAAACAATTCATGTTAACAACTTATAGTGGTGCATACATTGCTTTCTCCAATGCCTATGCTCCCTTGCAACTCCAATATGCGAGGAGTTATTGGTCGGGGTTTGATTTCTGGTGGTGGAGCAAATATGTCATGACCACTAAGCTCCTTGCACTTTGCATCAGAAAGTTGCTTGTTCAGCTTATTGTCTTCACTTTCCATAGTTCCACTGAGCTCACGTTGCTTGGCCACCTCTGGCAATGAAGCGGGCTTTTTTGGCGAAATACTCTCTTCCTCGCCAAAGGAGATATGACTGATTCCTCCAATCGCTTGCTTCAATTTTCAAAAATAAAAATCAGAAATCCATTACAAAATTGTGATCAATAATATATTAAGTAAAAGTATCTGTTTTTGTATAAAAAAATAAACACCAATACCTGGTACATGCGAATTCCAGTTTTATTTGCAGAAGGATTGGCACTGCCAGCTTCTGTATCATCATCTTCTCCATTGGCTACAAATATTCCGCTACCAGTAATCTCCTTCATCTTATACTCCGAACAAGGCTTTCTGGAAATCCAAATTCCACAGCCAGATAAATTCAGATGCCACACAATATAAAAGAAACCAAACGAAACTGATCTACGATAACAAGTTCAGTCCATTATGATATGAAAATTGAGCTTAAATTCACTTCACATTAGTCTAGAAACACATACTCCGTATTACAGATGGCACTATCATGCATTTTTCGAAGTCTAGAAAGACAAATGAAACTGAAAACCACAAAGTTGGGAGAAAAAAGGAAACGGTAGAACAATATCATGTTTTTTGCATCATTGATTACAATTTACAAACTCCATGATTAGGATGATGGGATGTAGAGAAAAATTATAAATGGTGTTTCTTCACTGTGAAACAATGCATAATTGGGAGTAGCATAGTGTCATTAACATGCCCTAACATCTACGAAATGATTGCTAAAGTTGTGGATTTAATAGGTACAAGTATGACAGTGAAGTTATCATGAACTCAATTTCATATTACTATTTTTAACCAGCCTAATATTGTAAATGTGATTTCCCTACTCTAATGGTAAATTCACCATGAAACCGAGTGACCAAGCTGAACTGAAATTAGATTTAAACTATAGATCCACTCATTGCATTTCAACAACTCAAACAATTCCATTTAACCCTTTTCTGAAACTCTCTTCCTATTAAAGAGTATATTATAATACAAACTCGCCTCCCCGATCAATCAAACTATCAAACTATAAATAATTTGCTCAAATTGTCAGTTTAAGACTATATCCAAAAAAAGAAACAGGGCATTTTTTTTTTTGAAAAAAATTGATTACAGATCAATAACACAAACAAGTCTGAAACTGAAACAATCAGAAACACAATTTTCATATAAATTTAAATTTTCATAAATGATTCAGGGTTTTCATAACCGAAAATTTTGAATTTCAAAAAAATAAGGAGAAAGAGAATAATTAGATCTCACCGTTTGTTTAAGGTCTCGACTTCTTCATCGGTAACCTGACCCCCAAACACCACTTTGCTGATCCCATCCGACGGCTATAATTTCAAATGAAAAGAAACAAAAGAAATCATGAATTTTTGAATTAGACATGAATTCCATAAAAGAAATAACATAAAAAAATAGGGGTAATAAAGTAATATACCTGATGAGAACGAGGTGCAGAGGAAGCAAGAGCTGGAGAATCAAAGATTGGAGTTTCCGACCAAGTAAGCAGATCTGCCGTTGAAGTGTGTGGTTTCCTCACCGGAGTGTTCCTCTCCATATTGCTAAACTCACGCCTGTCGTCACGGTAATTCCCTGACAAAACCAACCAACACTCATATTACTACTCTCTACCCATTCATTCATTCACTTTTTTTTATAACATAATAAAACAGCAACAAAACCAAACAGCAATAAAATTAATGGTGGAAGGTGTTACGTTAATAATCACCAAAAAGGAAATGACGAAGATGACCTTCCGATCTCGCAGATTCTCTTGGTTTTGTTCAACGGTAGAGAAGAGCAAACGAGAGAAGAGAGTGGATTTTTATATTTAAAAAGTGCTAAGTTGAGTGGAGTGTGGAGAGAGTAAAGAAAGAGTGATACAGAAATAGAACAAGTAGAAGCTACTCTTCTTCTGTTTCAAAACAAAGCAAACAAACAAACAAACTCCAACAACTATACTCACCCGTATTTATATAAATAAATATATCTCCGTTACGTTATTCATTAATTAATTAATTAATCCTCTTCTTCTCCCTTTTAAAATTTTGAATTTTTTATTTATCTTACTTGATTTTGATTTTTGAATCTTAAAAAACCGCCCCGGTAAATTGGTATTTGTAATTTCGTATAACTTTTTTCCACCTTTTAAGTTTGGACGGTAAGCATGTGCGCCGCATGTACCGCCACATGTCGGTTGTTATGAGAGAGCATAAGTGGTATTACCAACTTGCCCTCAACCCAACTTGGCTTTTTTGTTCATTATTTTTTTCCTTTTCCCGTTAATCATCCCTTTTGTGATGATAACTCAACTATTTTTCTCTCTTGACTTTAGTCAAAAATTAACCTCATAAGCCAACTGCTATGAAAAGTGATAAACATTATTTCGTGTAATGAGGAAATAAATTATAATATTTAAGCACTTTAATTTATCAAAATTTATTTTAGTATGTTTAGTTCACTGATAAAAGTTAATTTTGAATAAATAAATTTTATAAATTTTATTTTAATTAAAATAAAATTAAATATAAAATGATTTATGATTAGATATATTTATGTAAGTGAATGTTAATATAAAGTAATTTTATCTACCTAAAAATAATTAAACATATTATCAATTTTAGATATTTACAATTATTATGAGTACTCTAATCGTTCAACAAAAAGAGACTTGATAAACATAGTTTTTCTTTGCTGGAGTCCAAATTGAAATGTACATTGATGCTAAATAATACTACTAGATTAACTTTTCTTTGGAACAAATAATAATAATTGTGATTAAAAGGCATGCATATTGTGGCTAGTACTTGCTACCTACCTGTTTAGCAAGAAATAAAAAAGATAGATAGATACTCATGACACGACATGAACTTGTGGTACTACTAACTAGTGGGTTCTATTCAGTCAAAAAAATATAAAAACTAGTGGGTTCTACGAACAAGGTATACATTCTTTGGATCAGATATCTCGTGACATTCATGTGCAAAAAGTCAAGCCTTGCCAACTAATTTGCGACTTTATGAAATTTTATTCTTGGCAGTGGAAGGAATAGGGGAGCTAGGCATTTGATTCACAATTCAATCAAGTAAACTTTTCCCATAATTGCGAGCTTGAGCTAGAATTCATCTCATTTTATATTTCATTGAAACCATTCGTGGGACACAAGCAAAAAAAAAATGAAAAGGTTTCACGTGTGTGTAATAGGCATCTCTCATCAACATTGTGATTCATAATTACCCTCTTGGTGTTCTCAGAGATGAAAATCCCCTCCTCACATCACATGCACCTAACACGCTTTGCTTTTCACACTTTTCTTTTCATTTTTTTTGGCAAAAATTTCAGTTGTAAGAAACATTGGTTCAAAGAAAAGTCGTGAGGGTATTTTCGTCCCTCAATGTATAAATCGGGCGATTGTGGGAATGCAACGGTATCTATCACAATAATAAAGTTATCCGTTAGAAGTAAGCAAAATTCAACGGGTTGCTTGCAGACACTTAATTAAGGGATATTTCAAATTTTAAAATGTCGCTCAATTACGAACGCAACCTTCAGAAATTATGGTCCATTATCCATATATATTTCTCGGGCTATGGCTAGGGTGGGAAGCTCCTCATGGGGTCCACAGTGAACTATGTTTATTCATATTGTTATATGAGAAAAACGATTATGCACGGATATAAAATAAAAATAAAAATTATTGATTTAACTATCTTATTATATAATTGTAATTTTTATCTATTAATAATTATATAATTAAAATAGATTCTGCAGAAATGTAACATGCCCATTAAAATAATTTTATTAGTCATTCTATTTTAAAATAAGTGTTAAAAAAAATTAAGGCATATTAAAAAATATAATTATTTGAAAAACATAACAATATTTTACAAAAGTATCTTTATTAATTATCTCACTACATGTTTTACAATGACAATGACTTTGTAGTTTTACAATGACAATGACTGTATATACACATTAAATCTTTATTAGTTAAATTGGCTCTCTTGAATCTATTATTTCATCCGTTTTAAAATAGATGTTTTTAATATTTTCACATTTATTAAGAAAATATAATTATTAAAAAAATAAAATAAATATTTTATAAAATTATTCTTAGGTTGGTTTTCTACTATATTTTATCATAAAATAATTGATCTATTGTAAAAAAAAATATCTCAAAATATTTTTTTTTTTAATTTTTAATATATTTCTTTTTAATTATACTATTTAATTAATATTACTTGCATTATTTTTAATATAATATACTTTATTATGTATTTATGAAATTAATAATATATCAATACCAAATAAAAATAATTTAATAAAAATATTTTTTTCTCTTTTATTTATACATTAATTATTATAAATACATATATAATGATTACACAGCTCAATTATTTTTAGACTAATGATGTATTATAAATATAAAGTTGTATTATTACTCTAGAAGTAACATATGACATAATAATTAAATGATAAAATTAAAAAAAATATATATTTATTTTATAAAAGGTCGTACTAAAAAAGATATTTATGTAAACCTTATTTTATCATTGATATCCAACTTTGTTCATAAATAAAAAATTAAAGTTATTTTAAAATTTTTAAATAATA
Organism: Cicer judaicum; assembly: GCA_037974835.1. Taxonomy (NCBI): domain Eukaryota; kingdom Viridiplantae; phylum Streptophyta; class Magnoliopsida; order Fabales; family Fabaceae; genus Cicer; species Cicer judaicum. The sequence goes on from JBBPBS010000276.1 coordinate 18,063,291, forward strand.
TTTATTTTAAAACAATTGTTTTATTAAAGTGTTACTCATTTTAAAATAAATTGTATAATTTTCTAAAATTAATTTTATTTTTTCTCGACTTCCACCAAACACCGTGTCATAGTATCGGCCAAATGTTTGGGTAAGGTCCAAAACAAACTTCAAATGAAAACATTAATTAAAAAAGTAGAGGTATTTTTCATGTTAATAAGGTCTAAAGTCCAAAATATGAAAAATTAACGCAAACAATTAGCTAATAATTTGCAAATATTTGTCTATCTAAAAAATGAATGCTAATAATAATTTTTTGTCAAGTGCTAATAATAATAGTGTATTATAGTTTTATTTAAATTTTAGTTTACTTGAAATAGTTTAAGGAAATATATTATTTAATGCCTTTTTTTTATTCTTGTAAGACCTCCTTTTAATAATTGTACTTAAAAACTTTTTTTATTTTATTTTTCAGGTTTAAATATATATAAAAAAATATTTAGTTCGGTCCATATCGGTGCTGACAACTCATAACCACTAGAGAACAGTCCTTCTCCTCTCCTCATCACAATTCATACGACCACAACACCCATTTTCTTCATCCTTCCTATCCCTTCTTTCTTTATCCTTCACCTTTCTTCCTCAGATATATTAGAACAAGAATTTTGAACATTTTTCTTTGTTTTGGTCTTTGTTATTTTAGTGAGTACCAAACCATAGCAGTAGCCAGTTGCAATGGTAAATGTAACAAAAAAAAAAATAAGAGTGAGTTTTGTATGATGTGTTAGTGGAGAAGAAAGGTAGAGAGAAGAATATATGTGAAGCCTACATGCAACTGTCATGGACCTCCAATAAATCTGAGGATGAAGATGAATTGTCCACCACAAATTTTGTCATGTTAGAATTCACCATATTTTTCCTGAAAATCGCTAATGATATATATCACTCAATGTAACACTTTTTTATTAGGCAAATTTTATGTAAGATTTATTGGTTGAAGTAAAATTGATATAGATACATTATTTTTGTGAAATTTATTTCCAAAATGAATTTGTTGTTTTTTGTTTATCCTCTATTTTATTATTTTATTAATAAGGTGTATATATATTGATCTAGATCATTTTATATCAACATATTTTATGTTAGGTCAATAAAAAATTTATCACATAACTACTTTTGAATTCAAAACTTTGAGTGTGAGATAATTGTATTTTATAAAGGGGATTAATTACATGTTTGAGTGAAAATTAAAAAATAAAAACTAAAATAACAATTAAACTTAATCCATATTGATTTGTCAATGAATTTGTTGTTCATTCGTTAATGTTACAACAATAGATAATCATATGCAATTATACCTTGATATTGTAAGACAACATCTAGGCATAAATTATATAAATCATACTACAAAATGTTGTTGCGATAAATTTGTTGGTTCGCTGATCTGTGTAAGGGAGAAGAGAGCAACAATTTATTTGTCGGGCAAAAGTGTTAAAAGAAAAATAAAATCTTTGAATAAATAAACTCAACATAGAAAAGCATGAGACCAACATTTTGAAGCATGCACCAATAACAATTGTTAAACGTTCAAACAAACACTTATTGAGCACACAACAAAAAATAACCACAAAAAAAAAAAAAAGCCAGACACCAATATTTGAAGCTGTACTGAGATCCATAGTTATAACCTATAGATTCCAACAAGCACGTTCTTAAACACACCAATCTAAATAACACACAAAAAAAAAATATAGATTATGAAAATATTTAAACATCCATAATTAAAAGATTAAACAAGCACTTTTTGAATAGTCTGATAAACAACCCAAAAATTAAGGGTGCACTAAGATCAAAAGTTATAACTTCACACCAACACTTTCTTAAACACACCAACCAATAAGTAACACAAAAGACATTGATTATGAAAATATTCAAACATCCATTATTAAAAGTTAAACAAACACAAAAACAAAATTTGATTACGAATATATTTAAATACGCTGACCTTGGGCCTTGAACCCACAAGCACAAGATTAAGCGCCTTGCGCTCTAACAACTCATCAATTGTCAGCGTATAGTTTGTATAACTAAACTATATCAATAAGAATATGGCTTATAATCGGAAGAGTTGATACAATAATAAAATTATTTTTCAATTGTTCCCACTTGTTCTAGGATGTAATATAGTTAGACTACAACTCACATTTGTGGATACTTACTCCAATTCGTCTCAATTTAAAAACATTGGGGGATATTTACTTAAATTCGTCTCGATTTAAATAGAAAACTTTGTTATATCTATTTCGTCTCGATTTAAATAGAAAATTTTATTATATCTATTTCGCATCTATATTTGATTTTATTTCTTCAGTAAAATTATTATTATTTATAAATATTATATATATATATATATATTTAATTTTTTTTTTATTTTAAAAATTATAATTTTATATTTATAGAAAATGTTATTTTAATTTTATTATATAACAATAATAATAATAATTTTATTATATTAATTATAATAAATATAATTTTTAAATATATAATTTTATATATATAAATTGATGCGGAACAAAATTTTGAATTCTATTGTAAACAAAAATTAAGACTTATATTTTAAATCTAATAAAAAGTTAAGATTATTATTTTCAATTAATCGGATAAGAGACAAAGTTTACCTCACTCTACCGTGTTGCCATGCCTAAATATACTTGAGAGATTTTGTAAATTTTAAAAGCATTGATTTATAGCGCTAAGCGTTGTAGCTAAGTGTCACACATATTAAACACTTGCAAATTTCATGGAAGAAACCAAATAGTGTAACATTTCATGTGAATTTCGTGGAAGGAACTAAAGTAGTGTAACATTTGAGGTGTCATAAAGACCTTTTACAAAATCTTAGGAGGTCTAGAAGTCTATTTAAGATTATATTTTAATAATTTTTTATGAATGTCTATATCATCAAATGATGATTGATGTGAACTTTTATAAATGAACTCACAAGTTAAGTTATATTCGAATATTTGACATAATCTCTTATAATATTTATTTAATATTATATTACATTTTATTTTAATTCTATATAATAATAATAATAATAATAATATAAGTTATACATTACTGTAAAAAAATTGTATATAATAGTATGAATATTATGATAAATAATTTTTATATTTTGTCAACAGTGATATTCCTGTAGTGTTTATTAAATTTGACTAAATTAATAGTTTTAATATATTTATTTATTCAATTTTAATCTCTTTAATTTTTAATTAAAATTAAAATTATAACAAAAATCGTTATTTCAAAAGAGATAAAAAATAAAAGAATTTAAAAGTTTGATTTTGTTGAATCTAAAAAATGACCAAATTTAACATATCATTTAATTATCAATAATTAAATTTAATTTTCAAATAAACTATATATGTCTCCTAATTAATAATAATACACTTAAATATCTCAAAGTTTGATGGAAATTACTAGATTAGTATGTTTAAATTACAAAAAATTATAAAATTTATGATTTAATACAAAATACTTATTATTATCATTATTATTATTTGTATATAATAAAGTAGATCAAGTTAGTAGGTCTAATACACTTTTTCATCGACATGTAGTTGATCTATTAAATTAAACCAATTTTTTGTTTTGCTCTCTATTTTTTCAAATATATATTTAAATTGATCAATATATATTTGTAGAAAATACATTAAACTTGATCAATCAGAACAATATAGGAAAAAGAAGCTCAACCTTCTCTCCATTTTTGTTTAATGAACAAAGAGAACTCTATCTCGTCTTTGATCTTTCTCTCTCGGATATTTCTAATGAAGAAAGAGTAAAATTATAAAAAATTGATGGAGTGAAAGTGAAAGAAATAATCTAAATCCAAGCTGAATTGAGCTACCTAAAGTTTTTGAAAATTTTACCCGGTACTCTCTTTCTTATCTTTATCTATATATTAAAAAAAAAATATACTAAAATATCTTTGTATATATAAAAAAAAAAAAAAAATTTATTTTTTCACCTAAACAGAAAAATATTAAAAATATATTTTTATTTATTTTTATTTATTTGAAAATTTCTTTTAAATTTTTTGGTACACAATTTTCATTGCAGAAATTTTTTCTTAAGTTTTTCAGTACAGAACATCGTTTTCGAATTTTTTTTTAAAGTTTTCTAAAATCATCGAAAAATTTATTTTAATTTTTCTGAAAAAGTTCCACTAGCAAACTTCAAAAAAGATTTCACAGTATCTTCTGTATTAATTATAGTGTATTAATTATTTATAATCTATTAATTATTTATGGTATATTATTATTTAAAAATATTTATGGTGTGTTAATTATTATTTATGATGTATTAAAAGAAATGACGTGTACTAGAAAACTTGTCTGAAGTTTTTTTGAAAATACCTTATATAGCGGAACGTTGAAGAAAAGTTTCTGTTAATACAATATTATATTTTTATAATATTAATTATAATTATTCATATGTAAAAAATAATTTTAGTATTGACAAATGTTTTATTTAATAATAATAGCGATTTATCGTGTTAATATTTTAAAAATATTAAAATTAAAAAAATAGTGTGTATCAAAAATCTTTTTAAGAAAATTTTCTAAAAATACCTTATGTACAAAAGTCTTTTGAATGAAATTTTTTAGTAGTATACTTCTGTACTGAAAATCTTTTTTAAAATTTTCGGATATGAATATTTTGTACTAGAAAACTTGAAATTTTATTTTCAAAAATAAGATGTATATCAAAATCTTTTTTCTTCTGATTTTAAAAAAATATAAAATGGTAAAAAGATGGATATAATTGATATTTTCAAAAAATTATGGAAGTATAGGTATAACACCAGGGGTACAAGTAAATTTTTCCTAAGTTTTTATAAAGGCATTGGACTAGAAAACATAACGAAAGCCCAATCTAGTATGGGCCTGTCGTAAATTCACCCATACGGTGATATATAGGAGGCGCACACACCTGAAGCGTCAACGGTCCATCGCAACACTTTCTTCATAGCGGTTATTAATGGCCACAGGCATAGCGGTTACGCTGACCCCAACGTTTTCTTCATTCACGCGTCCCACGCGCCCCACGCGTCCCACGCGCTTCTTCCCACCCATTGCTAAGTTTCCACTTCGTCTTCAAGCATCTTCTTCTACGGCTTGCATTGACACTATCAATCAAACCGTAACACTGCTTCTTCCTCCAATTCACAATCTCTTATATCAAACAATTCCAATTCATTTCAATACTTCATCATAAAAAGCACGTTGACTAATTTTAAGCAATCTGATTTTGTCTTAAGGATTCCGTCACAGTTACTCGGAGCAGCAACCCTTTGGCTTGTCCCGTATGTTATAACTCGTTGATATGGATCACTGATCCTGGTTTATCCGTGTAAGTTGTTGATGTTCAATTCATTATTCATTATTCATTATCGATTCGATTGCTAACGTGTTTATTTATTTTTTCTTCATTTGGATGAATAACTTGATGCAGAGATACTATACCTAGATCTAGTTTACAATGTAGCACTTGTCAGAAAACATATAATGGTAACCAAACGCATCTTGATCTCACAGTAACAAGTGGTGCTGAGAACTATGGTGAATCCATGCCAGCTTTCACAGAGCTTTTCAGGCATGCATTTTCCTTTTTTTTTTCCTTCATATAATTTTTTCAATTTTACTAATTACACTCATTTTATTTCCGATTACACCCAAATATCTTACGTGAACTTACATAAATTCGGGTCATGTACAAGAAGTTATTTTTTTGGTGTAACCAGAAATAAAAGAGCTGTAGATAACAAAATTGTTACTTTACTTTTGTTTTCACTTTTTAATCTTTAATTGTACTTGGTTATTTTTTTTTTGAACTGTTTATGTTGGTGATACTAATAGAAACCCAAATGTTTGAAGTAACAATACAAGCTAAACCAAGTAGTGCAAAATATTTGTTCGTATGAGCTAGCTACTGAAATCTGACCCTATTATGTGCATAACTGCATATGATCGAATTCTCAGATCAATAATAATGAATATAAATGGATATATTATATCTAGTGGTTTTTGTTTCTAATTTGTGGATTGCTACGATTTTTCCAAAATGAAAATCTTGGACTTGAGATACATTGTATATGCAGTGACTGTTCTGTTTCAAATACATTGGTGTATGATATCACGTTGAAACCCTTTCAATCGTGCGTTTGAACCAAAGCTACATATTGTTGCTTCTCACATATAATGCCTCGGGACGTGATAATAGAAAAAGTTGACATGAAAACAATCATGCTAAATAGTGTTCATATGAATAGTTAGTCTGAAGATGACACACTGCTGCTAAGCAGGATAACTTTTTGTCTAAATGTTGGCAACTTGAATTTAAAACTGACTTGCCGCTTCTATGGATAATGATTGTTTGTGGAATCAGGCTGCCGTTGGTATCATTTCTCTATGAGAGGGGCTGGCGTCAAACCTTTTCTGTATGGGGTGGTTTTCCAGGTCCTGAAAAAGAGGTCAATCAAATCTCTCCCTTTCTAATCACAATTCCCTTTTGATGGACCCACATTTTTATTATCAACATGATTTCTTCTGTATAAATTGGTTATTTATCCTGTAACTTTAACTTTCTTCAGTTGGGATATTATCCAATTGGAAGTATTGTGTGATTCTTGAATCTTGATATTTGTTATATAGGTTTGTTAAGAGTTTAGAGGAGCATCATAAATTGATTCAATAATTCAACAACTACTTATGCTAAGCAGCTTATCAGACGACCAGGTTGTGGCATAATTTGTTATTTTTTAAGCTAAAACATCGAGCTTATCGACCTAAGTTAAAAGTAATTTATCTGAACTCGGTTGGCTATTTTTGTAAGTCCAGCTCCAAATTAGCTTCCATAAGCCCCAACTTAGCTCATGGGTATCTTTAGAGCTATTCCATTCAATTTTTCTTGATTATTGTTTGGCAGTTGATTAGAAGAATATGAAATTGGATTTGGTGTTGCGTTGCAATACTGCCAATACATGTCGAAATTTGTCAAAATTTTAGTTAGATCTGTCTTCTACATCTTGCCTTTCAATATGTCATACTTCTACAAAGAAATATTAGAATTATCTTGTTGATGCATGTGTACTTTCTGTCATTTCCTTTTCATGTGTTGTAACAAATAGTCACACCTTGTGTTGAATTTGACTGCAGTTTGAACTGATGAAGAGTTTCCTGAAACCAGTATTGGGTGGAAATATCATTGACGCTAGTTGTGGAAGTGGATTATTTTCAAGATTATTTGCAAAAAGTGGGCTGTTTTCTTCAGTTGTGGCTCTGGACTACTCAGAGAACATGTTGAGGCAATGTTACGAGTTCATTCAGCAGGAAGATAACTTTCCAAAAGAGTACACAAATTTCTAAGTTGATTGGAATTTATGATATCAAACTTTTGTATTCAATGCTTTAATTAATGGAAGAATTTAAAACAACTCTTTTATTCATTTTACATTTATATCTCGTTGGTTGATATTTCCGTTGCTAGGAACTTCGACTTGGTTAGAGCAGACATAGCTAGACTCCCTTTTGTTTCAAGTTCTGTTGATGCTGTGCATGCAGGAGCAGCTCTCCACTGTTGGCCTTCACCATCAACAGCTGTAAGTGAATAATCACTAATGAATATTTTGTTTTTATACAAATATATTTTATTTGTTTGAATATCTTTGAAACTGGTTTGAGACTTATAATTAACCACGGAATCCCAAAAGGTTTACGCAGTATTGTGTCAGCAACCATGAAGAACACGTTTCATGCTTTTAACGACAGTGCCTGATTTTGAAGATAAATTACTTATGGATTGCATTTTCCATAAACTACTTCAGTATATTTGTAACAATGAATAGTTTTGTCAGATGGTTATGCGCAACATCATTCTGTTTAGCATCTATAACTTCTTTTCATCTACAATTTCCATGACCTGATTTTGCAGGTAGCTGAAATAAGTCGTGTTTTACGACCTGGAGGTGTCTTTGTTGCAACCACCTACATACTTGATGGGCCTTTTACTCCTGTCCCATTTTTAAGTACACTGCGTCAGGTATAAAACTGTGTTGGATTCTTGTGTCAGTATTTTGCATGCTTGTTGGAATTAATAAACTCAATGAGAGTATCTTTGAAACCTTTCTTTGTGCAAGAAAGATTTCCTAAAAATAATGGTGTAAAACAAAAATGCATAAAGATAAAGATTGTAGACAAAATGATGATTTCTTATTCATATGTAGTGAGGTTAAAATAGAAGATACAGGAGATTAACATCGAAGATGATAACCTTGCACACAAGGCTACCTACCCTAAAGGAGCACTATCCTCTCACTAGAGTACTCTCTAGTTAACAAGTTAATTATTCGACAAAGCTTTCCTTCCCCTTTACCAATTGAAGGCTATTTAAAAGCTTTCTAAGAATAACAACCACCAAACTAACTTATCAACTTCCTAACTGACTTCCCTTACTGAGTTATTAGTCAAACGGGCCAACTTACTTACGCATGAAAATAATTGACAAAATTTTGACATCAATTTATTATCTGAAAAATCGTGTTGTTAATTAAGTCCTTCAAAGAAATTGACATCATTTTAGTCCAATGACATCAATTTAGTATCCAATCATAGGAAGTTAACATCAACTTATTCCTTCAATGGTAGTAAACAACACCATTTGTGTCTCACATAGATGGTGTGAACACAGAAAAATCATTTGGATATTACTTATCATGGTTGTGGAGCTAAAATGATATCAACTATATTTGAAGGACTAAAGTGAAACCAACTCAGGTCCGAAGTTATACCCTATATACCAAGCATGAAAATGGATGTTTGCCCTATAATTTTTTTATTAGTTTTTCAATTCTATCAAGTATTGAACAGTGACCAATTTGTTTCTCATATTAGAATATAAGGCAAGTATCTGGGAGCTATATCTTTCTCTCTGAACGTGAACTTGAAGCTCTCTGCAAAGCGTCTGGGTTGGTTGGGTTTAAATGCATTAGAAATGGGCTTTTTGTGATGATTTCTAGTACAAAGCCTAAATAAGGTTTGAGTTTCCTGGTGCTCTTTTAGCTGCCTTCAAATCATATTTTGCTAAAGCCTTGGTTTCTTGACAATATTTCTTTTATAAAATTGTTATCAAATAAAAAACCTGCAAGTTGATATGTTAAAAGTTGTTGTTTGAATTAGTTTATAAAAATAATCTTCATTTAGAATTATGATGTTTAGACACATTTTTGCTTTTAGATTTCTCGCATACCATGAGTTGGGAAGATCAGCACTTCACACAGAAAAAGTGGTTAGTTTCGGATAGTGAAATGAGTGTCCATTCATGATGATGTGTGATAATATTTATCTGTAATGATCACAGTACCTCCATTTTATTATGTTTTTTTTCTTTCTTTTTTCCATTTGATGTATCATATAATTCATCACATCTGTGTTACTAGTAATTGGAGTAATAAAAATATGCTTTATCATTCAACTAATTAAACTTCAGAGCATCTATATGTTAGACCTCTCATCAAGAAAGAATATAAGAAGAGAGTAGTCATTTGGTTAGTTAGCAGTTAAATATACGAAAGAGTTGTCATTTTGATAAGTCCACTAATTATTGACCCCAAACCAAAGTTGTAGGGCCAAAAATTTTAATAATTATAAAGGTCTCTAAAATGTAAGCCTCTAACGCTATAAAGCCCATAAAATTTTGTGGCTTAGCGGGCCTATAGCCCACTTTTTTTAAAAAAACAATTTGATTTATTTTTCAAAAACTTTTTGAGAATTTTTTTTTAATTTTTTATTGAGAAATAAATTTTTTTGATAAAAAATTATTACGATTTCTTTTTAAAATTTTTTTAATTTGAGAAAAAAATAATAATTCTGTTTGAATTTTTTTTTTTAAATTTTTCTCATAATTTTTTTAGAAAAATAAATTTTAAATTTTTTTTTTTAAAAAAAAAAATCAAAATTAACAAAATATTGGAGTCAATAAAGTCCACTAAAATAATGAGTTGGGGCCAGCTTTCAAAATTTATTTTAATAGGAGGATTGATAACTTTTTTAAAAGGGGTATTAGAGTTTGAAGCTTTTTTTGAAAATTCTAAATATATGTGTGCGATGTTAATTAATATATGTTAAAAAGTAAGTTTTTGTTATGTAAAATTAAATTATAAATTAATTGATAGCTAAAAAGTTAGTTTATGATTAATAACTTATAACTTTGAATTTATAGTTGAAAAACTAACCGATTGAAATTTAATTGTTTGATAAATTTAATTATTGTAGATATAAAATGATATATATATATACTCTCTCCGTCCTTTTTTATAAACATCTATTAAATTATTAAAGAAAATTGGGTGGCAAAATTAATATGTATATTGTGTGTAATTATTATTAAATTGTCCGTTGTTTATAGATGTATTAATGCTGACTTTTATATTCTAAGATAAATTAATACTAGTATTAATAGAGATAGATTTGAAAAAAAACATAATAAATGCATTTAGTACATTGCATAAGGGTTTCTATTTAGGGACAAAAAATTTCAATTGATACTTATAATTAGAGACAAAGAGAATATATATTGTCATGTATAAAAAGACAAAATAAGAGATGCATCGTTAGTTTTAAACTCACGTTCAATGAGAATTAAGCATTCAACTAAATAACTCTATTTTTGTAAAGATATTTTGAAATTGGTAGTTAATATGGTAAAATGGTAGTTTTTCATTGAATAATAATAATAATAATAATAATAATAATAATAATAATAATAATATAAAATTAGCTGGATATTCATGAAATCTGGATAAAAATGATAACAATCATCTTCAGCGGTTAATCTCAATAAAATCAACGGCTCTAATTGGAGGAATGATGTGATTTGAGATAATTGATAGTCATTGGGGATGATTTTGTAAAGTATAAGGAAGTTTATATGGAGAGTCGATCAATGTGTGTGCAGTTTTTACTTTTCAGGGAACTGTGCGGTTGTTTTATTTCACAAAAAGGTAAAAGTAATAATAAAAATTAAAATAATGATGATAAAAATGAAAAAAATATAAAAAAATTATTAATTATAAATTCAAACACTATTTAAAATAGCATATAAAAAAATTATGAACTAATAAGAGAAATTTATTTACCTCACACATCTCTCTATCAGACAAATTCTCCTTTTTATGTTGTTCATTTTGACGTGTGAGGTTCAAGTCATGTTTGTTTTGTTATTTATGTTTTCAGTTCTTCATCACTTTATTGAGGGTATTTATAATATACATTATAGAATTAAAACAAATCAATTAAAATAAAACACTTATAATACAATAAAAAACAAAAACAAACAAATTATAATAAAACATATACTCTACCATAAAATATAATAAAATGTATACAGCAAAATAAATAGTAAAAGTAGTTAGGGTTTGGCTATCAATTTTTGTGCTAGTAGTAATACAAGTAGTTTGTAAATTATACTTCAATTGATAAAATATTATTTTTTATATTATATTTCATATTTAAATTCAGAATTTTATACTTGTGGGTGAATTTTGAATAAATTTAATATCTTATCTAAAAAAAAAAGAAACAAGAGAAAGTAAATATGAATAATCTCGTAACAGTACAATTTTTATACTTGCTAGTAGTAATGGTTGGGGTGTCAAAAGGAGTGTCCCCATATCCCATCATTACTCTATTATTAGAGGAAATGTTTGATAAGGTTAACATATTAGTACTTTATTAATCAATTCCATGAACATATACAGTTTTAAAATCAGTGGCTATAGTTTTAATTTGTTAAAACGATAGATGATGCATTATTGTGTCAGGTGACAAGTACTTTGTCGTAGTTATTAGTCAATTAGTCAACATTGAGCCATTATTTATTTTTTTTCTTTTCTTTTGTAACAATATGATAACGCTAAGGATAACATGTGTTTAATCTGTTTAATCATATGGTTGAGACTCGATAATTTGGTATTTTTTCCTATCATTGCACACGGACGCACTTTCAGCTTTTTAAATCCGTGGTTATTGCTAACTCTCAATTTAGAAGGACTTGGATTTGGACATTCTTGAAAAGAAATTTATAGAAAGAGACAGGAAAGAGAATTAAGTGGAATAATTAATTGAAGGATAGGAACTTAGCAAATGTATTAAGTGAGTTGGTTCAATGGATTGTCTGAAACCAAACAAATGGATACAAAATCCTCACCTTAATAATATTATAATCTCTCGTGTCCTTTTCTTCCCCTCCATTCATACCACCCCCTTTATTTTTTGCTCACAAAATAGACCCACCACAAATTATTATGATAAGCACCGACGACAATGCTATATTCTCGTGTCGTTTGTTACAATTGTCTACCGTGTATGTTAGGTTTGAACTTCAGACTGTTCTACAGTTACCACAAGTTTCCCAGTTATTTTGGCGTATAGGGCTACAAACATTCTTCACTTTGACTATTTTGAGAATCATGTGTTATAATTTGTATTCAGAGCAAAGACAATAAATAAAATATTTTAGTTAATTATTTCGGCTAGAATTCTAACTTATTAAGAGTTTAAATATAAGAATAAAACTTTTAAAATTATGCATTTATAAAAAATAAAAAATTTCACTTAAATTGATTGATTTAGTTGAAAATAAAAAATATTAAATAAATTTTACATTGTTTAGAATTGTAAAAGAATATAGAACTCAATACCTATATAAATCTATTTTTTATTATAAATTGTACAATTTAAAAATATTTTAAATATATATTTAATTTTTTTTTTTGTATATTTTTATATTAGAATGTTGTGAAATGTAATTCAAATATATATTTTAAAGAGTGAGAATAGTTAAAATATATATTTTAAAGAGCGAGAACGTATTAGAGGGCCATAAAAAATTTGAGAGAAATATGTATCTTAGTAACATTTTTCACTTATTCGGTGGTTATCATTACACAATAGTTTATTTTTATTTTTATTTGCATACCAAAATGTCTCGTGACAAAGCACTGGTTAGTCCAACTTTTCATTTATTTATTTTATTATGTTTGTTAAATTTAATAACTATACAAAATTATATTCGCAGATTGAATAAACGAAAAATCTTGAAACTCACACTCTTTTATTTTTACACAAAAGCATAGCATAAAAATATGTATTTTAAAATTAAAATTAAATATATGTATAATTTAAAATTTATTTTTGTTTATATTTTACTTAAGAAGTAGTATATAGTTGTAGAATACCACATAGATTTTAGACATGTTTGTTATAGTGTTTTTTAGAAGAAAAAGAAAATCACTTTGAATAGTTTTCGTCTTCTTGTTATATTTCTTTATAAAATTTGCGAGTCCGAAAAAAATATCTGAAAAGTACTTTAAAAGAGAATCTACATTGAATAATTTCTCTATAAATTAATTGTGGTAAAATAATTTGTTTAACTTTAAATAAATGATAAATAATATTTATTATAATAATCAAATAAAAAACATTAATTTTTTTTTTTAAATTTCTAACAAACTTTACACTCGTAGCAAACCACAACTCGTATGTTTGAATACCAAAATTGTTAAGATTAAAATCAAATGTTATATTGGCTGAGCATTTTGTAATTTCCAGATGACCATGACCAGCTATTTGCATAATACATGTTTAATTAGGATTTTATTCCAATAATTTCTTTTTTAAAAAAATTTATCAAAATACTTTTTTTCAAAACTATATATTAAAATATCTTATTTTTATACTTATTTACAAATCTCTTTTGTATATGGTGACTTCTATAAATAATTCGAATTTACAAATACGACTTCTTTAAGAAATTTTTTATATACACAAATTTATTTTTTTTGTAAATTAATTATATATATAATTATATATATATATATATATAATTTATAAAAGACACAAATACAAAATTTAAATTATATAGATTGAGTAGAGTTTCTCGTAACATTTGAATAATGTTTTTCGAGTATGGTCAGTTAGCCAACGTAGTCTGTATTTTTTTTACACTTTTTTAATTTTTTAATATATATTTATCGTAGTTGCCTTCAATATAATATTGTCGAAATTTTCTCACATATACGAGAAAAGTACCCAAAAATTGCAGACTATGTCGGTTAACTGATCATACTCGAAAATATTGTTCAAATGTTACATGAACATGAACTCCAGTCAATTTATGTAGTTTGAAATTTATATTTCTATTTTTTATAAATCATATTAATATAATTTATATATATATATATATATTGTTAATTTAAAAAAATAATAATTTTTCTTTTAAATTTCTTAAATAAGTCGCTTTTGTAAACTTTGAATTTTCTTAAGAAGTTACCATTTACCAAGAAGGCTTATAAATGAAGTATTTTGATATATAAATTTAAAAATAAAATATTCTAATAACTTTTTTAGAAAATAAAAAGTATTAAAGAAAAAACCGTTTGATTAACCTTTTACAATTAAACCAATCAATTTGAAGTTTTAATAACCAAATAATAATAATAATAATAATAATAATAATAATAATAATACTTAGATTTTTGTTGATCATTTAGTATATGAAAAATCTAAAAAAGGATATTGTGCCGGATGGTAGCGGCTATTGACTAGTACAAATATTTAGAAGCCGGCACCGACGAACAGTGAGCGAGACAAAGTGTGTGTAAACTTTTACGATTCTCTCTCATAACATCTCAACACTGTCTCTAATTTTTATTGTATGGTCCCAACATATGTAATGAAAAAGAAGTAAATTATTCATGCATTGCCTTAGTCTTACACAAAATCATCAATAGGAATAATCTCCCACCAACCTCCAATATGGAAGAATAGAGAAGGTGGCAAAATAAAATGATATTGGCGAATTGTATTTAAATACGTGGCTGTAGCTTCAAAGTCTCTTCCTATTTTAAGTGGGGTCTCCATGCCTAACAAATATTATTTGCTTGCGATTTAATTTATCCAATGGAAAGCTATAAAACAAAAAGGGAAGTATGTCTCTTTTTCTAAATTATCGCTCGGAACAGATTTGACTCTATTTACTTATCGTTGTTAAAGTTTAACGTGGCATTACTAAAACGAAAACACAAAAACAAAAATTGAACTAATCTAATTAATATATACTAAGGAAGGTGGTTGTTAAGTTTGTAGGTAGAATTTTCTCTCTTAAATTATCGATAATTTTATAATTTTTAACACTTTATAATTTTAAATAAATATTTAATATGTATATTATTAATTTTTAGTTTTTTTTACTTTACACTTATTAAATATTTTTGTATAGATTTAATTTTTTTTTTACAGTAATTTTGATAACTTTATCAGATAAATTATAAATATATTTAAACCAAAATAATATCGAGTATCCTAAATAATAATCAAGGAAATAAATATAAAAATATTATGTTAAAAAATGGTTGATTTAACTTTTTACATACTAAATGCATTTATTATTTCCAAAATGAAGAAAATTATAACTATTAAATTAATTTTTATAATTACATGAATACTTTTATTTAAGAGAGAAACTTTTTCTTTGATAACTTACCGACTTTATATAGACTTTTATATATTATTGATTAAATAAAGATGTAAAAGTTGAATATGTAAAAGGCCTCGGTGATTGTGGGTTGCTTAAAAATCAGAACAGTGATTATAGTCAGGCATCAATCACCAAATCTTGAGTCTATTTTTAACTGGGGAAGTTTTTTATTTTTTCAACTAAAGGGTAAGTTGTTGCCAGCAATTATAACAAATTTGTCATTAGTGTTTGTTGGTATCTATCTAGGCCGGGAAAGTAACAAATAGTCAATTTATTTACTGTATAAAAATTGGTCCCACTTTGAATAGAGAAACGGGTCGACCCAAAAGCAATTTACTATTTTAAGTTGGTTTGTTTTTCCCGCTGAAATAAATGGGATGAACACATTATATGGATTAGAGATCATAATGAATACAAAGGTACTATAGTATCTATAATATCTGCGATTTAAAAACATATTTATATTTGTGTTTATATTTTGTATTAATTTTAATATTTATATTCTTATCTATGAGTGCATACATTTATATTTATATTTATTATATACGTTTTAATTAAAATAAATGATATTATTATGATTAAATTTAAAAATTATTTAAATATTCTAAATTTAAACTTAAAATATTATAAATTAAAATATTTTTTAACTCAAAATATTTTAAATAAATACTCATCACAATACACATTTAAATATCTATAATAATATTTTATGACGTTACAAGTCTTACGATAATATTATTTGAAATCTATAAAAATAATTGATATGAAGTTGCATGTATAATTATACATTCATGATTAATCAGACATAACTCTTAGTTATAAAGTCACAATTATTTACTTATTTGTCATAATTAAATTCTTAAAAAGTTTATAAATGTTTTTATTTTGATTATAAATATTATAGTGGTCCAATCATATTAATAGATGTTAGAATATAAAAGAAAACAATTAATTAAACTAAATACTAATATAATAAAAAATAATAATATATTTTTATAAATGCGGATGCAATGCAGGATGGATATTATAATATTTGTACTTACATTCATATCTGCTTAATTTTACATGTAATTATTCGTTTATGTGTCTATATTCATTATGCGAGTTTTTATCTTGTTCATTGTAAATTTGTTTTTTTTTAGGTACTCAATAAATTTAGATATAATTTTTATCCCTAATTAAGATGGATTATTGAGATTAAAAAAAATGTTTTTTTATGATTTTAATTTCTTGTTGTATACTAAATTTAACGAGTAAAAGTGGCTAAATGATTTATCTAATTCAATACAAAAAGTCAGATTCAAATTGAAAGTTAATATGAATATGAATTTTGTATAAAGATAAAAAAATTGAATCATATAATTTTCATTAGTGTGTTAGAACATTATGAATGTGATAATATATAAGTTAATTTATGTTCATAATACAAAGTTAAATTTTACAATAAATTATAATATACATATTTTTGAAATTTTTATTTATTAGTATGCTATAAAAGCAAGTAAATTGTAATAATTTTTTAAAATTGTTTAATATATGAATTTATTTTGAGATTATTTATGTAACTTGCCACAAGACAGGATGGAGTGGTATTTTTAATTCGATCACTTAAATTAGAAGACTAATAATAGATGGATCCATTTTGCCATCTCTAGCTTTAACAAGCTGTTTGCAACACCCTGCTCCCACTTCAAACCTCGGTTGTGCTCTCTCTTCATATATATATTTTTAAGTTTCCATTGACATATTTTACAGCACGAAGATATATAGAATTAGATACTGTCAGTTCGTAGATGTAATATATTAGTAATGTTACATAAAAAAAAAAAAGAACAAAAAAAAAGAAAAATTAAATGAATAAAAAAAAATATAGATATAATGATAATTTTATTTGCAAAAATCATTTTTTAATTATACCATTTATTCTTTACAAATAACGCTTTAACGTTTTTCTCTCCTTCTAAAAAAAATTATTTTTCTCTTCTATAATTTTTTTGTTATTTTCATTCAGCTTTTCGTCCACTTTATTTATTTATTTTTCTTTTTTTACAGATCTCTTCTAAAAAAATAATTTTTTTTTAGATTACTTATACGTTCTATTTTCCCTCAGTTT
>JBBPBS010000276.1:18081128-18096081 GCA_037974835.1 Cicer judaicum
TATTTTAATAAAAAATTTATTTGAATCTTTAAATGAATTTATAACTTAAATCTTTCAATAAACTCATAATTTTATTTGATGAATTTGATGTTGTGGGAGATGAAAAATATGAATTTATTTGAATATTCGAGTTATGTATTTAATGAAATTTGCATTATACTGAAGATGATAATTAGTTTTATGGGTTTTATTTGAAAATTTTAATGAAATTTTTAAATTTTTATATTTAAAAAAAACATTATTGACATTTTAAAAATAAAAGATTAAATTATCATTTAGAATTAAAATAAAACAAAGAGAAAATAAATAAAACAAGTAAAACGTCAACTGAAATTAAGTTAAAAATTCGCATATACTATTTAATCTTTTTATTTTTATTTAATATTGAAAAATTTATGTCATTCAATTTATAATAATTTTATTAATCTCGCACGCACATGCATAAAAAAACCCACATGCTTATTTATATTTAAACAGCAATTAATAACCTTTGACAATAATTATATTTGAAAGTTAAATTCAATAAAACTTCAAAAAGTCGTATTCATCCTAAATTGAAAGAAGTTTTTTTTCCTTCTAAATTAAAGCTATTAAATTTTTTTTTTTTTTCTGATCTACTATGTACAAAATAAATTAAATAATATCGCTTTCAATTATATTAATTTTTTAAAAATAATTGTTTATTCAAGTAGGTGGTGTATTATTTTTTTCTCATTTTTTTAAAATACAGATTTTAACTAAATTAATTAATGAAAAATATTTATTCCGTATATAAAATGTACTTCATTGATTATTTTTAAATAAAAAAGATTAAAGAATAAAAATTATAATTAATACATTATAATTATTATTCTCATTTTTATGTTAGCTAGATTAAAAAATGTTAATTTATCGTTTAGTAACAAACGTCTATTTTTTGTACGTTTTAATATAATTATTTTAATATATAGAAGTTTGAGTTTGGCCCCTCTAAACAAAAAGCGTTGACTATAATTTATATTTGATGGTTAATTTGACCAGCGTGTTATTATATCAATTCAATTTTTTCCCACACAAAACTCATTCGCGATTTTCAAATGGATGATTCTGCTTATTAAGTTTTCACAACAAATTGAAAGGTTCACTTTAATGTTCAAACAAATGATAAATTGTTTAGTGATTCGGAGATATCATATAATTGCTTTTCAATGCTTTGTTTCTAGTCAAAAAGTGTGGTCGAAATTCCAACTTACACGTAAACCTATTTTTTCTTTTATTAATAAAAATGCATATATGGTAGTACTATACTATGCACAATATTTAAATTAAAAAATTATACGAGAGAAATAAACAACTTCAATTATCAAATGAGAATGATGTAATAATAGTTCACACCTAAACTTCCTCATGCTTCAACTTTAAGTTTCATGCCACGCATCTATATGACTGTTTCAAAGTCTGTACATTAACAACCTAACAAACGTATACCATACACATTTTTTTTCTTCATTAGTTTAATTAACTTTAATCAATTTAACTAAGACTTGAATAGATCATGATCGGTCCAATAAACACAGGAATTTCTGAAATAGAGTAACTAACATTGAAAATTGTAGTGCTCACAAATTCTCCAAATTTAGTCAAAGTAAAGAAAATGTGATACTACTAGTTTATTTATTTGGAATGAGTGTTTGAAATGTGAATGTTTATAAATTTACATGAAATTGGGTTATGGCTCTTCCCATTTCAATGTTACTACTAATCATGATTGATAAGGTGAGTAAGCTCCTTATGACGTTTGATTCATTATTTACGTTCCATACAATTAATTACTTTAAAAAAAAATTGGAACTCATAATTATGACATTTGACATCTCAATGATTTCAACATTATATCCTACACTTTTGATGATTTACATTAGTTATGATACTAATCTTTAATTCCACCAATTCTTCATAGTTTTCTTAGTTTCTCATTATCTCGTGAGGGATTTCACTATGATATATAATTACTTAACTTTTTATCAGTCAATGTATCTCTCAATTGTACTAATCCTTCAAAGTTTAAATATTTATTGAAGAGCGTCTCCAACAGTCAACTTAATATGAGTTTATTAAATGAAATTTACAATGCCACATCTTAAAATAACTCATTCATTATTTACTACAGCTGTGAATCCACGATTCATTAAATAAGACTTACCACTGACAATTATATATTTATTATTATTTGTAAATTAATAAAAAAAAAAATAACCTTAGTGAAAGTACTTTTCTTTCGTGAGAAAACCGTGATATCAGCTGAACACATCTTCAACAATGAACTCACCAAAAATTGAATTTTATATAACTACACGAACTTATTTAGCTACCATTAAAAATGTTCTAAAAAGACTTATCAAGATGTATTTATCCGGACATACTAGTCATGATTCAAACTCATGTTAACATGTTTAAGAAATTTAGTATTTGTCCACTCAAACTTTAATCTAACTAGCATATTTAATTAAAAAGAGACAGATATGGTTAGTTTATTCAAAATAAATTAATTTTAGAAAACATATTAAAAAATTTAATTACTTGAATCTAGATAGCATAGTTAAAAGGAGACCGCACATGATTCATTTATTCAAAATAACATCATTTTAGAATGCATAATTAAAGTGATGTTTGAAATTCAAAAACATGTACAATAAAAAGAAATTTTATAATGAGAGAATAAAAATTAAATCTTGACCACATATCTGAATTGTTATAATTAAGATTTATTTAAATGATACATAATTATTTAAAAAAGTCAAATAACTTTTTCTTTTAATGTTGATTATCTATATATAATTAGTTATATGATCAAGATTTAACTATGTCACTATCCCATTATAATATATATATATCAATCTCAACTATTTAATTATGATAAAGAATTGTGAGAATATTTAATACGGTGACAAGAAACAAAACTCATTTGTATGGCTTTGCGTGGGCAATGACCTCTACTTAATTTTGAAGAAGAAAACATTTATAATACTTAATACACTAATCAAAAAGGATTATGGCAAAAAGAAAAACATGTGTTATAGACTCTACATCTATTATGTTTTGATTATTTTAAATTTGTGAGCGTTGTTATAATAATATTTAAATATATTAAAATTACAAAACAAATTTAAATGTATTTTTTAGTCATTTTAATATTTGAACATATTTCTAATTAATAAATTTAATCTTCAAATATATTTTTCGATAATTATTTTAATTTATAAAATTAATAACAATATATATTTAAAAATATGTTTATAATTTTGATAATTTTAATAATTATAACGTTTAAGATTAAAATTACTTTTTTAGTAACTAATACTATACATATGATAACAATTAAAATAGATATATAATGTCAGATTATTCAAAAAAAAAAATTATGTTCGTGATCCCTAATGTTGGTGCTTTGGTTCCAATTTAAAATACTCCACTTTTCCTAATTTAGTGAAACTGAGTTTCACTAAAAAAATAAAAGACTAAACTTAAAAGAAAAGTGGTTTGCTATCAACTAGGCCGAATTACCAGATTATTTTTGTAAGGAATATTATCGCTTGTAATGTGATGTCATACTCATAAAAGTATTTGATTTATTTATTTTTACTATATGGTCTTATATATGAGTCATATTAACCTGTGACCAAACTTATATAGTACTCCCAAAAGTGTTTGATTTATTTGTTTTTACCAAAAGATGGTGCTAAGAAACTAGGTGCAACATAATAGGCGTTATCTTCAATACATAATTAATGATAGCACCATTTAAAAAAGGTCCAATATGCTTCTATTATGTCCTAATTAATAATTGCAGCATAAGATTCAATATTATCATTCGTCAAACCTTTCCTTTTTAATTCCAATTATATTAATCAAGGCTGGGCCCTTTGAAATGGATTGAAGGCACGTTTTAACCGATTGATTCTAACACATAATACAAAATAAATATGTCCACGTATGTAATGATTTTCATTATTGGTGAGATTATGCAAACCTACGTGGTGATTAGAAGTTATCTACTAACACTCATATTCAAAAACAGCTTATTCAATACTGTGAGCTGTAAATTTTTAAGCTCTTATTCATTTCGGCATGCCCGATTGGATATTAATTTTCTTTTTCTTTTTGGTATAAAGAATATTAATTTATTTTTCGGAACATAAATTTTAATTTCTTTAATCTCTAATTTAAACTAAACTTGCATTTTTAAAATGTTTATATATATATATATATAGATATGACTGTTCAAACTTTGGAATAGTGGTATCTTTTTTATTGAACAAAAATTTATGTAAATAACTATCTTAATTACTTGTACGTGTAAAAAAAAAATTATACTTCTAAATTAACTTTTTACTTATAATTTTTTCTTAAAATCTCGGTGTTAAATCTAGCGGTGTAAATTTAACGATTGAATAGTTGTTAATCTTTTTAACGTTAGAATATATTCTTGCTACCGTGCATCAAATTATTATTTACTGTAATAAATCAAAAACCATAAATTATATCATCATTTTAATGTTTCTTTGATGTCCACTCTAAAATTTTCACCTCTAAAATAAACATGTGCTTATTGGATTAACTAGATTCACCCAAACACTGTTTTTTTTATAGCTCAACAACATAATAATGGTAACATCAGACAGAAAATAGAAAATCCAATTTTCTATCTTTCAAACATAATATTTAGAAAATGAAAAATGTGATCAAAATAAAAATTCATGGTGTGTTGTGTATGTTACTATTCTTTTCTATCATTGACCCTACCCACTGCCTCTCCAAAGACTTAAAAACAAAAAAAGCTAGTGTGAGTTTCTTGGAAGCCACTCTTGATATCTTTACATATATATATATATATACCAACAAATATGCACAATTCAATTTCAAATACCACTTATTCCTGTGTACAAAAACTCCAACTTATTCAACCAATCAACTTCATCTCACTCCCCTTTTTGTAACTACTTCTCATTTTTCTTCTTTGCTTGAGTCTTATATTTTTTCACTCTTCCACAACACAGTTACTTCTGTGATACTTAACTTCAGTTCTCTGCTACCAACACTGAATATCTTCAAAAAGTCTTGAATCTAAATCAATTTATCAGTAATGGAAGGAAAAACCAACAAGAACAAAGTTGAGAAAGTTGAATTAGGCTGCAATTTCATGGGAAAAATCTTCAAACTCAAAAACAACAAGCTAAGAAATTCATCAGTTCATTCACTACCCATGAAGAATACTAACACCACACATCAAAACGAATCAAAAGGGTCACCAAATCATGACTCAAAAGTTCCAACAAGAAAAAGCATCTCAAGAACCTCAATTCAATTACAACAGAACCAAAACATCATCGACGAAACCAAACAACATAAAGAGCCTAATGGAAATTCCTTAGCACTTGCAAGGATAAGTACTAGTACTCATCACCGCGACAACAATGAAAACAAATCGCCAAGCAAAGATTTTAGTCCATTAAAACTCACTGGAAACTTGCTTGTCAATAATAGCTATAACAGTCCAAGAACAAGTGTTACCAAGAATAACAAAGAATTGAATTATGTTTCATATTCTGTGAACAATGGTGTAATGGGGAATATTATGAGGAAAAGTGGTGATGGGGTGGCACAATTTCGAAGTCCTAAGAGCAACAGAGATGACCCTGAAGAGTTGAAATCAATGGGAAATGAAGCTTACAAACAAGGAAGATTTTCAGAAGCTTTGGCTTTGTATGAAAAAGCTATTGCTATTGATTCCAATAAGGCAACTTATCATTGCAATAAAAGTGCTGCTTTGATTGGTCTAGGAAGGTTTCAGCATGCAATTGTTGAGTGTGAGGAAGCTATTAAGATTCAACCTTCCTATGCTAGAGCTCATATCCGTTTGGCAACAATATATTTTAGGTACAGAGACTAATCCCTCGAGCCAGATACTTTGGTTGCGGTGTTTGTTTACGTGTTAGCGTTTCTTTTTGTTTTTTATAGAATTGAAATTTTTTATGTAGGTTGGGAGAAGCAGAAAAGGCATTGAATTGCAATAAAGAAACTCCATATTTTGATTCAGAAATTTCTTTACAAGCTCAAGCTCTTCAAATTCACCTTAACAGATGCAGTGAAGCAAGGAAAGTCAATGATTGGAAAATTATATTGAAGGAAACACAGGCTGCAATTTCCTTAGGTGCAGATTCATCTCCAAAGGTTAGTTTCCTTAGTCAAATGTTTTATCATTGGTTTTGTATCCAAATTCACTGAAAAAAAGTCACTGAACTCATTGGCCAATAGCCCTTTATTATATTTTATATACAAGTTCCATATTTGATGAAAAGAGTCTATGATATGCCTTATGTTGATTAAAAATTGATTATGTGTGGCAGGTCTATGCTTTACAAACTGAAGCCTTGTTGAAGCTTTTAAGGCATCAAGAAGCATATGCCACCTATGAGAAAATTCCAAAATTTGACCTTGATTGGTGTAACAAATTATTTGGACCAGCTTCTAGTGCTTACATTCTGATGATAGGAGCACAAGTTTACTCGGCAGCCGGCAGGTTGGTGAAAATGCTTTATTTGGTATTTTTAATAAATTATTCAAGTGTTTGGCATAATATGTTAACAAAAAGAAATAACACCAACTTAGGAAATAAGGGACCATATGAAATGTTAAAAAGAATGTTAATTAGTACTAAGTGCTGAACTATACGAATTTCTCTCCATGCATTGAACGGGTTCTATAACTAGTACTAATAACTGAAGTTCAGTTTTTGTGTATACAACACTAAATGACCAAAGTAAATTATCATCTTCATCCTGCTTTTGTTTTCGAAATATTTGATGATTAATGATGATACATTATCTGAGCCTAATTAGGAATGACCCTTATGTGGTGACAGGTTTGAGGATGCTGTGACAGCATCACAACAAGCAGCAAAACTTGATCCAAGAAACAGCGAGGTGAATGCAGTGGTAAGAAGAGCAAGAGCCGTGACATCTGCAAGATTGAGTGGTAACTTGCTCTTCAAGGCATCAAAATTCATTGAAGCATGTGCGGTATACAACGAAGGACTAGAGCATGATGCATACAACTCAGTTCTGCTATGTAACAGGGCAGCATGTCGTTCTAAATTAGGCCAATTCGAGAAAGCAATTGAAGATTGCAATGTAGCTCTTATAGTTCAGCCTAGTTATAGCAAGGCAATGTTGCGGCGGGCTGATTGTAATGCCAAGGTGCTTTAACTTCTAATTTAATATTAAATTTTAGTATATACTTTTTTCTCTGGAGTGCTGCAAATGATCGTTAGGCTCAGAGGTGCCAACCTAGTTGAGATCTCTTTGCTTATAGCGATGTTTTTGCGGTTTAATTTAGTATATAGTTGTTTGTGGTCAATAACAAGTTAATTTGTTTTGTTTTTCACATATAATAGTTGGAAAGATGGGAAGCTGCAATTCAAGACTATGAAATGTTGATAAGAGAAAAGCCAGGAGATGAGGAGGTGGCTAGGGCTTTGTTTGAGATCCAGTTAAAACTCAAGATGTTACGCGGCGAAGATATTAAGGACTTGAAATTTGGTTCAAATTTGGTTTGCATCTCAAGCAATGATAGGTTTAGACATTATGTAACCTCACCTGGTAAGCCATGTTTCATTCCATTTTCTATGTAATTGAATTTTGGAATTATGACACAACAAACACTTAACTGTTGTGGATAATTTGAACAGGTATGTCTGTGGTGCTTTTTTGCAATAAGGCAACTCATAAGCAGGTTTTGTTGGTGTTGGAGCAAACCTGCAAGAGATTCCCATCAGTTAATTTCCTTAAGGTCGGTAAATTTTGTATCTTTACACTTCACGTCTTTTTATAAACTATTTTTAGATCTTATATTCAAATATCTTTTTAATGTGAAACTTGAATTTTTTTAAATAATTTAATGGGTAACCTAAATAGATAGATTCTGATACCATAATAAGTTTTTTATATTGAAATTAACTAATTTTTATAAAATTGATTCGTATAGTAAACACTTATCAAACTCTAATACGTGTATTAGAAAACAACATTAAAATCTTTATAATTGCATGAAAAAACAACATTAGAATCTTTATAATTGAACAAATAAAGTTTTACTTGAAAAATGACTCTACAGTAGTGTTTGAATCATTTATTTTTGTAATATGGTATTGCAATTGAAAAGACCATTACATTTAAAATCTAAACAAAATTGTATTATTTCTTACAATGAACTTACAATTTCAGGTTGAGATTGAAGACCATCCTTACATGGCAAAATCAGAAGGTGTGAACTCTGTGCCAGCCTTCAAAATATACAAGAACGGGTCAAGGGTTAAAGAAATTCCTGGCAACAACCATGAAATGCTAGAAAGATCAGTTAAATTATTTAGCAGCTGAAGATATATTACATTTATTGAAATTACAATATATTCTACAAGAAATGAGAAAAAATGTTAGATTTTTCAGAATGAAAAGAAACAAAAAATAAACCAAGCCAATCATATATGCTTCATGAATTTGGTGACCATGCTTATAAGTTACAACAAGACAAAGGAAACCAAAGAGGAAGCATAGCATTGTTGTAGCTTTTAGGAAAAAATTTAGGAAAAGGGATTTTTTTGTGTTAAAAGTTGATTCTTTTAATCCTTTGCATAATATGATTCATGCAATACATATTGGTTTGGGAAACCTAAATAGTTTTTATTCTTATAAGTAATGTATTATTCACACGAGTGGTTTTTTCATTTTAAAATATAAATGTAATCAAAGGAACATAAGTGGTGTAAATTACAGAATCTTAATTTGTGGAATATGTGAACTTTTGTTTTGGCCTTATTAGTTGTGGCGAGATTTCCCAATCAAAAAAATATGTGGTGATAGTTTCAGTAGTTATCAATTTGTTTGATATTTCAAACTTCATGGTTCAAACAAATATATTGTTTTCAGTCAAGTCAGTTTCAATATCTAGAAAATATTGGTTCCAATTGGTTAGTGGCACAAGCACAATTATTAATCCAACCACCACGTAAACATTAATAATAATATAAAAAAATTAATTAATGAAACATAAACAAAATATTAGTGTCATACATCTTATAATACAAAACATATTCGATTAGAGGTGACCATGTTAGAATTATAATTTCTCTACCGGTTAAATATTAATATAATATATAACTAAGCGTATTATCAACCACAATAATGAATTTACAATATTGTACAAATAAAAAAGTACTTCACTAGTTTAATTAAATAAATAATCTATCAAAATTAGAGTTTTTTTTTTTTAATTATGAAAAAATTTGAGTATTTTAAGTAAACTTATAAAAAAGTGTTATTGAATATCACTGAATTTATACATTATATTTAAAATAGTCTTATTATCCTAATTGAAAACACAAGAGACAAGACTAATCTAAATTACTTACATGTTTTGATTGAATAACATAAATTTTTTTCCTACGAAAATACCATTTAAAATTCTAATTCAATTCATACTAAGTGTACACAAATGTTTCTCTCATTTCTCACGAAATATAAAACTTTAATTATTTTGTATTTTATCATCATATATTTGAAGTAGATGTGATTTAGACAATCAGTCAAAACAAGCTATAGCAAACTTCAACTTATACACAATAAGTTAATAGAGGATCTTATGGTGACAGAGAAAAAAGGCCACTAGTCACGGATATAAAGCTCAAACCCATCCATTTTCTTTTTTGTTAACAAATTAAAGATAGCATGAATTTAAGCTTATGAAAAACAGAGTAAACATATTCATACAAGTACATAGTGCATATATATATTGTTTAATAAAAATAACTTTCCATGGTACTTATGTAAAGGAAATCAGAAATCTGTACAGAGTAATGAAAATGATCATATGCTAAAACTGGGAATAAGTATTCTTGTGAGATTTGGCACAACACAACCTTGGTAATACTCAAAAAAAAGTTAATGCTTGAAATCAAATCATAAGAAAATTAAATGATCATCTTTTCCAACTTCGACTCCTAGACATTGGATCTGTTAAACCACCAACGATCCATGTCTCTGTAGCAATATCAGTTGAAATACCATAATAACCAGAGTTGTTGTATCTCATCACTACCAAATTCTCTTTCTTATTTCTATTCTCTTCCTCCATCAATGACTTTAAACTTTGTCCTTTCTTTACATTTCTCTTCACTTCTTTTTCTTTCTCTTTTTGTGATTTCTTTTCTTTTTCATCATTACTATTAACATCTTCTTCTTCTTTACTTTTTTCCAACCAACTTTTCGCCGGAGCAGACCTACAACGCATGAGCAATAATGCATTCGGAGGAGGCACCGATATTTCTTCTCCGTCATCACCATTTTCCTTCTTCTCTTTTTCTTCTTCTTCTTCTTCTTTTTCTTCTTTGTGAACTTTGTTCTTTTGTTCCTCTTGTAACACCATGAACCATTTCGAGAACACGGTTCTCGATGCTTCTTCTTCATTGTCATCGCTCTCTTCTACATTGACGTGATTATTTTCATAATAGACTTCATCTTTATCTTCATCTTCATCTTTATCTTCGTCTTCATCTTCTTCGTCTTCTGTTGCAATATCGGTTCCAGAGAAGGAACCAAAGCAACGAAGGTCGAAGCGTATGGCCCGTAAACAAGTGAAGAATTGCATGATCTCCTTCTTGAAACCAAGAGATTCGGCCCAATTGAGACGCTTCTTTTGCTTCTTGTCGTTATGAATTTTCTCTATCTCTTCCATCACCGATTGCCAGCTCCGACAAGCGGAGTTTTTATGTCTCACTTTGATCTGTCCGGCACAGGTAACTTTCGGAGAGGTTGGCTCCGAATTCTCGGAACCCATTGACTTGTTTTTAGTCCATAACATAGGACTACTAGTTTGACCACCACTGCTACCACCACCAA
The DNA here is from genome assembly GCA_037974835.1 of Cicer judaicum. Taxonomy (NCBI): domain Eukaryota; kingdom Viridiplantae; phylum Streptophyta; class Magnoliopsida; order Fabales; family Fabaceae; genus Cicer; species Cicer judaicum. Next base: position 18,092,060 of record JBBPBS010000276.1, read on the forward strand.
TTCTAGAGATTGATCTTTTACGTTGGTGATGGTTGTTGTGGTGGTGTTTGTTAGACTCTGAAGGCCTAATTGGGCTGCAAATGGGCTTGGGCCTTAGATGTAGATGAGCTCTAGATGGGAAACATACTAATAAATCTGTTGAAGGTACTATTGCTTTGCCTTCTCTTCCCTTATTCATCATGGTTCTTCTAATTAAACTTTTGTTTTGGTTTTTGTGTATAGTTGTTGTGTTGCACCTGTATTGTGGTACCTAAGATCTTGCGCTTAATGAGTATGAAATATGTCTTAAGAGAGTTTGTTATTGGTTTTTAAAAGAAAAGGAGGGAAGTAGTGACAGCTTATAATACAGTTAGGCTTTAGCCTTTATCTAGTTGTTATCTTTAACTAAGTGTTTCTTCAATTAATTCTCATTGCACCACTTTTTGGTCCCCCTTTCAATTTTATGTCACGGGAGAACTTTCTTTCATTTTTTTTTAACTATATTCTTTTGATAATCATATCATAGGCGCAAAATATTTTATTTTTATTTTTTAGATGATAAATTTTTTAAATATATTACAAAACAAATAAAATTGAATATTTGTGAATAATTTTATTTTATTGATTGTACAAATGGAGAATTATATATAGAGTGAATAACTCTTAACATTCGTTAACAAACACCACTAACTTTATAACAAATATAAAACCAACTCATGGCTAGCTAATAATTATGAAGAGAAAATGTTACCAAAGTGACTACTTATCTAATAAAATATTTGACTGCTCATCTTCAGTAAAATCTCTTCACTTAATCATATTTTATAATCAAACTCAAATTATTACTTAAGAGCATCTCCAATTAATGCATTTTTTAAATAGGATTCTTAAATAAAATAATGAGTTTATATGTTAGAATATGTGCCACATGTAAGAACAATAATTACAGTAAAATATATTCTTACAGTATCTTAAATGTTAGTGTATATGTCTCCCCTATGAAACTATCAGTTATTTGTTACAAAATGTTGTTCTTAATTTTATCCAATTGGGGTGAAGTGTTTTAATCCAATGTGGCGGTTCATAATTTTCTTAAATTGGAGATACTTTAAATTGATTTAAATTAAATCTTGTAAAATTTAAATATTACGTGACACAATTCATAGATATTTAAATCTTTTGACTATTTGATTAAATATTAAGTCTCTAATTAACACATATAAAAAAATATATATTAAAAGAAGTAGATTCCTTAAATAGATTTGAGTATCTTGGTGGATAATCTTTGCACACAGGCAGGATTATTTAATTTATATATATAAAAAAAAAGTTATAGTCATATCTACATTAGTGCTTAACATTTAAAAAAGAAAAAGGCAAAATGGAAAACCAAAGCCCACGAGGCTTGCTTCATGATCCAATCATATCAACACCTTGTGAGCCCATGCCAGATGTTGATTCACACACTCTTGTTATTTTGATATAACCTACAAGCACAAATGCACTCAACCTCCACCAACCATGGAGCCCACGACTTTCTATCAAAAAAATTAAAGAATGGAAAAGGGCCCCATGTTTGGAGAGAATAGTTATAATTACTTGGGGATCAGTTTACACAATTTCCATTTAAATATTACTTGCCAAGGGAAACCCCCCTAGCTGCAGCATCATTTAACTCATATCATACCAAACAAAACTTTTTTTTTTATTCTCCAAATCAAAGCATCAACATCTGTGAAGTTTACACATGTCAATTTAAAAAAATTGTGCGTGGATTTTTTTATTTTTTTCTATTTGTCTATTACTTTTTATCATAAAATATATATATTAAATGATAAGAGATAAGTAATTAATATTTTAAAACAAAAGTTTAAAAAAAATAAAAACAAAAGTTTTTTTTTAAAGAAAAGTTAAACAAAAAAATTAGTGTCTTTATATTAAAAAAATATTTATGTTAAATGATAGACTCTTTTAAAAAAAGACTAATAAAATTAAAGTTTAAAACTAAAAAGATAAAGAACAAGAGAAACTAACTAACAAATTAAAAACATAATTCATCATTCATTTGATAATTTAAAATTTTTTCGAAGCCACCACATATGGTGTGAAAATTGAAGTAAAATACCTAAAAACTAAAAAGTCCAACTAAATAATAATTAAAATAAAAATTCAACTAATATAAATTCTACATCTAAATATAATATCTAAATTATCTACATGCACTCTATCATTAAATGACACTAGAAATTCAAAGTAAGTTTCATGTTCATATATAAACATGAATTTCTGAGGTCGAGGTTAGAAAAATCTGAATTTCCTTTTACTCTTTCTTCCTCTTTTAATTTCCTCAATAAAAGATTATTACAGCTGAATTAAAGCTAATAGGGTGTGAAACGGGGACAAATTAAAGTGAGGTTGTCATAATGAAGAAGGTAATGAAGTACTTGAGAGCATGGGAAAAACGGTCCCCTCTAGCTATGATGCAATAGCACTAGCTTGGATTACATTTTTAAGCTTTATTACCACCACGGATCATTTAATACTCTTCTCCATCTTTATGAATAATGATTTAATTATATATACTTCTGTTAATAGTTATCATAACTTCTTTCTACATATTTTAGTCCAAAAAGAAAGAAAAACTTATTTCTACATATTCAATATTCAATATGGAACCATTTAAACAAAGTAAATATTAGCTTAAAGAGTTAGAAATATGATGACAATTGGATATAGATCCTTTGAACACATGCAAAACTATCTCGTGTAGAAAGCTAGGGTAAAAATCAGAATATATATGATTGTGGTCTCTGTTTTTAAATTATTTTATATGTATCATTTGAATTTTGCATATATATTTTGACCATTATAAAAATATCACTCATGAATATTTATAATTTTTTAACAATTGATGAATTAAATATGATTTTTTTAAGCTTTTTTGGCGTTTAAAAATTCACAATTAATATAAATTTTGTTAAAAACAATTAAATTTTTATAAGGAAGTTTCTTATAATATTGTAAATATATCTGCAAAATACATTAAAAAATTCAATGATATACATGAATAGATTTAAAAGTAGAATAATTCATTACAGCGTTATTTTTATAGTCGGTCAAAGCATCATCACCTATGTATAGATATAAAAACAAGTTTATCATTTTTTTTATGTCCATTGCAATATATATTTGCTTTTGATATGTTGGATGCTTTAATTTAGCTAAATACTATCGTTTATAAAAATATTTTATAAGGTGATCTGAAAGATTTTTGAAATTATATTTTGATTGAAAGATGATATAGTTTTGTTATTCATTGTTTTTTTATGGTCAAATTGTGAATAATGGACGCAGGTACATGCACTTAGATGTCCAAAAAATATGAGGAATAGACAATAAAGTTGATGGTCGCGCAGAAACAAACTCGAATACATACTTTTTTATTTCAAACGTATGTTTTGGAGACGGACACTATAATAGGAGGGTGTCCATTAAGATAACCAGCCCGAAAAACATTTTCTTTAAGATTTGAAATAATGAAATTCTATTATAAGATGGATTTTTCTTGGGAAAGTTTACAAAACAATTTGGCAAAAATGCTTGTTGTCGTTTAAGTTTGGTGAATTTCCAATATTTGGTCCTTTAATATTTTTATTTTTAAGTTGGTTTTAATTATGACTTGTTTGCACCTTTTGCCATTTTGAAGGTAATGGTGTCTTATTTTGAATATTTTAGTTGGTTAATAGTTACATTATCAAGTTAATTATTTTCATTAGTTAATTATTTATCTAATTGATTATATAATTATTTGTAACCATTGATGTAATTAATTCTCTTTATTATTAATATAATTTAATTTATTTTTATCTATTTATCTGTTATCAATGACTTAAATTTAAAATCGTAATATAATATTAGAACATTAATTATTTTGTTTTTTACTTAATATTTTTTATAAAAACTTAACTGATTTATTTTGTTTTTCTCATTTAATTTTTGAATATTTTGTTCATTTTTATCTCTTTTTTTCATTCAAAATTATT
>JBBPBS010000276.1:18096218-18134363 GCA_037974835.1 Cicer judaicum
AGTTTTTTTTTTTTATTTTTCTCTCAAATTTCAAGTTAAAATTATTTCATCATCAAGACTATGATAATAAAAAAATAAAAATAAAAAAATCAAATAATGGGTATTATGGACAACATGTTTGTCAACAAAAACTTTACCGAGACCTAAAATTTCTTCAATATTTTGATACAAACCTTGTTTCAACTTTCTTCGAATAAGAAAAAGAGTGAGTGTGCATTTATAGAAGTATAGACTCTAGATAACACTTACCAACAAATAAAAGTAAGATTGTTCTTGTTTCAAGAAGAAAAAAATCTATAATTAGATTTTCAATTAGAAGTCTAAGTTAATTACCAAAAGTTGCACATGAAATTTAGTTCAAAATAATTGAAAAAAATATAATAGAATATCTTGCATTGAGACGTAGATTTGATTCAACACATACTACAAGATTGTTTTAGAAATTTCTTGTTCTTATTTTAAGAAAAGAATAAATCTTCCAATAATTTTTTTTATCGATATATTTACGACGTTCAAAAATCTTTTTGTCGATGTATTTTTAACATTAAAAAACCGTAGTTAATATATTTTTAACATTCAAAATCTAGAATTATAATATCCTAATAATCATAGTTGGGTCATGAAACAATTAAAATTTTAACAAAAAATTATTTCAAATATTAAAATTTGAATTAGAGTTTTCTCAAACAATTCGTTCTCAATTAAAATTAAAATTCATTAGCAGGGTCGTGCCAATGTGACAAGTTTAAATCAACAAATTATATTTTCAAATCAAATTATTAAAATTAAAAAAATGTTAGAGTTCTTTTATTCCCATCTACATAATTGAAACTCATACTTCATCTTCCTCTTTATCATTTTAATTTCCTAAAAGGAATATATCTTGAACTAAGAAAATAAATTTAAGTACAACATGATTCCCTTATAAACACACCAAAAATAAGGAGTACACTTTCAAGTTTCATCAAACTCATCTTGAAACCCATCAATGAAACTCATCTTAAAACCCAAAAAGAGGAGAAAGAACAGCAACGTGTTTGAATAAGAACAAAGAATGGAACTTTTACCGAAATTAATATGGTCTGACGTGATTGCATCTGAAAAGTAATATGTTCTTTTTATAAAAAAATGAAGCGGCGAAACGATAGAAAAAAGGAGAAATTACGAAACAATTAAATGAGGAGGAAAGATTAACAAATATTGTGAGAAATAAATATTACATGTTTTAAATGATAATATATCAATATTTGTATTTGAATTTTGTTTCAAGAATAAGAGTCTTAAAAGTAAACAAATAAAACATTACTTATATTAACAGTGTATTATATAAGAAGATTATAACAATAAAAATACAAGCTTTATGGAATTATTAATTAAAAGACTATCAATTATCTGAATCACAAGAAGATTAACTTAGACAATGAAAAAAGCATCTTATATAGTTTTGCTTAGAACATCACCTAAAGGATTTTAATAAATATAGAGAAGGTTTAAGCAAAAAGAAATAAGTTTTATAGTTAATGAAAACCTAACTGGAGTTAATTATAAGGAAAAGTTTAATTCAAAACTTTCAAATGATTTTTAGTTTTATCCATGTTTAAGTTTAATTATAATAGTTTATATTTTCTTTAGTTAAGTGGTGTAAGTCTATTTAATGAATCTAGCTATATTTATGTTTTTAGGCTTTTAGATGAATATTTTTCTATAAATACTCTAGTAAGAACTTCATTGAAAAAGTTTAAAAATCAATTAGGATTTCTTTTCTGAGAATTGTTAGTAGGTTAAGTCTCTTATTTCATTTTTTAAATTAAAATTTGTTTGAATTTTATCAATAATTTTTTTATTATTTTAACGATTTTTTATTAGTTTGTCAATTTTTTTGGTTGGACGCCTTCTCTAACTTCTCTATATGTTTTATGTTTATTTCTTTTTTTCTCTTTCTTTTATTTTATCAAATTTTTTATAAAATCATCTAGCCAGATCATCAATGTCATGTGTAAGAATTTAAATTCACGTCAATTGGACTTGATGTTGCTTACATAGTCTATTAGATATGTTGACATCATTTACTTTAAGAAACCATTGTATTTTTATTCTCTAAAATGGTTTGCTGATTTAACTTACAGAAAACTCTTGAAATTGAAATGCACCATTATTATTGAAAGAAGTTGAAATATTAATTAATGAGAATGTATTTCTAGAAATAATGAAAATAATTTTTTAACATTTTTATTATTATTTAAAATATAGATAATTGTTCACTTTAAAAATTTATGACCTCATTGTTAAAAAGAAAAATTAACACAAATATTAAATAAATAAATTACAAAGTATACAATTCTAAACATTCAAAAAGATACATACTTTTTAGATAATAAAATTGTTAGAATGATCTATTATTAGATAAATGGTGGTGCATATAACAACTCTCTAAATTTAAAATAAAAGCCTCGGTGAAGGTGCTTTGGGTGAATGAAATGAGACTTTTATGGGCAAAGTTAAGTCCGCATGTTGGAATAAAAAGCGTTTCTTCCTCTGTTTTTAATGTTCTTAAAACATACAAATATATTTTTAAATTGTTCAATTTAAATGTGTAAACTATACATTTAAATTTAAATTGATCGATATAGACAAAATTTAGAACTTATAAAATCACTTGAATGAGAAAATAAATTTTATTATACGAAAGAAAGGTAACTATGACCTATGGGTCATTTTCATTGATAAAAAACCCAAAAGTTTTATCCCACATCACCTAATTATAGTCCTACCTTATATTTTACTTGAATTATCTATTTTATTTATTTAAAAAAATTCTTTTTCTATTCTATCAAATTCAAATTTATGTTTTTTTAACATAAATATGTTTTAAAAATCCAAAATATGTACTTTAAAAAAATTAAAATTTTTCAAAACATAAACTTTTTTTAAAAAACTGAATTTTCATATTTTAAGAACAAAAATATATTTTAAAAACTAGAGTTTGAATTTTTCAAAATGCTTTTATATTTTAATTTTCGAATTACAATAAGTATGAATTTTAAATAAAGCTTTCGGATGAATAAAATTTTCTTTTGAAAGTTAAAGATGGCAATCCGAAAATCTAACAAAATGTTTTCCGATTATAATTTTCCCCATAATATGCATGTACTAAGTTTGCTGGAATGGGTATTTCAAAAAAATAAAAAGTAACAATGGGATTTAAATGAAATAAGGGGGTAAGGATATAAGTTTAGGGGTATGGAATAAATTATTTGAAAATCTCAAAGTTGTATTAGAAAAAACATGGGCAAAGTCCAACTCGGTTTGCGTACAGGTTTTTAGATATTTTGTTGCAGTGAGATCTAATCTAACCCCCTATTTTTGCTTACAATAGGTAAAATATACTTACTATAATCACGTTTTTTATAGTGAATTGCCCGCAAATTTCTACTATTGAATTGAATTACTCCTTTTTTTATGAGGATGGTTCAACTATTTGATTGTATGATTTTCTTGAATGCATGGAATACATTTCGACCACCATTTAACAAGAAGAGAGTTGTTCATCACCGAAAACGTGACTCTTATAGTGCATTTTACATATTATGAGCAAAAAGTAGGAGTAAGATGAATAAATCACAAAAAAGAATTGTTGGATCTTTAGTAGTCATTTATCAAAATCGGCCAATCTAAAAAAATATAGATTTTAATTTTATTTTTTAAAATATTAAATTAAATATTAAACAATTTTCTTAATTAGTGGATCTTTTATCCTACTATCCTAGCTGGTTAAAATAGAAAATACAAAAATTTTAAAAGATTATTTAACTTAAGTTTAACTATAATTTTGGTTATTTTATTTTAGTTGAATCGCGAAAGTTGTCCTCCAATTTGATTTCTTTTCAGTTTTTCTCAAACATAATTTTAATCAAAAACTTAATGAAAGTTTTTTTTTTGTTTTGCGTTTATTTAACTCACATTATGTCTCAAGATCTCGTTGGGCAACAACTATACCAAAAATATATGATCATAAATTATGTAATGTGGCGTTAAAAAATGTCATTTCATCAAATTTTGAACCAAAATTCTGTTTCAGATACCAAAACTGAAAATAAATAAAATAGAGGGACTACTTTCGTGATTCAGCTAAAATAGAGAGAATATAACTGCAATTAAACATTTATCTTATTTATTAACACCTCTATATTTTTTATTTATTTATATTTTAAAAACAAATCTAGGATCACCTTGCTAAAGTACTTAATTTTTAAATAAAGTATAAAAATTATCATTTTATTCGCATTTTAAAAGATATAGGAACAAAATGGAAAGAAAAAACAAACACAACTTAAACTTTTATAAATTAATAAGGTAAGAAAAAAAACCTTTGCAGGATTTTTTATTTTTGCTAATAGAAAAAGAGAATCTATGTGGATGCTGTGAAATAATGGTAATGTGTGGTACTCGAATGGGAATTTAACTGCTCGTGCAGAGTCTCTAATCCATAACATTCAGTTAGATTATAAATAAATATAATAAAATATGTTATATTTTGATTTTCTAGAGATTCTTTTAAAAAAAATTAAAAATATCAATTTTTACATTTAAAATTAGGACTAAGTGAATAAAAAATTTATGGACTAAAAAGTTAAAAAATAAATTTATAAAGACTAAAAAAAATAAAATTTTATAGAGATTAAATACTTATTTAACTCGTAAATATATGATGGGGTTGTGTGTATTATTTAAGTTACTTCTAAAAAATAACTATAAAATATATACCTTGTCTCGATTTTTTTTGGAATTCAATAGATTTACTATCAAAATTTATTTTAAGGTAAGAAAAATATTGATAAATCCTTAAAAAAATGATCTTTAAAACTAAATTTTAAGTTTGGGAGTTGATTATGATAGAGAAGGTATTAGCACTCTACGACATCCGTTAAAATACAGTTATCTATAATTAATTGTGCAAAATTAATATTAACTTAAATATATTTATTTCTCCTTATTATTAAATATAAATACCAATTGTTTTTTAATGTGATTTTGAAATAAGTGTGTGCTTAAATAAGAGAGGAAAAAAAAGAAGATTTTTTTAATGCATTTGACAAGAGTGTGATCCTGCTCCTACGTATCTTCTGGTGCGATGGAAAACTTAAAACTACGTAGTTCTTAGGTAAAAAATATGAATGCGTTGATTGTTTTTAAAGAAAGTGTATTTTGTTATTGAAAAAATATTGTTTTCACGAAAAAAGTTTGTTTGATTTAAATAATTATTTTAAGATGCGAGTTTTATAATACTATCAAGTTGTACAACTTGTGTCTCAAAACTCAAAAAATAAAAGAATGTCTCTTCCAGTTAATTCGTTTAAGAATATTTTATATTATTTTTTATTTTAAAATTGAGTTTCAAAATCACCAAATGGTACAACTTGTGTCTTAACAACTCAAAAATTAAAAAATATCACATCTAATTAATCAAATTTAAAAAGTTAATTTTAAAACTATCGAGTTGTACAATTTGTGTTATGCAACTCATGAATGAAAAATGATATCATATCTAGTTAACCTTTAATAATAATTTGTATTTACTAATTTATTTATGAGTTTTAATTTATCAATTTATTAGTGAAATGAGATTTAGAACTACCTAATTGTCACAGCTTGTATCCTAACAACTTTTCTATTCATCTTTCTTCAATAAAAGAAGAGTTTGAAAAGGCTAAAAAACACAGGCACACTAATGCAACTTTCCCATCCATCTTTTTTTTTCAATAAAAGAAGAGTTTGAAAAGCAATAGTATTTCTTCAATTCAGTTTTAATAAAACAAAGATATATAGATTAGAATGCTATCTCAAATGGGTTTCTATGTGGGGAAAAAAAACATAAATAAATGAAACTTGAGAAAATACCTTGAGCCGTTTAACGAGTAAAATCGGAAATAGAAACTTTGGCACCTCAAGCCAAATAGATGTACCATATGCGATTCTCTTCTTAGCTGTGTTATTAAAATGACTTTCGAATATCTTTAGCCCTCTATGTGTTTTTATAATGTTTCTTCTCTTCTTTATTTCAAAAACAAATCGAAAAAAGCTTTTCTTTCTATATTATGATTTGTTTGGAAAAAATAACACTCTTTCCTCTTTGAGTGTTTATTTTTTTATGATAACTAGTATGAAATTTCTATCAAAAAATTACCTCATTCTGATTGATTTTTCTGTCTCAATTTATAGATTAAAATAATGAATCTTTGTATTCATAAAATAAAATTAAGTTCTGATTTTTTTTTTTTTATTTTGCAACAAAAACAACAACCTTAAACTATATAAATACAAGAGTCTGTTAATTACATGTTAATTTTTTATATCAAAGAATTTAATGGTGAAATTCATTAATACTATTCATAAGAGAAATAGAACTTATATCCTAACACGTCAACATCTATGTTTTTTTAAAAATAATTATCAATATATGCCTTCTGAACTATATACCAAATTACCTTATTTTTTATTTAGTTAGACAAATGCGACTTTTTTAACGAAGTTTAAATTTGCAATGACGACTTTTAGATTTATTTTTATTTTTAAATATAGAAATAGCACCAAATTGTATTTTGAAATGAGGAATTTTCAAAAATATATTAAACACTAACTTTTTTAAAGATTTTGCTTTTGCAAATAACGATTTATAACAAAATCATTAAAATATATAATTTTCAAAACAAAAATATATTGATATTGTTAAACAAATGAATTAATAAAACTAAAATACCCTCAATATCTCTACGACCTTTTATCTTACAAGTCTTTTACACGTTTTAATTTGCAGATTAGATTACCAATACTTAAAAGGTAGAAAAGAAGGAAGGATAAAGACAAAGAGAGAGCTGAAATAACATTTAGAGATATCAGAAAGCGAAAAAAGTCTAAATGTACTTTCTACGCTATTTAATTTATGCAAATAAACTCTAAATCTAGGAATAAAATTGGAGAGAACATGCTCATGTAAGATTAATGATGTGTGCATGAATGATGCATGCATGTGCATTCCCGATCGAAGGAAAATTGAATTTTATCTTCTTTATCTATCTCTAAAATTCAAAGATCGTCATGAGTTTAAAAGGCGTTAATTCAATAGTAATAGTTAAATTTTGTAAATTTTAAAAAACTCTCTGAATTTCGTACGTGACACTTGTAACAAGAGGGTCAATAATGCCACTTATTAATAATAATATCCCCCTCCCAAAAAATAAAATAAAAAGGTCATTGTCCAACTTTCCACACTATAACAATATGCCAAGAGAATAGTGACCGACACTAAATGAAATGCGTGGTAAAATATCAAGTTCTGAACTTGCTAGGTTCTTCCCCCTTCCTTTTAATCGCTTTTGCTTTATTTAGGGTTCCTTTAAGGTCTTATCGCATAAAACAAGTGATTTTTGACATTTTATAATTAATAGATTATTTGTTATAAATATTTGAAAAATATTTAAGTTATTTTATGTTTGTTTATTGTAATGAAAATTAACTTTAAAAAAAATAATTAATCATAAATATGATTTTTATGAAAAAAATATTGAATTAAAATAATTTTTATTTGAAGTAGTATTTAAATTATTTTTATTTTTAAAATTTTAACTAACAGCTGTAACTATTTACTTATTAGTGAACGTACTACGAGGTAAAACTGTGAAAATGAATTAGTCTGAATGGGTCAGTTCGTCCAGCCCGCTAAAACACAAAGTTAAGACTAATAATTCTAACCTGAATTTTTTCTGGGACTTTTTAACCCGATCCAAATAAATCTGTTACCCATTGGAGTTAGCCCGTGTGGGTATTGGATAGTCCGCAATCCACATAACCAATTTTTTTAAAAAAAAAGTATAATTGGCCCATATAAAAAAAATCCAAAAGATATCCAACTCACTTAGTTAGTTATATATATAGAATATTATCTTTAGTTAGTTCTATAGTTTTAATAATCAATTTATATATTTTCCTAAGTGGACAATCATGCAATAGTTTGGAAAATGGAGAACATTGTTCAAGGAGTCTAAAAACACTTATTTTAAAGTCACGTTAAAACTATTTGAAATTGGTTTGAGTTTAGGTTATGTTAGACAAATCTAAATTCATGTTATACTAGATAATATCTCTAACTTTTGGATAATTTGAACTAATTTTAATTAATGTGTTGTTTTGAAAAATATGAATTGAGTTTGGGTTAATTGAAAAATCTAAACTTAGTGTGTGAATAAAGAATAAACCATAATTTTTTAAATGGACATGAAATAAAATGGGCATTCAAATTAATTCATACTTAATGTATAAGTAGTATATCATTTTTTTTAAATGAAAATTTTCAAATTAAAAGAGTTGCAAATAAATTAAAAATATAATCAATTATAAAAAATATACGAGTTACCCACCCAGACTGCAACCCATCTAATGTCAGGCTCGAGTAGTATTTTACTAACTTAAATTAAAACAAAGTTTTTTAGGTCAATCCTAAAAAATCAACAACCTATTAAGCCCAACACTATATAGATCAGGTAGCTTATTTTAACACCTCTACGGAAAAGAGATTGTAGTGTTTTTGTTCTTGCTAACTCTGAGGAGATTAATTAATGATGTTTATGTCCCACAATAACGGTTTATAAAATAAATATTTCAAAAATATTGCCACGCTTTTATTGTTTTATGTAACTTCAATTATCAATTGATATTATGTATATTATTTTTAATTTATTGATTTCTATTTTATATTATTATAATTGAAAAATATCAATGATTAATGATGATAATTGAGTAATTTTTTATTTATATTTATTATAATTTTTTAATTTATATAAAATTATAAAATGCGACAATTATTATGAGAAAAATAAAGTAATTTATTTAGATATGTTTGAATATAATATTTTTGTCTATGAAATTGAGTTTATCATAAAGCTGAAATTAATTTGAAGTTTTTGTCTAAAATTTTTCCCGTCATAAAGTTTAAAAATTCCAAAAGTTATATTCATATTTCTTTAATTTTACTTTTTCTGTTTAATTTAAAAAATAACACGTACTTATATTAAGCCATCTATCTATTTAATTTAATCAAAGACGAATCTATAATTTTTTAGTAGATAAATTTTATTTAATTTTTTGTTTTTTATGAAAAAGAAATTCTAATAATTTAGTGTTTGTTCGAGAATAAAGTAAAGTGTAATAAAAAAAATTTAATCAAAATTCAAACTTAAATTCATTTAAATTCTCTTAAATAATTCATCTTTAATTAAAATTAATTAATCACTTAAATTCAATAACTTAATTTCTCCCTATATTATATGAAATGCTTACTCCCTATATTACATGTAATGCTTAGAACAATATTTTTAATACACTATTTGTTTGAATAAAATTTATAAATATCTCACTACTTCATAGGAGATCCATTTTCAAAGTGTAAAACATATATTAATTTTACTTAATAAAATAATGAGTATTAAAAAAGAATATTTTTAATACTTCTTATATTATATGTATAGACAACATACACTCTTCTCTTGTTCTCTATGTGTAGTTGTTTTATATATATATGTAATGTAATTTATTATTTAAAAAAAGAAATTCCTTAATTAAGTGGGGGGTTATAGGCTTATAGCCTTCACTTCCACCAACATAGGTCCATCCCTGAATTTAATGCGATGGACATCGTCTACAATTACACCTATATTATATGTGATCAATGGCTTAGGCGTGAAGAGGGTCCTTCCTTCGATTCTTGACACAATACCATAAAAAAGGAGATGCAGTAAAGATGAAAAAATGCTTATAAATAGAAAAGGTTACCACCCTTATATTTATATCTCTCTCGCTTCTTTAATATCCTTAAAAAACTATTTTATCCGTTTTATTATATATAAAAATAGAAAATTTTATAATGAAATTTCAAAATTTACATATTTTCAAAAAATAATAAGAAATTTTTGAAATAGAAATTTTTTAAAAAATAATGTATCATTTTTAAATAAAATTTATATTTTAAAAATTTTAATAAAATTCTAAATTTTCGAAACTTTCATCTTCTTCGAAAGCTTCAAAATGTAAAATTACTTTTCAAAAATTTGATTTTCGAAATTTTAAAAAAAATTAATATGTAAAATATGCGTGACCACAAAAAATGGATCAATATAAAATTGACTACATTAGTGATTGCACGTATATTCGAGAATTGAGAAATATTTATTGAACCTAACAAAGATAATATTTGTTATGTCTTATATTCAATTAAAATATTTGGATGAAGGAATAATTAGTGTATAATAAATAGTGATCATAGTAAGGTTAAAATCGTATGATCGATTGTCTCATTAATTGGATATCAATGATTCATTGCTAGATATAGGGTCACATGATAGAACAGTTTAATTGAAAAGTAAAACTTTAATTAAAGAATTATTTAATTAAATAATAATTTCATTGATTAATGATTTGGACTTGTAGTGTACAAGTCCACCATGACAATAAAGTAGAAAATATCAATATATATGTATATATACACATACATTGTATCTCCTCTTAACTAAACCATAGATTCATTCTTACTACAGTCGTCATATAGCACTGACACATTTGAAACAACTGTTCACGTGAACTGAATAGAGATATTATCATATTATGGTGTTGGTGATTTGTTCTCATCGATGCTTCAAGAGGTAAACACACTTCATGTGAAACTATACGTGTGTAATCCATGATAATTGATAATTCTCGCTACTGAGAATGATTTTAAAATTGTTTTAAGCAACCCATTGTCATGGATCACGTACGTATTATATTTCACATGAAGTTTATGTGTTTACCGCTTGAAGTGTGAGGAGGATAAATCACCATCACCATATTGTGTGTATTCAATCCACATGAACCTCATAATGTTTCGGTGCTAGATGACGACTATAATAAGAATTATTCTAAGGTTAGGTTAAGGGAAGACACAATATAAAAACAATTTTAAAATTATTTTCAAGAGTTAAAATTACCCATTATCATGGATCACATATATTATATCACATGAAATTTATGTGTTTATCTCTAATCAGTCCACATGAACAGTTGTCTCTGAATGCGTCGATGCTAGCTGACGACAGCTACAATAAGAATAATTATAGAGTTAAGTTAAGAGCAAACACAATATATATATATATATAATGCTTATTTCTAACTTATTGTCAAAGTGGATCTTGTATATTACAAGTCCAATTAATTTTATTTAATTAAGTCATTATTTAATTAATTTTTTTAATTAAATTTTTACTTTTCAATTTATTCGTTCTATCATTTGATTCTATAAAGTCTTGCTTAATTTGCAATAATATAAGATATTATAAATAATGATGGCATTTAGCAGTAAATTACTCTCTAATTAATGAGAAAATTGGTGAAATGATTTTAAGTTAAAATCCACATTTAGATACATATCATGGCATATGGTATTAAACAAAAAGTATCAAAATTTAATAGAAAAAAATAACATCATCCCAAATTTATGAGCTACAGCTGTCTCTTTTAGACAATGTGTTACTTTTTTCTTTTTTTTAGTGCAAATTGAAGTGAGTGGTAATAGAAAATATTGTATAAGAATGGTACGACAGTGAACTAACAATGTTCGCCGAAGAGTAAATTTAAATACTACTCTGTTTCTCTTTTCTATTTTTTAAAATGAGTGATTATAAAAAAGGTTGTGTATGAATGACGTTAACAAAGAACTATTAGTAATTTTTTAGTGGACGGATTCAAGTACTTAAAATCGATTTATATTTTTTAATCACTTCTCCCTCTTTAGAGTCTCATAATATTCTTATTTATATTAAGGTTAAATAATTTTTATAAATAAATGTATACTATTATGACTAATCAAGCTGAATTCTCAATTTTTATTTTTCTTTTAAAAAAACTTTTCTTAAATGGCAAAAATCAGATTTGACAACATTAAATAATCTCCTATTTATTAATTTTATATTTAGTTTCGTTTCAATTCTATTAAATAAAATAAAAAATGTCTCAATTTTTTTTATATAACCATATTAGGGTGAAAAGTCCAAAATACTATTTCTGTTATTTTTTTAATATTAAAAGTGACAAGACAAAATTTGGGTAAAAAGTCTAAAATACTCTTTTTGTTATTTTGTTTTTCTGAAAAATAAAATAGACAGATAAAGTTAAGTGTCAACAAAATTAATTATTTATAGTTAAAATTTTAAACTCTCTAGATCCTTTAGTTTAATTGTTATATCCGTTAATGAAACTCATCTTAATTAGAATTTAAGTTGAAAGATGTTGTTTAATTTTTAATTATAGTGAACAACTTTTTTATAATTTTTTTTAAATTACTGCTATTTTTTAAAACAGCGATTTCTTTTGAAAATTTTGAAATAGTCCTGATCATCTTAAATTCTCAAGAACTCCTACCACTTCATTATGAAAAACTGGCATTAAACCTGTTTAAATTATACCAAAGATTTTCACATCGATTAAAGATATTTTATAAACTATTTTTTATAACCATGTTCAGTATATCTTTTCACAAAAAGCAAAAGTGTTATTAATTACAACAGATATAAAATAAACAATAACTTGAAGATGTTATATTAACTACTTGATATTAGAACAATGAGAACAAAACCTCAAGAATAACAGTTCAAACGACCCGCATGCGTGACCCACGTGGACGAATGGATATTTTCTTAATACTTAAGTTGTTTATAAGCACGTGATAATAATAACTGCATAAAATGCGTGGTATTGGAATTGAAACTTGTTGGGCTGTGAGTAAAGGTCCAGTCTCGTCAACTATGAGTGCTATTAATCAGAACCAGCCAGCTATAGTTTTTTTTTTTTTTGTGGGGGCAGGGTTTCAAATTCTACAGCAGCCCATGCAGAAGGATTCTTCAAAACTTTTTATTTTTTATTTTTTGACAATAGGATTCTTGACAATTTAGTCCATCAAACTTCGATCATCGAAATTGCCTCTTTAACATTTTTCTTTCTTATTCTTTGCCTCACATATCCTCAGCAATCAGCATACATGATATAGATGCGCATAACTAATTATTTTCACTGAGGTCTTGTTCAATATCAGATATTAGTGAGATCGTTGCGTAATAATTATGGTTTAGAGGTTTTACAAATTGTTAAAATAAAATAAAATTGAATACCATATAAGTGAGATGATTCATAAATATAAAATTTACATTTTATTACGGTTTTATAAAAATATAGTATCTAATTTTTGTGTGTAGTTGGTTGTTTTTGATCAAATGTGGACGATGAATTTAAAGAGATTAGAGAGAAAGAGAGATAATAATTTTTATAAAAAATAAGTAAGTTCATTGATTCTTTAGCAAATCAAAGACACTTTAAATCTTTATCTTATATTAAATATTTTATTTATAATATTTATTTGTCTCGTACTATTTGTCTTTTAAATTATTAATAAAATATTAATTAATTAATTAATTACTTTTTTCTATTAATATAAATGTTCATAATAAATTATTTAATCCATTCTAAATATAATTTTCTTGCCTTACTTTTGGTACAATATAGTTTTTCCTTATTTTATGTTATATTTTTATACTGGATCTATATATTCTTTTAGAAAATTGATTGGTAAAGTGAAATATATTACTCTTTATATACTAATTTAACATTTTATCTGTATTTAATGTGATACTTCATTTTTTTCTTCTTCTAATTCTTTATTAATTTTATTTTTGAATACGGTATTATCCGATTTCATCTTCAAAGTGTTTAATGAAACAATTAATCCATATACAAATTTTACTTACCCTTCATGCAAATTTTGAAGTTCCCTTTTCTATGCGAAAAAAAAAGTTAGACATGGCTGATGGCTTAATTCATTAAAGTATGAAATTTCATAAGGGTCGTTTCTCTCATGATCAAGGGGGTCATTTTAAAGTGCTGCACTACCTTTTCGAATAAATAGTAAGTTAGTAACCTAATGTTTGTTGTTTTTCTCTGCAGTTTCCTTTGCAAAGAGGATATATGCATTATGCAATTATGAATTACTTTTGGGCCATTGACAATGATGCGGCTGTTAAACCTAGTACTTCAGTTTGTGATTGATATGCAAATTAAAGGAAGGCCATGATATTTCACATGACTTTGTATGAGACCTAGCTAGTGCTATAAAAACCGCAACTAATTAAAAAAGAGAGTATAAAATGGTATATTAAATAAAGTAGTATTGCAATATTATAAGATGTAATTTGTTTTTTTGATGGGGTAGCATTGTAGGACAATCAATTGTAGTTTAGACCAATGGACCATTCTAGCTAGTGCTCTATGCACTATAATACTCACTCCAATATCACATTTAAGTTGTGCATGGTTTTAAAAAATTATTAATTTAATTGATATTAATGATAAAATTACTTTTATAAAATCACTTTTATTAATTGTAGTTATTTTTTTTACAAACTTATTAATGAAATTCAATAACTAAAAATATATTAGTGAAAAACAATAATAAATGTCTCATTCATATTCTAAAATGACAATTGTTTTATAACTGAAAAAAAATGCAAATAAAAAACTTTTTATGAGACAGATGGAGCAATAGTTATAAACAAAATATAAAGAAACTACGCAAGATATTGACAAAGTTTCAAAGAACCATCCATTTATTTATTTATTATTATTATAATAGCATATATAACTTCATCGAATAAAATAGATTATAACAATAATTTTGTTCGTAGAATGTTTTTATTCGTTTCATTAAGTACATTTAACTGGATTCTTGCCTATAAAATAAATTTGAAAAATCAGAGCAATCTGAGATCTATCAAGTGGATTGGTTTTACTTTATACAAATGGGTTAATAAATAATCATTATACGCATAAAGTGCTTCTTTTCATCCAATTTCAAATAATATATGCAATCTTATATTGTGTCACTCACTAATGTCTTGATTCTTTGTGTGCCTAAAAGGATTTGGAGCACCAAATCTTTGCATATTCAAGAGAAAAAAAATTGTATAAGATGAAAAATGTAACCTGACCTTAAAACTTGTAACTTTATTTAGTTAGAGATTATCAAATTAAAAGAACTGGTCGAGAATATATTGATTCAGGGTAGGGGTCTAAAATGCACACAAGTTGCTCCAAAGGGCCAATAGCAATGAAATTCCAACATTTAAAGGTTTGGCAAGTGCATTCCATTAAAAAATTTCCAAATTAATGACCCAATGAGTGTGATGGATATTAGGATCGTATAAGGCATGGTGTAGTGAGAAGAAGTAATTAGGGGTACTGGTGGGTGGAATTGTAAGATGGGTGTGTGTGGTGGGCAGTGGGCTTTGCACTAAGCCATGATTTGTGGGTCCAAGGTGAATCATTGCCCTTGCATTGTGGCTGGCAAGTCACATCACAAAAAGGCAACATCGTTTTCGGACTAATCGTCTTTTTGTGATCAGACTTCCATGCATTTATTTAATCAATTATTTATCAAAATCAAACGATTTAAATTTAAAATCGTATTTTTAATCCTATTATTAAAATCAGATGACTACTTATGTATTTAAATGTGTGAATGCATCCAAAAATTAATAACACCAAATTCAATTTTGTATTTGAATCTATGTCTTTTTAGATCATCTCTCACGATATTTTTTGAATTTGGATCATTTCTATGGTAATTTTTACTTGATTTTTCTCTATTTTCAATCTCCACCATTAAAACACAACATTTACTTTTCTTTATAATTTTAACTCATCTTTCTCCCTTGTTTAATGGTTGAGATTTCACTTGAGAAAAATTGAGAGGATTTTGAATGGAGATAATCTATTTTCATTTCTCTCCAATTACTCATTCCTTCACTAAAATCATCTTCTATTTTAATACTCTACTTTCTTTTATTGATTTTCTCCCTTCTTATACACTTATTTTTAGAGTGAAGGATGCTCGAAATGATCTAATGAATAGACTCATGTGTTTTACATCGCTGATGTTTGCCATCATTAATAGAAACCAAATTTATTATGAATGTTAACAACATCCAGCCTATAAATCTATCTAAAGTATATGTTAGGACTATAACCAATTTAGATAAGTGAGTTAAAAATGTGATTGTATTTTTCTCTTCTACTTTATTTTTATTGATACTCTCTTGTTGTACATTTAATTTTAGAGTGTAGGATGTTCAAGAAGGTATGATAATTAGTAGATCCTTATGTCTTACAACATTAGTGTTTTCTTTCATTAATAGGGACCAAATTGTATTATAGGTGATACGTAAAATTGGTCGGTCTATTCCATTTTGGACCGCCCAACTACAAATCTATCTAAAGCATGTTGAGACTATAACCAATTTAGGTAGGTGATTAAAACTCTGACTATATTCTTCCCTTCAACGGACTAATATGCTGGGGAATTAGCACATCAATAAAAAAAACAATTTTTAAGTCATTCGCATACTTTAAAAATAATATATCTAGCATAAAAACTAAAAACAAATCAGAACGAAAATGAAGAAGAGCTAAAACCTGTTGGAACACAATCAAGAGTAGAGGGTGAATCAATGGTGAAAAAAACAAATGACAATTGTGGTTTTTAGAAGATGATGGAGAAAGAGAGAGAGATTATTGAAGAGAAACTGAATTACAACTGAATTGTATTACAACTCTGAAAATTACAACAGAACAAAAAAAAACTGCAGAGAAAAACAGAAAAACTACTTTATACAATACTGCAGAAAACGGAGAACATTCTCCGTTTTCTGTTTTCTGTTTTCTGGTTTTTCTACTCCTGCAGAACATTCTGCGTTTTTCTGCATTTCTGCCTTCTCTGTTCTGCTTTTCTGCTTTCTCTGTTTCTGCAGAACATTCTCTGTTTTCCTGGTTTTCTGTTTTCTCTATTCTGCAGAACATTCTCTGTTTTTCTGCATTTCTGCTTTCTCTGTTCTGCAGAACATTCTCTGTTTTTCTGCATTTGAATTATATCACTTCCAATACACCACCTTAATTCAAATGCTCCCCATTCTTCATGCCTAGTTTCATCACAAGCTTCTTGTAAACCTCATTTGTAACGCCTTTCGTCAACAAATCTGCAACTTGTTCTTCGCTTCTGCAGTAACCCAAACGTAACTGTCCGGAACTCACTAATTCCCTCAAATAGTGAAATCTCATCTCAATATGCTTGCTCCTCCCATGTGCTATGGGATTCTTAGCAAGGTTGATGGCTGAAACATTGTCCATCAACAACAAAACAACATCTCTCGTGTTGCTGTCCAACTCACGCAGCAAGTTCATTAACCACACAGCTTGGCATGCACATAACAAAACTGCGATATACTCAGCCTTGTAGGAAGAGAGAGCAACCACCGGCTCCTTTTTAGAACACCAAGAGATTGGTGCCCCTCCGAACATAAAGACATAATCGGCCGTTGATTTCCGATCGTCCTTATATCCGCACCAATTGGAGTCGGTGTATCCGAGTAATTCGCAACTTTTGCCCATGTCATTTGTTGTGCCAAGATCAGTCATTTCAAACTCCCTTTTGCTGTCTTCTTTCTCCATATAGGCCTGTCTGATTTTTTCAATTCTTGTGGCTGCAATAAAATCAGAAAGCTGAAAAGGTTGTTCCTCAATACCTCTTTTCCCCTGTTAGAATTTTCTCTTTTGACACCAGTGCCTAGGTACAAGTACAGTATTTCGATAAGACTTCAAGAACACCAACAACTTTGGATCAGCTGAAGTAACATCCCACACCTCAACAACATCCGACCTTTGAAGCTTTTTCTTCTTGTTTGAGACATTTTCTTCCTTTGGCAAAAATCCCTTTGCAACTAATCGAGCTTTATACTTGATTATTTCACCTTTCGGATTCGCTTTCACTTTGTAGACCCATTTCACACCAATACCCTTTTTACCTTTCGGTAAATCAACCAACATCCATGTATTGTTCATTTCAATTGATTCCAGTTCTTCCTTCATAGCACACATCCACTTTGGATCGCTTAATGCCTCCTCCGTATTCACCGGTTCGGATTCAGCCATTAGAGCGAAGTGAATAAGATCACCCTCATTGTTGATCTCGCTGTCTCGGAATAATTCACAATCACGGAGTCTTTGAGGCAATCCTCTTTGCCTTGTTGGTCGTCTACTTAATTCACCAATTTCGGTTCCGAACGGTTGCTGTAGAGCACCTTCAGCACGCTGGAAATTCCTATTTTCCTGCTGCAAATCGATTTCCCCTAGAGGTAAATCAATTTCCACTTCACCAGAAACAGTTGCAGCAGCTCCAGGTTATTGATTTTTGTGGCAGAAATCAATTTGCTGAACTGATATGGCAGATTTTCTGTTGTCAAACTGCTGTATCTCGTCCACGATCACATCTCGACTAATTACGATCTTCTTGCTACTCACATCAAACAACTTGTAGCCTCCGGTAGGATGATATCCGACAAGCAACATCATTTCACCCTTGTCATCAAGCTTCTTTCGAAGCTGTCCCAGAATATGTCGAAATGCTACCGAACCGAAAACACGCAAATGACTCAAATTCGGTTTGAATCCGGACCATACCTCTTTTGGAGTCACCTTTTCCAGCTTCTTTGTAGGACACCTATTCAACACATAGGCAGCTGTAACAACAGCTTCTCCCCAAAGCTCTTTCGGCAAATTCTTCATTTTCAAGATGCTACGCACCATGTTCATAATTGTCCGATTTTTTCTCTCAGCCACACCTTTTTGCTGAGGGGTATAGGGTGATACAACCTCACGCACTATACCCTCATCATCATAATACTTCCCAAATTCATTCGAAGTAAATTCGCCTCCGCCATCGGTTTTGAGAATTTTGAGTTTATGACCGCTTTGCCGCTCAACCATGGATTTAAATCGTTTGAACACCTCAAACACCTTATCCTTCCTCTTTATGAGATAAATCCACAGCTTCCTACTAAAATCATCGATAAATGTGACAAAGTATCGATTACCTCCATACGAATTGACTTGCATTGGTCCGCATACATCGGAATACACCACCTCAAGATGATGTTTAGTCTTATGCCCTGCATCTTTGCTGAACCTATTCTTGTGTTGCTTCCTTTGTATACAATCTTCACATATCTCAGCTGGAACATTGATGCTAGGCAGCCCGGTCACCATCTCATACTTTTGCAACGCGTCAAGATCTCGAAAATTCAAGTGTCCAAGACGGTAGTGCCACAACCATTCATCACGACTTGCCGCTGTAGCTAAGCACCTATGCTCCATGATTTCCAACTCAATCTTGAAAGTCCTATTGGCAGCCATAGGAGCCTTAAGGATCAAAACACCGTTTTGGTCCAAAACGCGCAAAACCTTGTTTTCCATCCGAATCTTGTAATTCCTCTCAAGCAATTGACCAATACTCAAGAGATTACACTTGATTCCTGGAATGTACAACACATCTTTGATCAAGGAATGACCACCATCTCTTCTCATGATCAAAACATCACCAACACCGTCGGCTGCTAATGTCGTATGTGTCGCATGGCTTGATTGATCTTCATGAACCAATCTTTTCTTCCTGTCATATGTGTCGAACAACCTGAGTCCAAGTACCACTCATTTCTCCCTTGGACTCCATCTTGAACTGTTACCATTGCGCTTTTCTCCGAATGCATTTTTTCAGAATTTTCTGCACTGCAATAGTTGCTGTCCAACAACTTCCTCTTGTCACAGTTGCTGTCCAGCACCTCTTTAATATCGTAGTTCTCTTCTATGATCATCACAAGAACCGTGTTATCATCATCCACGTCTTGCCTAGCAACCTTAGCCTCATCCGCATGATTCTCCATTGGTTTCGCTCTACACTCTCTTGCGAAATGCCCAAGCTTTTGACAATTGTAACACTTCTTGGTACTTTTGTCGAACGGCTTGTAGGTGCCTTGACCACCACCTTTGGAACTGCCCTCACCGTTCCTTGAATTTTGTGACTCTTTTTCATCAAAATTCTGGAAATTTTTCTTTCCTCTAGAAAGCCATTTCCCTTTCGATCGCTTATTCTTCTCATTGAAACGGGCTTGCAAAGCAACTTCCGCTTTGGCTTTATCGTTTCCTCTTTCGTCCATCCTTTGTTCATGAGCTTCCAATGAACTTTGAAGTTCATCTTTCGTCATCGTCTTGAGATCCTTTGATTCCTCAAGCGCCACCACAATATTATCGAATTTTGGTGTTAAAGAACGCAATACCTTCGACACAAAATTCTGTTCAGAAACGGCTTCACCACACAACTTCATTTGATTCCCCAAGCGTGTCACACGCGTCATGTAATCATTAATCGTTTCCTTGTCTTCCATTTGAAGTAACTCAAATTGTCGCTTGTGAGTTTGTAACCTCACCACCTTCGCCTTATCTGCACCAGCATAAACTTTCTCAAAGATACCCCAAGCTGTCTTCGCCGATAACTCAAACTGTCAACAATATTTTGTCGCTTATGTTGCAACTTAATTAAATTGGTTGGTGAAGAGCTGTCAACAATATTAATTATATTTTCTAAATAAGAAAAGTTCCATAATGGAATTCCTTCAATTCTTCGATATACAACTACCATGTTTGATTACATGCTCTTTGTCAAAAAATACATTTATTTACATGCTATTTTATTGTATGGTAAAAATGGGACCAACTTTGGTCATCTCCTCATCAACATCAAGAACTATATTTATCATCGGAAATTCATAAATTTTTCTCAACAGTTTAAAAAAAACAAAATAGAATTAATAAAAATTAATATATTTGAATAAACACATCAACTTTTTCTGGTCATTATTATTTATAAATAAATAATAATACATCACCTTTTTGTCCATTACTACTAATAAATAAACTAGAGAGAATACTCTGCAAAAGAACCTCTTCATTATTTTGAAAGATACAAAATTGTTCTTAGTCACAATAAATGCAATGGATTCTATATATCTTTGACCAAAAGAAGTTCACGCATCGTACCATCTCATCTCATGTACATAAATCTCAAATGACTATATGTAATGTACGGCCTATGGAATCGTTTTTTAATTAGATTGACAACCAAAAAGGGAGAACAAGTTGTATTTAAAAAATAGTCCGAAATTAGGTCATATATTGGAACACAATAAACTAAACCTTGGATTTCGAATATGCAAATGTAATCAACCATTCATTTTCTTCTTTTCAATATAGGAGACATAAAGATGAGGTCGTTCATATATTTTAATAAAATTTAATAATTAATTATTAATTTCATCTGCAATAATTAATGAGATTAATGTTGGAAAATTTTATTCATTAACTCTTTATATCACAAACACCACAAATATCTCACGTATCACATAGCTTGTATCTATATCAAGCTACAAGTAATCAACAATCACAAACCATAAATTTTAAATAAAAACCACAATTTTAGACAAAGAATTATAAATATAGGTATGTTTGAGGTATGTGAAACTACACTAACTCAACATTTCATAACTATTATAAGCAAAAATACAAAATTAAGATGTTTTCTATTTTCTCTTTTCATTTCTCATCTCCATTATTATAGTTTTAAGGTATTTTAAAATATTTGATTTTACCAAATTGCACATTATTTTATTTAATATTCTTCAAACTCTGGTAGTGAAAAAAAAAAGGAGAATGTAAGAAATAGAGAGGATCTTAATTTAAAAATACATATGATCTTCAAGTTTAATCTAATTTTCACTTAAACTCTTAAAATAATTACTTTTTCCAATTTAGTTCTTTATATAACATTTTATTTACAACATTGGCATGTAAACTTCAAAATTTGTACATTGTTATTTTTTTTTGAAGTTTTGTTTAACGCGGTTAAAAAAGACCATAAGATTGTTAAGATGATAACATGTCATAATGGGGCCAAGGTAACAAATCCAAATCATCAATTAATATGAGAAAAAAATAACCGAAAATATCTAAATTAAAATTAGGTTAAATTTAAACTATCACATTAATATTTTTGCCAAAACATTG
This sequence comes from Cicer judaicum, assembly GCA_037974835.1. Lineage (NCBI taxonomy): Eukaryota > Viridiplantae > Streptophyta > Magnoliopsida > Fabales > Fabaceae > Cicer > Cicer judaicum. Next base: position 18,118,236 of record JBBPBS010000276.1, read on the forward strand.
AAATCAAAACTCAAAATAGTTAGTGTTCTTCGTAATCTTCCTCAACTCAAAAACTAAACTCAGTAAATGAAGTTGATAATGAAATTTTTTCTTCATATTATAAATTAAGTATATGATAAAATTTCTAGTTTTTTAGGTAAAATTAGTTCTCATTATTCCTCAAAAAAATTAATTATTTGTTTGTTGTAAGTATTTTTCTGCAAAATATAATCAACACACCAATTTGAATTGTTAATTTCTAACTAACAATTGAGATAGATAGAACTAATAATGAACAACAATATTAGCCAACAATATTAACGTGTTTTTATTTATTTATTTATAATAGTCTATAAAGGATCAACTCGTGAAAATATAACTTAAAAGAGTTAATGAAAATTTGGTTAAACTTAAAATACTACATGTGTAATTTTACTTATAATAGTATATGAGTTGCTAGTTCAGGGGTAAAAAATTAATCTTACAAAATGACTATAAGAATCACTTTAATTAATAATAATAATAATAGTTCAATAGCATAGGGCACAAATTGATAATGGCTTGGATTTTATTTTTATTTTTTATAGTATAATAAAATAAGGATGAATTATTTTAGGTTAAATATATTTTTAATTTCATAAAATTATAATATTTTAAATTTATTCTCTAAAATACTTTTATCCACTTCTAGTCTTTTTTTTGTTTTATAAAGATTAAAATTATCATTTCTAACAAAACAATACTCAAGTTAATTTAACTAGACTTCCCTTACTTTTACTTTTGAAATGAAGTCTAAATTATTATGTCTCTTTCTCCTAAAAATTAGATGATTAAAAAAATAATACTCCAAATTTTTTGTCTTAAAAAACTAGGTCTAAGAAACTTAAGACACTTGCAACAAAAACTTAAGATAAGATAATTTGGTTAAATTGACCAATATAATTAGTCATCGTAGGATAAATGTCCAAAAATCTTAATAAAAGACATAACTTTACCAAATAAAAGAAGATATGGTGGATTGTGTTAAGGTTAATAAAAGATCCAGATGCCTAGTTCCTACCCAATGGAATAAGCCAACCGAAAGTAGTCCAGTTGCATTGTGGCCACGACAGATACACGTAGCAATTTTAATGAGGTCCCACTGCCGCACGAATCAATGGAAATCCATACCTCATGTTGAAAAAATCATAAGAGTAATTCTGACATCAATTATTTATTTTTTATCATTCAAAAAATATTTTTTATTTTTACACATATTTTATCTCACTCAAAATATTTAGTTGAATCAAAGCACTACTATCTCATATTTTTATAAACATTAAAAAAAAATCATTATCATCAAATACTTTCTTTCGAATTTAAATATAATTAAAAAAAAATTAAAATATATATTTAAATGTAGAGGTAGCAATATATAAAGAGACTCATCCTTTAGAGAAAAATCAAAATATATGGATGATATACATTCTAATTTTGATTTAGTTTTAGGTTTGGAGGTAATAGTATATAAGGAGATTAATATTTCCTAGAAAATAATATTCATAAAGAAAAATAAATATAAAAATTACACTGCATCAAAAAAAATGTGAACAAAATTAAGTGAAATTTAAATGATTGGTTGTAGGATGTTATATTTACAAATAATAAATAACAATGAAAAGAAATAATTTATTGTTATTGTAAAACAAAATATAATTTAGAATAAATATAGATATTTTGTTAGAATCATATATATATATATATATATATATATATATATATATATATTTCTCTAGAGTATTGAAATATAAAAGAGCTGTCAATTTCTCCAATCCTTTAACATATTCTGGAAAATTGATATTGGTATTAATATATTCAGAAAAGGAAAATTGTGAAAAACTGAAGGGGGGAACAGCTGAAAATTTTACACATAAGAAAAGCAGTCACGTACTATGTAAAGCATCGCTAGTTGCTGAATTTGCTTTGTCCATTCTGAACCTTTTGCTATTAATTTTCCATCTTTGGTTTCCTTTCGAAGAAACATGTAAAGTTTGCTTAGTCAGATTATTTGACTCTTTTCTAATTCTTCAATAACAGCGACAAACATTTGATTCAAAAGAGGCTCCAAAGTTCATCCCAGTTATAGTAATTTGGTCCACTCATATTTTGTTTTCATATTCAATGCTGACCAATTGTGTTCCCTCATGACTTAATGCATTTCCAAACACATTAAATCAGTTCATAAAAGAGGAATATTTCAAATAATCAATGGCTTAATTTCTCCTTAAACTCTCATGTTTAATCTTTAGAGAAATAGTAATAATCATTAATTAATAAAAATATATAGAGTATATCAAAGTTCGAATTTTGAACTTAATCTAGCCTCTTTCAATATAGAAGTTAGCTTGAAAAAAATCTTCAAGACCTTTGGACTATGAATTTCTTAGACATGGAATTAAGGAAACGAAGCACAAAAAGATAGATAAATCACTTTTTTTCCATACACCCAAACCTTTTCAACTTGCACCAAGTAGAAAAGATATATAGTATATAGTATATATAGTATATTTGATTTTAGTTGCTCAAAATAAGGATTAAATTAAAATTGATACCAATTTCAATATGAACACATTTTTTAAGGAATAAAATAAAACATCAAGGATCAAAAGAAAAAAATAGTATATTTTTAGAAACTAAAAATAAAAATGTATTTTTGTAAAGATTAAAAACATAATATTATATATTTCAAAAAATTAAAAGAATATCTAAACTTTAGTAACTTTTATTCAGCCTCCATTGGAAGGATTTCTGGTTCCGTCCTTAGTGGACACATTAACTTTTTAATTTAGTTAATTTTTTTTTATTCTATATTTTTTAATGATTAATAATGAATATTTGAATGATAATTTTTATATTTTTGTTGAACTCATTAATTTTATATTTTGGTTTATTGAGTTGTCTTAATTTTTATTTTGTTTGCATTTTTTACATAATTTTTGTGAATTTATTAATTAATAAAAAAATTTGATGGGTCATCAACGCCTGTTTTAAAAAGGGATAGGATGACACTTTCAAATCTTTAACACTAATTGTCTGGCTCGCCCCCTTCTGCCATCTTTAGGCAAGTTAAAGATTTGGTGGGAAAGGACATATTAGCCCATTTTGGAATCTCTATTGATAAGAGAAAAACTATTGGAGTTCCAAATAGAAACATATAGCTTGAAAATAGCTTTATAGGTGAAGGTAGTACTCGCATTATATATAAAAGATGGTATTAGAGCATATAAAAGATTCGTTAAGTAACACGCCACTAAATCACTGTTATTGAAGTACTCAGGTTATATTTTAGGTGCATACTTGATTTAAAAATGTCTCTACGACGAAAGTAATCATCATATTATGCACTAATTTTTGTAGGATTGTATTAATCTCAAATTCAATTATAACATTAATACTTTTTATAGTAGAGTTATCTTTGGTTTTCAAGTTTTAACTCAATTTTTTATTTAAAAATTTGCTATTCTTTAGTTCATCAACTAATCTATTAGTAGTCCCTCAAGTTTGAACTCAAAAATTTTATTTTAAAATATCAACAAATGCTAGAAGAAAAAAAAATCACAATTAAATTACAACTTACCTGCAATCTATCTATCCGTCACAACAAACATTATAAGAATAGAGAAATTAATCAAAAATATTAGTCGACCTTCTACGTACACATACATGACATTTAGAGGGAAAAAAAGAAGAAGAGGTTTCATACATGAAATTTAATTTTGACTGCCACTCATTAAAAAGAACCATTATATCTATCTATATATATATATATAATAGAGTAAATTAAAGAGGAAAAATTGAAACTTTTAGCTTTTAGATGAAATTCAAAATTATCTAAATTTAGTCAATATTTCATAAATTCTCTTTATTTTGAAAATTATTTAAATTTATTATCCAAATAAAATAATATATATTGAAAAATTTAAATTCTCATAAATTACTTTTCCTCTAAAAAAATCTTTATCCAAAAAAATCACATCAAAACTCTCAATACTCTTTTCTCCAAAACTAATTCACTACAAGGTGTTTCTTTCATCTATGTCATTTTTCTTTATTCTCACACTATTGTCTTCAACTAAACAAAGAGTAATAAAAATAGAATTTTATTTTTAAAAGAAAGATTCCCCTTAGGTCAAACTACAATCGAACATACAGACTAATTAAATAAAAAGAAGATTATTTTTGTATTATGTGTCAATACGAGTTTCATATTAAATAAAAAAAATTAATATTAAATACTATGTGAAATAATTTATATATTTAATATTTTTAAATTTTGATTGAAAGTGTGATTTACAATTTATTGTGTGGTTGCAATTAAATCAATGTAATAATTATTTAGACTCCCCCAACAAACACAATCGGGAGGATAATGATTTATAAAAAAGAACTAGTAGATGGACAAAGAGTGTCTCTTGAAAGTCAATTTGTCATAACTACTATACACTCTTCTTAAATATAAAAGCCCTCTTAAATTTTTTCTCTGTCCCATTTTATAAGATCTTTTTTAAAATTTCAACTACATTAATTATTTTTTTATAAATATATTTTTAATTATGTTACATTTTTTTTAAAGACCAAATGAAATATATTAACAAACTATTCTAACCACAAGGTATACCAAGAATAAAATTACAAAATGTTCACAACACAGTATCCTGAAAACAAAAAGAAAACCTCAACACAAAAAACTGTTCCTAAAAGGTCAAACAAAACATAGGTTATAGACACCATTGAACGTAATCATATCGGAACCCTTTTCATTTATATTTCAGCAAACACTAGTACACCACAATAAGAATTTAAGGTTATACAAGATTTTATGATAGCCCCCACAATAAACTACTTATCTCTAATGATAATATGAATTAATTCTCTCTCTTGAAGAATAAACTTCTAAGTTTAATATGAACTAATTCTCTCTCTTGAAAAATAAACTTATAAGATTATTAAAATTGTTTCATTTTTGTTATAATTATTTTTAAAGTCAAACTTATAGATAAATATAATATGCATATATTATAAAATTTAATATGTTGATAGTGCATAATAATTAAACTTTAAAATTTTAATGTTTGAAAAATTATTAGATTTTTAAAAACTAATTTTTAATTGTTAAAATATTAAATTAAATTTGATCTATTATATCTCTTTAATAAGTGTTATGAATTTGAATGTCAATTTATTTTTGAATATTTACAACTTAAAATTTTTATAAATAATAATTTTTTTATTTGTCAATTAATTTTTTTTATCATTCCAATGTTTCAGCTCAAGTTCTACCATTGAACACATCAATAAAAATTTAATATTATACAAGACTTGATCAACATTGAAAGAATGTTGATGAAAAATAATTTAATATTATACAAGACTTGATCAACATTGAAAGAATGTTGATGAAAAATAACTTGATTTCTCGTTTTTCAAATTGACCAAATAATTGCTAACCAAATAAGATTCAAAATTTCATGACAGTTCCTTTCGCGCCTCCCTAAACCACATAATTGAGTTGTATGATTCAAGATCATATTTGAAAGAACACATTGATTGTCCCACCATTTTAAAATAGTCCCAACAATAACTAATTATCTTTAATGAAAACATGAACTAATTATTTCTCTTGAATGATAAACTTGTAAAAATAATGGATTCGTTTATTTAAGTTTTTTTTAAAATGATTTTTATAGTATCTTATCTTTTTGTTATAATATTTTTAAAAAAGAATTTTAAAAATAAAGCTTCAAATTAAATTTTAGTTTAAATAATTTATCTTAAAATATTATTTTAAATATTTCATCTATTTGTTACAACTTTGTTTGAATAATAAAATTTTAATAATGATTAAAATCAAGACTTATTTTCCAAATTTTTCATAAAATTCATTTTTAAAATATACTTTTTAAAAAAAATTAATTTTTATCATGTTAAAATCTTTAATAATGGATATTTAAATTATGAATTATCAAAATTACTTTTTTAATCAGTAATAAATAAATCTAAAACAATTTTTACTATTTTTAAGTAAGTTCTCATAAAAATCATTTTAAAAATATTAAAATAAAAAGACTTTTTAAAAATATTTAACAAACATACTCAATATTAATTTTTAAAAAAATTAATGTTACTGTCAACTTTTCTACTTCTAAATTTTATATTTAAAAATGAAGAGAATATTTATAAAACCTTATGTATAATTGATTGTGAATTATAAAAACTATTAAAAAAAACAAATTACTCATTGCACAATTAATAGAAGAATAAAATACCAACCAAAATCTCTTACACCATTCACAATAATTATCGTGTCAAGTTTACATTACACGACATATTCTCTAGATATTTAATTAACCAATTAACTAGTCCCCATAAAGTAACTAAATAATCTTTTCAGACTAAAACAATTAAAGAGTAACACTGTAACTGTACTCTGTTTCCAAAATTAGGTTGTCCATTCATCTTGGATATAGTACAAAACAAATTGAAATAGTAAATATCACGAAATTACATGATCCACTTGCAGTGCAGGTTCCAAATTAATAATTATAGACACTGTTTTCTTAACAGCACACAAACAAAATTAAAATAATAAATAATTATTTTTAGTGGCCCCTCCATTCGCATATTTAGTATAGTTTCAGAGAAGTACAATAAACCAAAGAAAAAAAAAGATAGTTTTTTCGTCGGTTTGTGCCGTTGAACCTTTAGTTTATAAATTGACCACACATCTCAACCTTGATTTTTATTTCTCCATTCAACTTTTTTCTTTCTATAAAGCCTTCATTCACCAAAGGAAGTATCCACAATTAATCATCTAACTATCTCTTCTCTACTCTGTTATTTTTCTTCTAAAATTTAATTAATTAATATGACGAACCAAAATAATAATGTAGTAATGAGACCTGAAGTTAATTCATGCATTAACACTCTTATTTCTGGACCTGAATCCATGGCTGTTCTTGGTGAGTTTTTGGGTTTTTCTCATAGTAATTTTATTAAGAGGTTGGATTTGGAAGGAGCTAATGTTAATGCTTGGATTGATTTAATGAGAGCTGCTTCTCCAACTCGTTCAGAAAATCAAGAAAAAAGTTCTTGGATTGTAAGCATATATATTTACAAAGAATCCTTTTTCATTGAGATGTTTCTCATCACTCTGTTCATGTTTCTAAATTAATTGTTTTGTGTTTTTGCAGCTTTATCATCCTTCAGCGATTAAATTGTTTGATGAGATAATATATAGTGCAAAAGGAAAGGAGATTGTGTTTTTTCTTGACTATGATGGAACTCTCTCACCGATTGTTGCGGATCCAGATAAAGCTTTCATGACTAGAAAGGTTTTTTATTTTATTTTTTACTTTTACTTGATTCATTTCAATAAATAAATAAAAGATATTTATAATAATTTGTTTTTTTTAATCAAACTAGATGAGAGCAACGCTTAAGGACATAGCAAGACATTTTCCAACAGCCATCGTGACTGGAAGGTGTAGAGACAAGGTACATTTTATTCAAAGCAAAAAAAAAATTATATAAAAAAAAAATCTTCTGATAATAATTAATTATTATTTTTTCTGATTTTTTTTCAGGTATTTAATTTTGTAAAATTGGCAGAACTGTACTACGCAGCAAGCCATGGCATGGATATAATGGGACCAACAAAAAACAGAAGTGCTGTGAAAGTGAGAGAGCTTTAGTCACTAATTAATATTGAATTGAAAATAATTTTATCCTATTATGTTCTTTCTACTTACCTTTGTGATTTGTTGTTTTTTTTTTCAGAGTAATAATAATAATAATACTAACAAAGCAGTGCTGTTCCAACCTGCTGGTCAATTCTTGCCTATGATTGATGAGGTTAGGATTTTATTTTTTTATTTTCTGAAAATGAACCTCTATTCAATTCCCATAAAATTGGCATTTTGCAAGACATAAGATAGGATATTAATAAATAAAAAAATGTAATTAATTTCAGGTGTACAAAATATTGTTAGAAAAAACAAAGTGTGTTCCAGGAGCTAAGGTAGAGAACAACAAATTTTGCTTGTCCGTGCACTTCCGTTGTGTTGACGAAAAGGTACTAGTAGACAATTATGCATAATAGTACATACTTTTTGTGTGACTGAATTAGTATACAATTGTTAAATTAGTATAATTAGTAATTATATAAGATTAATTGTTGGGCTATATTTACATTTTTTATTTCATCTCTAATTATTATTTTTCAGAGCTGGGCTCCTTTGGCGGAAAAAGTTAGATTGGTGCTTAATGAATACCCAAAACTTAGGCTTACACAAGGGAGAAAAGTGCTTGAGATTCGTCCCACCATCAAATGGGACAAAGGCAAGGCTCTTGAATTTTTGTTGGAATCGCTAGGTAAGTAGTAGTATTTATTATTATTATTATTATTATTATTATTATTATTATTATTATTATTATTATTATTTACATTCATTCAATATTAGCATTGTTTTCTTTGAGTACTATATATAATTAATTATTTATATATTGCTATAGGATACGAGAATTCTAATGATGTATTTCCAATTTATATCGGTGATGATCGAACTGATGAGGATGCTTTTAAGGTAAAAAATGCAACCACGTATAGTTTTACATCGGCGATAATTAATTAATATTTAATTATATAATAAATATTATATATAATCAGGTTTTGCGAAGAAGGGGTCAAGGGGTTGGGATTCTTGTTTCTAGTGTTCCAAAAGAAACAGACGCTTCCTACACACTGCAAGATCCATCAGAGGTGAGTGTAATTAATATATGATATATCACCATCCAACGTGATTTAAAATTTGTATTATATGATTAATAATTAAATAAATGTATGGGGAATATGAACGAAATATAAAGAATGAATATTTTTATGTTGAATACAGGTTGAGCATTTTTTGCGGCGATTGGTGGAATGGAAAAGATCGAGTAATGTGAACCCCACAAGCGCATAGAGTTGTAGATTGTATTTGTAGGTGATGATCACATCAAGGAATTGACACCACTTTAGCTAAAATTTGCTAAAACGGGTGGATCCAATTGTATCACTTTCTTTTTTCAAATGGAAAATATCATTATTTCATCACTTTTGTTTCTCATTACAATATTAATTAATACTTCATCCCATTTTAAATTAAAAAAAATTAAATCCCAAAAAATTTATATATTTAAGATTGAAGATAGTAATGAAATAATTTAATTATTATTTTGTGTCTTTCAAATATTTAATAATGAAGTAATACAACATTCAATCAATTTTTTTATGAGTTAAATTCTTATTTGTCTATATTTTTTTAAGAGGAAAGAGTATATTATTCGATTATTAATTGAGTACACATCTCACATCTCATTTTATAATGAGTGATTATTTGGCAATTTCATATATTTTAAATAAAGTGTATAAATAATAGTACTTTTTTTAGATAATTATAATCAATATTGGTATATATTTCATCATCATCATAATTGCAAATGATGAGATATGGATATGAGAGTAACATAAATAATATTAACTTGAAGATACAATTAAAATTTTATATTAAAAATTGAAAGAAGTTCATTTTAAAATAATTTTTTATTTTATAAATGAGTTACTTGTTGTGAAACAAGTGAAATAATATTTAATATGATTTTATATATGTGACTACTTACACTACTCCCTTAAAAAATCATATAAATTATATTTTTAAATACCATTTATTAATGTTTTTATTAAATATTTTTTATAAAAAAAATCAATTAAAGAAAAAATTTATAACATGTAACTACATTTTTGTTGCATAAAATTTCAAATTAAATTAAATAAAAAAGAGAGTAGATATCGCTATTTATAGTTATATGAAAAATTGATATAAATATATTTATATTAAATTTGTGATAGAGGACTGAACTTTCATTGGTTTAACATAAAAAAAAAATTATAACGATCTTTAATTTTGAGATTTTTTTTAAGTAGAATATACTTTATCTTTTTATCTTATCTTAAATATAAATAAAAATATAAATTAATTTCTTAATTATTTTTTGTTTATATTTAAGAATAAAAAAAATATTTATAAAAAAAAAAAAAAGAATGACTAAAAAGAGTCATCAAAATAGCCGGAAAAACAAAGTCCAAACATATTAATGGATTGGCCCGCACACGTTTGCATGGGCATAGTGAAAGACAGATGTTTTATGGCGCAGCTGTAAATAAGTGTCAAATTGTTGCTCGGAATTGTATTCTATGCTGAAAAGGGATCATTTCAAATAGCTACTCCGAAAGCTGATTACTTCAAAAGCTGATTAATTTAGAGAATCACCAGTTCAAAATTATTTAGTTACTTAGCCTTGGAATGGTAATTAACTGTCTTTCTCACTCCAACCGATAGATTTCCTTGACTTTCAAAAAACATTTACTCTCTTTCTCATTATAATTAACTCATTATATATATATAAAAGTTAAAGAGATATTTAATATCTATTGTAAAAAATATTATTATTATATAATATTATTCTTTAACATTTATTAAACAATGTTTGTCAATAAAATATGTAAAATTTAGTATTTTAAGTCGTAAAAGAAATGAAAATAGAGATATTGTATTGATCAAACTAGAAAAATGATTACAATGGTAGTATAATGAAAGTTATCTACTCAAATTAGAACAATTAATTTTAAACTAAAATAACTAATTAACATGTAAGTAACACATAATTAAAGTAACTAACTTGTAATTAATTTTATATTTCTAATATTCCCAAAAGTTAAAAATTGTTCATCACACTTCTAACTTGGGATGAAAACATAATATTGTAAAAATAAAATAAAGAAATACAATGAAAAACATCAAAATATATCGTTTAAAAAAATTTGAAATGTCAGAATAAATTAATTAAATTTTTTTTAAAAGATTTATTCACGTTTGAAATAAGAACAAATTCTAATGCAATCTTGTTTTTTTTTTTTGTAGCAAATGATGAATTGAGTTTACACCTCTTTCTAAGATTTTCTCTTGTATTTTTTTAGCGAAATCTCATGTGTAACTCTTTAATCAACTAGAGATTTTTAAAAACAAGAACAAGATTGCTTTTGTTGTTGTTAGTAGAGTTTACACTTTGATGCAATATATTGGTTGTATTTTTTTAAAATGACCATTTGGCTAAAACAACAACTTTTTGTTATAAAATATTGTTGGCGTTTTTAAGAAATCTTCAACAAATATGTTTGACTCCTTATTTTTCCGATATCACAGTAGAATATGCAAAATCAGCATTTCAAATACTAAAAGAGAGAAAAATAGAGTTAAATTTTATAAATAAAAAAGATAATGAAACTTATATACTCAAATTAGAACAATTAATTTCAAACTAAGATAATTAATACTTGTTTACTAAAGTAATTAGTTTATAATTAATTTTACATTTTCAGTATTTATAATTTTTTCTTCAAATTTAAAATTTTCACGTTATATTTTTGTGTTTTTATTATATTTATTTATTTTTTTACCGTTGTTTTTTTTCTCGACGTGACTATGACTTGATATTGACTAGATCAAAGTAAGTGTCTTCATAACTTTTAGCATATCATCGCTTGTCTCATTTCTTCGTTTACTCTCTTAGACTCAATTGGTTGTGGTCTCTATCATTTCTACCAAAAGATCTTCTGCTAAACAATTTCAAGAATTAATATACATTGTCTTAAAGACGTTCTTCGAATTAAACATTGATTTTACGTTCAATTCTTGTGGAAGAAATTAAGATAATTAAATAAAAATATATTAGAAATCATTTTCTTTAAATTCAAAGAATTAATCTCTATATGTTCATTTTTGTGATAGGGAGTTAATCAAAGAATCATGTTAAATATCTTCATATTCTTCTTTATTAACTTTATAGTTTAGATGTTTTTTCAGAAGATTTAGATTATTGGCTCTAATACACTTTTGGTTAAAATGCTGTGTTTTAGAGCTCAAGCTCATATGCATGGTGGCCCAATCCACAGCTATGTATTTTGGTTATACTGCTTATATACCCAAAAATGTCTAAACACTTGCAACTCAAACACAGCTCAGATTATGTATGCTTTACTCTCATTATTTATGCTGTACTCCCAACCATATGCAGTTTAACCAAAAAAACACTAATGTTTTGAATCTATTTAACTCTTTGTGCTCCCAAAAAATATTTACGAGTCTAAAGGTCAACTTGTACGAATCTACAAGTTAATTTTACGTAGTACAAAATGAGTTTGTTTAAACTCTCAATTTTGACAATGATAATTCGAGCATATCTAGTATAATTCCTATTATCTTCTTAGCAACAATATTCCTATATTCAACAATAAATGATTAATTTCTTGTTGGAATTTAATTAAGTGTGACCCTTATAAGTTATCAAAATGTGGCAACATTGGAATGTTAAGATAATAAAAGGAAAGATACAATGCCTTTGTAAATCGTATTTCTCAATCACAATTAATAATGGTTCAAAGAGAATAAATTCAATACTTAGGTGGAATCATAGATATCAATAATGGTTTCTCCTTTCAATATATATTGTCAATTATCCAAGTTCTGGACACTAACGATGCATAACATTATTATTTACTATAAATTAAGTATTTAATAAGACAAATAACTTATCAAAGGATTAACTTTATACACTATATCCATCACAAAGACACCAATTATTTCCTCCAAACCTATTTCATGTTATCAAAGTGCATAGAACATATTCACATATATATTTGCCAAACATATGAAATTAATTAAAATTGAATAAAATATATACACGATTTCAAATTATTTAATTTTTACTATATACACAGATAAACCCCTTTTGTACTTCCCAACTTGTATACTAGGTATCTATCATCATCTTTTTGTCAGACATATTTAGAAAAAGACATTAGCACAAGGTTTAACTTTAATAATAAGCTTTAAATGGGACACATATGAAACTTGGAGCAGCTGGCACCATCACAAGGGAGTTTAGGAACACTAAATCTTGTGTATATTTTATTAACTATGCTCATTATTATATATTTAATGCAATTTCTAAAGCTAAAGTAAGATTTGGATAATGAATTAATTAACAGAAGCACTACTGAAGAGAACTAATAAAATGGTTTTAATTTGTGTCTGTAATTGTAACCGCAAAATAACACTTTTAGAGGATTTTATAACGCTATTTCATTTGCAATTGCAACAATATCAGTCACATTTATCTGTATTTTATTATCTGCAACTGCAATTTAAAATATTAATGATTGATAATGATTATGATTCCAAACATCACTTATTAATTTTTAAGAATCGAAAGCTCCATCCTTGTTTAATTAGGATATATATAGAAAGAAATTAAAGAAAAATTCTATAATTGTTCAGAACCATTGGGAATATAGATTTGACATAGGCCACCTGAATGAAATATCATCAAATTAAGTGGAACCTTAAAATAGTAATATTAAATACAATGGAAGAGATCTAATTTTCTAGTTTAATGGGTTATTTTCAATGAGTTAGGTGTATGAAAGGGAAACCCACTACAATTTTTTTTTTTGTGAATCTTAGTAATGAGTTGAAGAGGAGTTGGAATGCACTCAAAGTGCTTGATTTGGAATAAGACATTGAGATACTTATAAATGGGGATACCAAACATGCTTCAAAGCCTTGGGAGAACCCATGCCTTCATTTTCATACGTGTAAAGATAATAAATTGCCACTAGATTCAATTTCATCATTCATGCCTTAAATTGAAGTAAACAATGACATGGAAGCTCCAATTATTGTTACAAAAACGGACACTCCCCCACATCCATTTCACTAAAGTGAAAATGCTCTCACTCACTTAGTTGTTATAATATATTTAATTAAAAATTATTATTTTATTATTGATATTGACATGTCATTGTCGTGTTAAATATCTATTTTGATAGATTATTTTATAATTAATGAGTAACAAAAATATAAAACGTATTTGTTATACATCAGTAATTAATAATTCATAAAATATAAGAATTTTATAGTTTCAGTTATTTAAGTTATAAAGCTTGTGCTCCCAATAAACCACACCTGGAAATAAAAAAAGAGCCGGGTAAGTATAATTGTCAGAGCACTGACAGCAGTCCTAATTTGACAGATCAAACTCATCTAATTGGGGATATATTTAAGACTTTTTCATTTGTCCTCAAAAAAATACTCAACAACTATACATTAGTTTTATTTTAATTAAGTATTGAATTAGCTACCTACCAACCATGTGGTTCTCTGCATTGTTTTGTACTAGTATAATGTGTCAAAGAGATACTCTATAATGGATCTTTAAGTCCTCATAGGCATATGCCTACGATCTACCCCATGGAGGGAATAAAAATAGATTTCTATTGTCGTATGTAAGCAATTGATGCCCCAAAATATAAGAAACAACGCACGACATATGTCAATTAAGGTAAGTAGTTGGTTAGCACTAATTGGAAATAAAGAATTGGATAAGTATGATTATGGCCAAGTTGGCTGCTCTGTTGAAGGAAGCAAAACAGTGGGAGTGTGTTTCGAGTTTGCATAGAAAGTAGTTATTCTATTAGTATTTCTAGTATCTAGACTCCTTCGTTTAAGGTTGATAAGTATCTAAAAGTTAATTATTATTAAAAAGATTAATTATATATTTGATTTAGTTTATATATGTAGTGAAAACGTTAAACAATATTGATATATAAATTAATTGTTGATAATATATATATATATACAATCAATCATAAATAATTATAATATATTTACTATCTTATCAGTTTAAATGAGTCAATTTCCTTCGAATGAGACATATTATGACCGTGACAAATTATATAGTATATGATTCAAATATACTAGTGTTTATAACTTATATGAAACTCCAACAACAATCAACAATACAAATAAGCATAAGTTATTAAACTTTTTATTTAGATACAGATAATGTAATCTAATTCATGTTAGTTTAATTTTTTAGAAACACATTTATTTATTTTTTAATTTGTCGAACTGACATGACTAAATCATTGGTATATACTGATAGAATTTTTCATTTGATTATTTCAAACATTAGTTTACTATGAGTGTACAATAATAATGGTTATATGGCTGGCGTTTAACCTTTACTTACCAAGGAGCAAGCAACTTTTAATGAGAACGTTGTAGCACTATGTAACACATACAGAGTACAGAGCATAGACTGCTTAAGAAGGAAGGAGTTTGGATATATGTCAATTTTTCTAACGCTTTGGTTTCTTCTTTTCAAGCATCTACATTAAAGCTTTGGAGACTCCTCTGCTTTGTACTTTTTTTAATATCTTTTTAGTTGGAGATGTCCATTTCAATAAAGTTTGTACTAACATCATTATACTTTTTAATAATTTATAATTGAGTCTCTAAATTTTAGCTGGATCCCAAAACTTTTAAATAATTTCAAATTTCATAGACAACATTACAAATGAATTATTTCAAATTAGTTTATGGATACAATTAAAATCCAGTGACTTAATTGTAGATTAATGAAAAGTACAGTTTTTTCTTGGGATGAAAAGTTCAGCCATTAACATATTTTTGGAGTTTATAAAAGAAATTCAAATGAGGTTGCAGGGCTAGAGTAATTAAACTTAAATAAAATGAATAAATAGTCACTTTAATTTTTGAATGTGTGAATAAGTGTCACCATAATATCAAATGTATCTTTTATTAACTATTTGTTTTGTCACAAAATTTAGTAATAGATTTAAAGAGAAATTTTATGTTTTCCCTCTCTAAACTTTTCTCACTAATTTAAGTTTTTTTTAGTTCATCCAAATATATATGGCCACAATCGTTCTCCTAAATTCTTGTGAATTTTTTAAATTGTATTTCTTTGTTAATTAGATTGATTACTATTACATTTCTGCTACAGTTTGTTTAGTATAGTATATTATTTTTCATAAAACTCGGTCTAGAGTAATTTATTATTGATTTGATTCTACCAGTTGCGTTTGTATATGAGAATGGATCACATTACTATTTCTGTAATATTTGAATAATGTTTTTTTTTTTATAAATTTGAACATTGTTATATTGTTTAATTATTTTTATTGAATATTTATAACACATGTCATCGTTG
>JBBPBS010000276.1:18134598-18159832 GCA_037974835.1 Cicer judaicum
ATAATTTAATATATTACTAAGATTCATCAAAATTTATATGTTTTATTTATTTAATTTTTTTTCAAGAGAAAATTTACGTCGTTTATTAAAATCACATAATAAGTTAATCTTAATGTACAATAAAGATATAAATATTTTACCAAACAATACAAATATCTAATAATCAATTATTAAGGGGATTTCTATTATACATTTAAAAATTAATATATTTTGATATTATCATCAATAAATAAGTTTGAACATGTTTAATATTTAACACCGTCGAATTTTTTAATTTTGTCTTTTAAAATAACTTTTATTTATTATTTTAATTAAAATAAAAATAAAAATTTCAATTAAAAAAACAATTTATTTAATTATCAAAGTCAAAATTAAATAAATAAATATATCAAATTTCTTAATTTAATTAATTTTAATAGATATTATAATAATATCCACGTAAATAAATTAGAGAAAATTATTAGTGTAATGCATTTCATCCCTCTTCTAATTGTACGTATGTTTATAGAATAGTATACCTCTTATCCTCGTCTTTATGTTAGTGTAATTCATTTCAAGACATCCTATAGTAATTAATTAGGACAACGTATATTGAATTATTAAGTCTTAACTCTACTCATCATATAGTATCTCTCTATGAAGTAATTATTAACATATATATTGCTCAAAAACCAAAGAAAAACTAAAATCTAAAACATAAATTTTTTACAATCACTAAAAATATCTTATGTTATGTAAAGATTAACCAAATCATTATCAAAGAAAAGAAAAAATAAAAAATTTACAACACTTGAATCTCAAAACGTCAAGATGACGAGGAAGCTACAATTGCTACAACAACTAATGTCGTTTAGTTTGACATTGTTGAGAAACTACATGAGTGTTTTGTGCCAATGTATCCACCTTTACTTGGCACGAAACATCGAATTTCATTGACCCACTATGCAACAAGCCCAATTTCATTTTTACTTGGACATGAATTGATAAGGAAAATGAAACATGCACTCTTTTTTTATTATTTGTCATGCTTTCTTCCACCTCCTTAGGCAATTTAGATGTTGAACTTTTTAATGTTATCTCAAATTCCGTTGAATTATGATGGGCTTGAGAGAAAGTTGGATAGGCACTTGAAGCAATTTTTTGTCGTTTCAAAGAAAGGGATACATCTCCTCCTTCTTTATACAAAATTCCCACATCTGAATTTGGATTGTGGACTTCTAAAGTAATTTTGTATTGTGGATGGGGCTTGCTATGTAAGAGAAAGTGTTGGATTGAAAATCTTGGGCTCTTTGGTGTAAGTACAATGGAGAAAAGGCCACCTAGAAGGCCTCCAATAAAGATCACAATGACGAGGAAGATTATGATGAACACAAAACACCAACAACCTGACCGTTTTGTCTCCCTAGCGGGCGTGCTTCGATGAAGCTCGGCTATACGAGCATTTTCCGGAGGTGGAACGCGGTAGATTTGGTCCTTAGGGACTTGAACAACATATGTGCCGGGGCCAATATCGGGTAATTTAGGTTTAGAATTGTCATCGTTGTCAGAATAACCTTGTGGAGGAGGTGGCGGCGGCAACGAGGCCCGCTCCTCCATGGGTGTATGGGGAGCGGCGGGGTGGGGAGGAGATTAGGAAGAAAAGGTGGTTTTTGAAATATTGAAGGGATGATATTAGAAATGAAGAGAGGGGCGTAGTTTGCATGGGGAATGAAAGTACGTACTATGCATGAGAGGAGATAATTTGTGATTGAGAGAGAAATGGGTAAAGCTTTGGTTGAAAAGTGAGAGAATTAGGAGACATCCCAATATTAGAGTATATAGATAATTAGTAGATTTAGAGCTGCTTTAACGGGTCAACTATATCAATTTAATAAAAGATCCATGCATTGTTCATACGTGATTTTTCAAATCTATAAATAAACACAAATAGGGAGTTTTCAAAATTCTTCTCCTTTGCCTCTGAATTCCTTCTTAAGTTTCAAAATTTTAAATTAACTTATATACATTTTAGGAAAATGAATAATATTACGAAAAGAAGACTTGTGAAAATAAATGAATAATATTCAATGTATTCTTAATCGAACTTTATTTTTTATAAATATTTTTAATCCAACTCTCTAGGAATATTCTATAGAAGAAAATGATGTAGGGTAAAAAAATACAGATTACAAAAAAATACAAAATTATAAAAACAGTTTTTCATCACTAGATTTTTTTTTTTATCACTCAATGTCATCATGTTTAATATTATGTCTCCTATTAAAATAAATTTTTTAAGGCCTTAACCCATTATTTTAGTGGATTTAAGGGAGGGACTCAGAAGTTCATAGGTTCAATGTTTTGTTAATTGTTATTTTTTTTTTAAAAAAAAAATCGATATTTAATTTTCTCAAAAAAAAAAATTCTATCATTTTTTTCTCAAAAAATTGTGAGGAAAATCAAAAAATTATTAATTTTGAAAAAATTAATTTTTTTTATCTTGAATCAAAAAAAATTTAAAAACAATTGTAAATCTTTTTCTATCAAAAAAATTGAAATTTTTTTATTGAAAATATTTTTTTCAAAAAAATATCACTTTTGTTTTTTAAAAAGTTAGTCCATAGACCCACCTAAATTCATAAAATTTTAGGAGCTTTTTGGTCTTGTGGACTTTCTTTATTTGAGAGCTTTTAAACTATAAATTTTTTACCCCTCCAATATATTGTGACCAATAATTAGTGGTTTTATAAAATTGACATCTCTAAATACATGTAATATTTAATATATACGAATACTAAAATTGTGCACCAAACAACAACAACATATATATTATATATTACGTGTTACATTTAGTATATACAAATGCTAGTTCGATGTTTTTCTTTTAACAAGGTTGCACACCTTTTTTTTATTTTTTAGAAAAAGATTTCAGATTTTAATATATGAAGATTTAGTTTTTTATAAAAAAAAATTAGAGTGAAAAAATAGTGTTCCAGTTCAAGATAGAAAATTCTTTTAGTTTACAAATAGAATTTTACCTTTTTAGTTAAATAATTATGTTTACAAATAGAATTTTACCTTTTTTTGAAGAATCTAGCAATAATAAAATTCATACACCTTAAATGTATTAATTCAAATTTCAAAATATTAAATACATCTCTTTTCTTTTACTATTCAAGTTGTATGTACGAGGATACATGATTTTACTTTTTATGTTTTCAATAAAGTTATATTTATTAAGAGATTGATTTATATGTACGTTACAATTTTATTTAAAAGTATGTTCAATTAAAACATGTCAAAATAAATATTTGTAGAATTATTTTAGTAACAAATCTAAAATAATGGCATAAAAAAGTTTTACTCTATTGGTGTATATAAATTAAATTTATTTATTAATGTATGTGTCATTTTGAAAAGTATGGTATATTTTAATATAATTTTAATTTTGTAGTATCTCTATATCAATTTTTAAGAAAATTTAAGTAAAAGTAGTAGAAATTATTTTAGACTCATAAATTTCTTTCATCGACGATAACTGTATTTGATTTACATCAAACACTAAATATAGATATCTCATTACACAAAGAAGTTGAATTAACTAGAATTTTTCAATCTTAAGAGATTTGTTATGACTTTTAAACCCTCATTAAGTAAATTGTTGCATTTTTTAGGTAACAACCCCAACAAAATAGTTAAGTTACTTTGCTAGGGTTAAAGCCCTAGAAAAATATGAGATTTTTTTTTTCTAAGATTAAAGCTATAGGAAAATAATCAGGGAAAAATTATGAACTTTTTGTTAGGATTAAAGCTCACGATAAATAAAATGTGATTTTTTTTCAAAATTTCACATTAACTAATGGTTTCGATAATTGTTAACTGACACACAATCTAACTTTTTTAGGCCTAAAGCTCTAAGTGATTGGAGCATATAAATATTATGAGGGTTAAATCCCTCACCCCCTAAGTTATGACTATGTGTGCCAATTCCTCCTTTTTTCCTCTCCACTCTTCTCTTCTTTACTTTCTTTCTTCTCCACTCCAACTCTTTCCTTTCATCTCTTCTTCATTTCTCTTTTCTTCTCCACCTCAAACTTTTGGGTGAGGATGAGAAAGGGATACGTCAAGCTCGACTCTTCATTGAAAGTTTAATTTTATTCTTTATTTAAATTTATATTAAAAAAATCTATATTGTATTTATTGTGGCTTATGAATATATAATATTTGTTGATGTTTCTTTTTGTGAAATTGTATTTTTTGCAAATTTTTAAAATTTAAAATATCTTAGTATATTTATTGTGTAACTTTTGAAAAAGTGTTAATTTTTATATTGAAAATATTAAAAAAAAATATTTTATATTTTTATTTAATATATGTACACATTTTTTGTATATATCTTATTTAATATGAATTTCTATTTATATTTTAAGAATGGATATGTTATTTTGTAATAATATTATTATATTATAATTTTAGGTGACTAATTAATTATAACAATATTTAATATTGTTATACTTAATATAGTGTTAGTTTCATGTTTAAGGTTTAATATATATTATTAATTAAGTAAACTCTCTTTTTGAGTTGTGCTCATTAATGTATATTAAATTTTAAGTTGTTCATAATACCATATTCAAACTAAAATTGATAGGATTAACCAAGTCACATAGTAGAAATATCTTAAAAGTATATGATTGATGCGTTAAGAATATAAGGAATCAATTCAAAGAGTTATTGAAACTAATATGAAACTGAAGGAGAAGAAAAACAAAAAAGTTTAAGGTTAGATTAAGGGACGAAATTTGTAATTCCCAAAATTTCCAACTAATTCAAACTCGATTTTTTTTATTCTTCTCAATATAATTATCAACAATAGCATATGTTGCCACCTTAATATAATTATCAGCAGTATATGCAATCATGTTGACCTCCTTGTTCGTCGACTTTATTTCAATATCCTTTTTCTAAGTATCAACAAGATGGATATTATTGATCGGACATACCAACATCATCGAATGATAATTATAATCTATCAGATTTGAATCAATCATATCATATCCTTGTAAGTATTTTCCGACTCAATCATCAAATACTCCAATTTAGCTTCAAATCAACATGGACCATCTATTCTTCATTATAATGCCATTCTCAATTTCAATAAAATTTGATGAAAATTCATGAATTTATCAAATGCATAACTCGAATATTCAAATAAATTCATATTATCATTTCCAACAACATCAAATAATGAATGAAAATATGAGTTTATTTGAGAATTTGAGTTATGAATTTCATAAAATTTGATTTTATATTGAAGATAATAATTAATTTTATGGATTTTGTTTAAAAATTTTGATAATTTTTTTTAATTTTTGTAAAAAAAATGATAACATTGTTGACATTTAAAAACATAAAAAATCAAATTGTTACTTAAAATTAAATAAAAAACCAAATCATAAAGAAAAATAAATAAAAAACTGAAGTGTTACCTAAAATTAAATTAAAAGACTGCGGAAGCAATTATATCTTTAAACATTAATTTACTATATTATAGAGCGATCACTTTCTATTAAACCCAACTCTCTCATGTTTATAATTAAATCATTGTTTTTTATAAAATTAAGATATCATTTTTATCTATAAGAAATCAATTACATTCCAAAGTATTTATTTTTTATGAAATATAATTTGAATCACTAGTAATTATTTTTTTTAAGGAGCTAGTAATATATTAAGTAATTAAGATTCTTAGCTTTTGTACTTTTAAACATTTTTCTAGAAGACAAAAGTTTACAACTCCAAGGGTGTTAGACCTTGAGTCCTTTCCAACTGCATGGCTGATAGCCTGATACACCTTTACAACAGGTTACTTTATTAGATCATAGCCATTGAAATTTTAAATTAATTGACCAATGATGCATTTGGGTATGGTACACAAATTTTACGATTTGTATATCCTAAATGTCACAATGACTTTTTAATCAACTTCTGATAAAATGGTAAAGTCAATCATTATTATATTAAATAACACCACTCTTCTATAAATTAAGAAAAGTTTAACCAACAATAAATCACTAGTGTGTTTTGTTAGCGATTTGTATCTTACCAAATAGCACTTTTGTTATTTTTATTAAAACTTTTAATGTGCTGTATTTTTATTACACGGGGATGTATCTTTAACATTTTTGTCCAATTTTAGTTTTCATTGCAGTAGTTAACTAAAAGGAAGTAGTGAAAAATTAAACACAAAACTTGAGGCGGACGTTTTTGTGTACATAACAACTTATAAATTATAACAAAAATACACATTAGGGTAATATAATTATTACTTAATAATTATTTTTAAGTGTATAAAAATATAAACATTCACAAACCACTTTAATTAAAAAAATTTATATAAAAAATGCATTAAATAAAAATATATTTTAGTGCTATAAAGGCTTTGTTTTTTAAATGATAAAATATAAAGCTTGATCGAATTCAAATAAAATATAAAGCATGGCTAGCAGTGTGATGGATTCCATCCTGGGCTCTTTATCTATTCCGTTTAGAAATGGGTCGATTATTTGCTTGACTAAAACTTCGTAGAGGCCCAATACTCTCTACGCTGGACTGGAAGTCAGATAAAAATAAAAATAAAGGAGTTGTTATCCGCACCCCACATTTGAATCAACTAATGCATTGCTTGTAAGAATAGGGTCTTCAATGTCGTCCCCAATTTTGCTTCCCCTTACTATTTTGGATCATAAGAGTGATCTAGTTTCTTTTTGTTAAACAAACTAATGTCCTATGTCATCAA
This sequence comes from Cicer judaicum, assembly GCA_037974835.1. Taxonomy (NCBI): domain Eukaryota; kingdom Viridiplantae; phylum Streptophyta; class Magnoliopsida; order Fabales; family Fabaceae; genus Cicer; species Cicer judaicum. The sequence goes on from JBBPBS010000276.1 coordinate 18,141,377, forward strand.
TATGGTAACATGGTGGGTTCTCTGATTCGCCCATCAAAATTTTAAAGTTGAATATACTAGTAGGTATATGTTGCTAAAATATATTTTCTAACAATATATGGGATGTACGTTAACAATTCTCATAAACATTCTCTATAATACTTCAATTTTTTATTTTTTTTATTTAAATAAATTATTTCTATACATATTTAATTTATCTTGTGATTTTTCGTAGTTTTGTCACGGCAATGTTGTGTTATGTTTGTTTTTTTGTTTTGATGTGATATTTTTTTTTTGTCTAATATTGACATATTAATTTCCATTAAATGAAAATTTAATCAATGATTTGGTGTCGTCAACGTCACAATTCCAAACACATGAATATTTCGGCCAACTCCATTTTATCATATTTGCTACATTTGTAAATATTTTAATGTTATATGTTGTTAATTTGAGTATTGTGAACTTATTATTCACTTATTTATTATTTTAAGATTTAATAATTTTAAATTGTAATATTTTTTATAAATATAATTTTTAAAATAATAACAATAACAAATAAATGTCAATCATAATGTTGTTTTTTCCTTTTGGATATAATACATTCAAAATTTATCAATCATAAAAATCGAAATAATATTCGCCTTCCACCAAAATGTGTAATAAGATCACTATTAAATGTTTATGTATAATGGACACTATAATAAAAAAAATTAAAATCAAAGAAACTTTTTTAAATTAATGATTTGCTGACCGACTTGTCATGCTCCAATATTTGTGTGAATTAGAGGTGAGGCCAACCAGAACAGATGAATAAATATGGACTGAAAGAGCTGATTCATCGGGTCGAACCACTTATATGGTCAATAAATATAAACCCTCCTTAGTAGAAAAAAATTTGGTCACCGAATACATTTTTGTTTCAAATTACAGTACATATTTATTATTATTATTTTTTTAAATATAATATTTTGTTAATACTTCTTATTTGTTACAAGAGATGAAAAGTCATAGTTTTCCCATATCGGTATACACAAGGTTTACTTTTATTTCTATACACAAGGATATTTTTAGTATATTGGTATCATTCTTACAGAAGAATCGACGTATTATACACATCAGCCAATTTTATTAATATGTGTAAAAATGACCAAAAGGACTTATATAAAAGGTTCAGATATATTACCAAACAATTAAAAAAAAATGGTTCATAACCAATTGGCAAGATGCTCTTTTATTTATTTATTTATTTTTTTTTTTTCTGTGAATGACATTGTTCTCTTGAAGCAAATTTCCTTTCTAACCCTATCTTCTTATCTTCAGTTTGGATATTGGAATGGCCCCGCTTCATTGATAAAAAAATGCTTTAAAGTGTTCCACACATCAAAGAGAAGAGATGAGAATAGATAAGCTGATGTATATATGGACTTAGAAGATAGCGTTGGATTTTTGAAGAAAAAAAAAAGTAATACTTTGAGTGTTTTTCTAAAAGGATTATTCAAATACAAGCGAGAATATGCATCTTCAGGATTGCATCTAGATTAATTCATCAAAATCAAAGGGTTCAAAAAATTTCCCAATTTATTTTATGATTAAAAAAATCAAAATTTATATTAAAATATAGATAGTTTGATTTCGATCGTATGATTTAGATATGACTAATTATTTGTTGTTAGAGATTGTGATTGCATACAATCTATATTTTTAAAAAGATGACATTAGTGAAATTTTAAACCGTGATTAAAGTCAACAGATAAATTCTCTCTCAGTATGATATAGAGTCTCTGATATTATTTTTATATCATTTCCAAAATCGTAAGATTTTAACCAAAACGTATATGAAAAAAATCAATCAAATTCATATCTTTATTAATATTCATAGAGATGAGAATGATATTAAGTTGATAATTTCAATAATGAATTTGAAATTATATAAATAGTATCAAGATTAGGGTTGATGACAAATCTACACAAATAAGTAAATTTAATTAATATTTTACATTTTTACATATTATTTTCTATTATTTATAACAAGAGAGATTATATAGACGCATCCTCAAATTTTAAAGACTAACTTGAGTATTTAATGAAGTTAGCAAATCAAGATTTTGACAACAATGAAAACCATACATATACAATGCGAAAAGAAGATCTAAATAATAAATTTTATCAACGGTAATTTTTTCGTGAGGGAGTAAAGTATTAGATTTTGGTGTTGCTTTTTAACATGTGGATGGAAAATTTCATAACAGAATAGGGTTTACTACATTGTTTATGTTATAAAATTTTCCATCCACATGTTAAAAACAATATTAAGATCTAAGTCATCTAAGATTTGAACAACGATAAACAATTTACTTTGAGAAAATAGCAACCAATATGACATTACTAGGGGTGGGGAAAGTTCAGTTCTGAATTAGAACCGTTTGAAAATTGAACTGAATTGATTTTCAGTTTGAAAAATCGAACTGAACCGATTTTTATTTCAAAAAACCGAACCATTTTACAAATTGGTGAATCGGTTTTTTATTTTGAATCGAACCGAACTGGTTTAACTTAGTTTTTTTGTTCATATAGGCCAAAATTTACATAATTACCCCTAATTACTTCTAAAAAAAACAAATTTTGTTCAAGTTTTTTGAAATAATAATTCGTTTGGTTCGGTATTTTGGAACTAAAAATCTATTCGGTTTGATTTTTTGAAATAATAACTGGTTCGGTTCGATTTTTTGGAATTGAAAACCAATTCGGTTTAGTTTTAATTTTAAAAAAATCAGTTCAAAAACCGTTCGGTTCTCAATTTTTATAAATCAGTTCCGTTTAAAACCAATTAAGTTCAGTTCGACAATTTGATTCAATTTTTTATTTTTTTCTCGGTAGACATTATCACATCAATCACTTATCCTAACAACTACACTAATATCTTCCACACATGATACTTAAGTTGATGGAGCACGATCTTTAAATTTATCCAATTAGATATCACGTATCAACTATATGGGTTCTACAAAAAGACATGGGTTGGAAATCAACTTCTAAAATAATGTTAGAATAACATGCTCCCATCATTCATTGAAGATCATTTGAAAAATAACCATAGTCTCTCCTTCAACAACATTGGAGATAATGGGGGAAACACTGAATCCTAGCATAAATTAAAGTACTCATATAAATCGTCAAACATATATCAAAACTTGTCGGCATACAGCATCGGAAAAACTAACACCCACATTACATTTATAATTTATGGAAAGAGACACAGAACGTAGGATTCGAGTGAAAATGATTAGTACCTAAATTAAAAACAGCTTCCTTTGAGAGCTCTCCTAAACACACAAGAGTGGTTTAATATATTGTTACTTATAATTTATTCTTGAGGGAGAAATAATTTGGACTTAACAAATTCTATGTTTATTGGTTTCTATGTGAACTTTCCTAGCGTCTTATTTTGCTATGCATCCCCTTCACCGCCTCATAATTTGATTTATATTGGTTCTTTCTTTTTAGTAATCTCATCCCTGTGTTTGTTGGCATGGCTACCTCTCCTCAAAATGAGTCCGGAAACAAGGATGGTGTATCATGTGATTAGATTGGTCATTTCATTAACTAGTCAATATGAACAAGGACAAACAAATATTTTGCTGTAAATAGATAAGATTAAATATTGTGAATCTTTCATTATTCTATATAATTGATTTAATGTGAAAGAAATTAGTTTACCTCTTACAGTTTTGATTTTGGTATCTTATAGTCCTATTGGCTTATGAAATTTTTGTATGTGTCTTAGAGCCTATCCAACTCTCTTATTCATTAGTGTTGATCTCAATGAGATATGAAATGTCCCAATTCATGGTGTGCTCTCTTAATCTTAATTTTAGCATATTGTAAAATAATAAAATAATACTATATAGATTCCATAAAATGAAAATGCATGTAGATTACATCTATTCATATAAACACTGAAATACATAACTAGAGTCTTCTCCCCAGCCAAGCAAGAAAAAAAACCAGCTGTGAAACTAAGGTAAGAAGAGTTTATACAAAGATATTACCAACTTATGATAATCCTAAGAGTAACACTGCAATTGTCAAAAACTCCATTGCAGTAGCCACCAACCTAAGAAACTACAACCTAATTATCTCATATACTATATAATAATATAATAATGCATGAGATGAGATCCTTCACTAGAAAAAGAAAAAATTACATGATACACACAACCAAACAGGGCCTTCACAGAGAATCCCAATCAATTTCATAAGAAGGGTACTTATGTAAATTGAAATTATCAGAATCACCTTCCCACTGTGGCTCACCAACATCACCAAAAGTAAGATCCGAAAGTGGTGAAGAACCTTCACTCGAAAACGAAACTTCAACTTTACAACAGTTATCCGAAACCTTCTTCAAATCAACAGAATCCTCCAACGGAATACTGACCTTGGAAGCAGGTTTGGAGGGTGTTTTCTTCTTGGTTGGCTTCTCTGACTTCCCTTGTTTCTGCATCTGAGCTAAATCTTCACAAATAGCTTGAAGTTTAGCATCAACAGAAGAAGGAAGAGGCTTATACTCACCAAATTCACCACCAACAACAGATGAACCTGTGTGTTTGAGGTTAGGAAAGTTAAGCCTAGCAAAGTCACCACGGAGCTTAAAAGCTGCTTTATCATAAGCCAAAGCAGCTTCTTCTGCTGTATCAAAGGTACCAAGCCAAAGCCTCGTTCGATTCTTTGGTAGTCTTATCTCAGCAACCCATTTTCCCCAGTGTCTCTGCCTCACCCCTCTGTATAGCTTCGTGGGTTTTGAAGAATTTCCCACGTGCTTCATAGGGATCGGTTTTGCACATAGGAAGTTTAGAGAATTACTGAAACGTTGTTCTTGCTGTTGGGTGAAGTTTTGGTGTTGGATTTGAGTTTGGATCTGGTTGATTTGAGATGGGGTTAAGTGGTTTAGACCAAGAACAGAATAAGAAGAAGATGGTTGAGCAAAACCTATGAAGTTTTGAGTCATAGATGTTGAACAATCATTTGTGTAGAAATGAGTGAAAGAAGATGAAGAAGAAGTAGAAGAAGAAGAAGGAGAAGGGGTTGAATTTGTGGAAGAACTTTTGATAAAAGGTTCAAGAACTTCCATTAATTCACCTCTGAATGGATCTGAATAAAGTTGTGTGTTGTTGTAAAAATCCATAATTGTAGCCATAATTATGTGAAAAAATTTATACCTGTCTTTATAATTTTTTAATTATTAAACACTGAAAAATTAAAAACAAAAACACTAGAAAAAAAGGGATGGAATGGATTTTAAATAGACAATCCTTTCGATCCAAAAGAGCCTTAAGGGATCAAAAATAACCCTTTTGGCTGATTTAAAAGATAAGGAAAAAAAAATGAAAATTATTTTACAAGATATGTAAAACCTGGATCTCGATTCTGAAAACACCTGGCTTTCGAGGAAAGCTTCTAAGTTTGCTTCTTCTCTCTTGTGATTTTTTATTAAAAAGACAAACCTAAAATTCATAAACTTGAAAGACAGATGATTAACAGAAAGGGATTCAGAGAAGCGGGGTGTTACAGAAGGGGGAAAAATATTACAGAAAAGTTAATAACACAATTTAGAAGCTCTTGAAAATATTATTATGAAGATAGAAATTGATTTGTATTTGTGTACCTCTCGCCACTCTTGGTTTTGTCTCAAAGACTCTCACTCCTTTATATAGCACCTTTCACCTTGGTTTTCTACTGTTAATAACATAATTAACCCGTTATTATCAATTTAATTGTAGCAACAGCCAGTTGGATAACGACACGTGTCCTATTATTACTGACAGGTGTCGGTGTGTTTCTTTAGTTTTGTCGTTAATCATGTTGACCTTATTTGCGCGTTCATTCCAACTGTATATTCTCTTTTTTTTTTTTTGTTGTGAATTTATAATTTGGAATTAGTGATGATGCACCTTTCTCTTTCCGCTGTATATATCGCGTTCATTGCACGCTTCCATGATTCAAGTTAATTTAGCCAAGTCAGGTGGACCATAGTGAATGAGTGATTGAAAATCATTCAAACCTTTCATATACTATTTAAGTATAATTTTATTTACCGCGGGAACTCATGGACACAGACACATTGTATGTATACGATTTTTTTTTTTTTATAACAAAAACTGTTTCAAGTGGCACTGGTGTATTGTTTGTTTTTTTCATAATTTTTTTTAAAAAAATAATAAAAATATTTTTGTAGTAAAATATATATATTTATATTATTAATTACGTTGAATATTTCATTAATCATTTAAATATATATATTAATTATTTTTAAATATATATATTTCATTAATCATTAAAATACATTATATTAATTATTTTAAATACTTCTTTAATCACTAAATCATTATTTCTATAATAATTTTCTTTAATTTATTTATTTTTTTACATTTGAAATGAGTATCAAATTGATGTTGCTTAAATAAATTGAATTTTTTTTAAATATTTATTTTTTATTTTTGTCAAATTAAATTTAATTAAATTGTTGTCTTATTCAATCAAACTCAAAGAGTTCTCATTAAAATGTCATGCATGTTCAACAAAGTTTTGATATGACTTTTAAATAATAATTTAAAATCGGAATTACTTGAAATAAATTAATTGACCATTATACAATGAAAATCTCCATCAGCTCAACTAACAAGCAAACTAATATAGTTGCTTTTTTTAAAAGTGAGAATTGAAATCAGAAATCGCAAATGAGAGAAGATAATATAAATTTATGAAAAGGTCGTAAGTAAGTGTCCAATTGAGAAGCGGGCAGCCGTTTTATCTTTTGTTTGTGTCCAAAGAGAGTTAGTAACAGTCTTTAATCAATAGTCTTTTGTTTATTCAATTCATAATAATCAAAGCCACTTAGATGTACATCTCAACCACTATTATAAAAATAAAAATAAAAAAGCCTCAAGCAGTAAGCACTATTGTTTTTCCACTATTAAACTACCCCTGAAAGTTCTCCATTGTAGTAGCAATAATTAATTCATGTAAATAATTAATAAATAACTAAAGATTATTAGGTCATATCACTGCCAGTGGTTTCTTAGTCTAAAGTCCAAAAAAATAAATTGAAGTCTCTTAGACCCAAAAAAATATTATTTCCCAACATGTACAACATCAATGCAAACACTCCACAGTTTATTTTCGAATCACCATAATATTTATTCTTAATATTTATTTTATTTTAAGATAAACAAATATATCTTTTTTTAAAATAAACAAATTGAGCGGATAACATTTGATGTATCCATTCGTAATATGTCCAATGATAATGTTCATGAATATTTGTTCCATCAATTTCAAAATTTTATAACCTCTAACGACATTTTTCATCAAACATCTTGTGCTCGTACACCTCAACAAAATGGGATAGCCGAATGCAAAAATCAGCATCTTATTAAAACCACTTATACTCTCATTCTTCATGGTAATGTATTGTCTCGCTTTTAAGGCGATGTTGTTCTAACGACGTGTTATCTTATAAATCGCATGCCTTCGTGTGGTCATGATAACAAAGTCTCTCACTTGATCCTTTTCCCTAGTACTCCTCTTCACTCACTTCCTCCTCGAGTCTTCGGGTCTATATGTTTTGTCCACGATCTCACTCCTAGTCTTGACAAACTTTCAACTTGATCACTAAAATGTGTCTTTCTTGGTTATCATCGGTCCCAAAAACGTTATTGTTGTTATTCTCCTAATCTTCGATGATATCTCATATTAGCTGATGTGACATTTTTTGAGTCTGTTACATACTATGAGTTGTTTCTTGAACCTTTGTCTACAACTATTCATTTGGACCTATCAAAGTCTATTTCACCTTCTCTTTTACCACTAGAGTCTATTACGTATACCCCACCTGAGACACCTTCGATGGCCCCTCCCATTGTCCCACTTGAGACTCCTCTTGTTGACCTCCAATTACAACCTCTTCAGACATTCTATCATCGTCAATCACCATCGATTGTACATGTCCCTACACCTGTTCTTGATACCGAGGTCATTCCAGACACTCCTTCTTTATCGAATTTGACCCTTGATATTCCTATTATTATTCGAAAAGGTATATGTCCTACTCGTAACCCATCCCCTCATTAGATTGGTTTGAGTTACCATCGTATTTATCCTTTGCATTATACTTGTTTGTCTTATGTGTCTTTTGTTTCTATTCTTAAATATCCAAGTGAAGCTTTATCTCACCCAGAGTGGAGACAAGCCATGATTGACGAGATGTGTGCACTTCATAGTAGTGGTACATGGGAATTGGTTCCTTTACCGTTTGAAAAGTCTTTAGTAGGATGTCATTGGCATTATACGATGAAAGTTGGTCTTGATGGTAACATTGATCGTTTTAAAGCTTGTTTGGTGGCAAAAGGGCACACTCAAATATTTGGCCTCAATTACAATGATATTTTCTCCCTTGTGGATAAGTTGGCCTATGTTAGACTACTCCTCTCTATTGCAACCATTTTTCATTGGTCTCTGCACCAACTTGACATTAAAAATGTTTTTTTTTTGCATGGTTACCTTGAAGAATAAGTGTATATAGAGCAACCGCCTAAGTTTTTTGTTCAAGGGAGTCATCTACCATAGTTTGTCGACTTCAGAGGTCTCTCTATGGTTTTCAATTGTCTCCTCGAGCTTGGTTTGGTAGATTTAGCACGGTAGTGCAACAACTTGACATGATTCAAAGTGAAGTTGATCATTCTCTTTTCTATCGCCAATCAAGCCAAAAGTGCATTTACTTGATTGTCTATGTAGATGATATTGCCATAACTGGTAGTGATCAACAGGGCATACTCCGGTGGAAACAACATTATCTCATCAATTTCAAACTAAAGAACTTGGCAAGCTCCACTACTTCTTGGGTATTGAGGTAGGCCAATCTAAGGACGACTTAATAATTTCACAAAGAAAATATGTCATGGATATTCTTGAAGAGACATGTTTATTGAATGTCAAGCCGATTGACACTCTTATGAATCCAAATGTCAAACTTTTACTTAACCGTGGGAGCCATTTTTAGATTCAGAGAGATACAAAAGTTTGGTTGGTAAATTAAACTACATCACAATCCTCTATCCATATATTTCTTTTACAGTCAGTGTGGTAAGCCAATTCTTAAACCCTTCTTGTCAAAAATACTGGGATGATGTGATACGAATCTTGAAATACATTAAAGGTGCTCCAGGAAAATGTCTAATTTATGAAAACAGATGACATACTAAGATAATTGGTTATTCATATGTCGATTGGGCAGACTCACCCATTGATAGGTGATCCACTTCTGGATATTGTGTACTTGTTAGAGGAAACTTAATATCTTTGAAGAGTAAGAAACAAAGTGTAGTTGCAAGATCTAGCGTTGAAGTTGAATACTATGTTATGGCATTAGTGACATGTGAGCTCATTTGGTTGAAACACTTACTCAAAGAGCTTCAATTTGAAGAGGCAACACAAATGACATTAATATGTGATAATCACGCAGCATTGCACATTGCCTGTAAGGGAGAAGATCGAATCAGGCAACATCACTACTAGCTTTGTTAATTCTAATGATCAATTGAAAAATGTATTCACTAAATCCCTAAGAGGTCATCGAATCAATTATATATGTAACAAATTTGGTGCATATGATTTATATGCTCTAGCTTGAAGGAGAGTGTTGAAAATATATTAATATTTATTACATATCATGTAAATAAGGATAATATCTTTCATATTTATTTTTGTATTTATTGTCTTAAGCCTATATAAAATAGACTCCGTTGTGTAGTTCAAAGACACGGTTTCACCATATATCTCTCATTTTCTCTTATTGGTCAGTTTTATTACATTGTCTCATTTATGTTCCTTGAAATTGAATTTGTGGAGCTAAACTCAATGGATTCATACAATTCGTTGATTTTATTTAGGTTCAAAAAGTAAGACGAAAAGTAGAAAAAGTAATTTTTTTTAAGAAAAAACCTTGTGAAAATAAACCAGATGAAAGTGATAATTTTTATGTAAAGTTCCAAAAATTAAAAAAATTGTCATTTTTATATTAATCTATTTAAATGACTTAATGAACGTAGAACATCACTACTTTGAGGCAGTGGCGGATCTTGCATAAAATATTTGGGAGAGCCGAAAAGTAACAAGTATTAACTGAAACATTATAATTGAAATTTTTAAAAGTTATATAGTTTTTTTTTAGAGTATCACACAATTCATACATAGTAGACAAGTTAAAAAAAAAATTAGAATTTTAATTTTTACAAGTCACACAATTTTCACAATTCAACCAAATAAAATATATCTATTTTATAATTTTCATCTTTGTCAAAAAATTTCTTCTTGAAAAAATGCATCAATTTTTTTTATGTTTAAATATTGTGTCACTCATAAAAAAAATACACATATTAATTAAAACAATTCATAATTAAAAAATAGTATCCTTAGTTATTATATATATATATATATATATAAAAGAAATTTAAAAATATAGGAGTGCTGTGACTCCTGCCCGCTTCTAAGAAGATCCGCCAGTGCTTTAAGGTATTTTAGAGTGACGTAGTTTAAATTTTTGATGATCTATATTGTACTTATTACAATTTAGCATTTTTTAACAATATAATTTGTATATTTAATTGATAAATAATAATTTATTTTGGTGATTTTTACGAAAATTTTAATCGCCATTGAAATTGTTATCTATCAAGGACTGACATACCAATTCTTTTCAAATATGAATTTTTAGAAATAACACTAAATGGTTGATCAAGATGATGAGTATGGAAAATGTTTGGGGGCTTTTTTGACATAGGGGAGTACAATCTAAAAAGAAACTCTACTATGTCTGTTTTTTTTTTTTTCACATAAAAGATCAATTTAATAAGAAAAGATCAACCACCAGTTAATTGTTTAGGAGAGTTTATGCCAATAATTTATGTCATGTGTATAAGTTATATTTGACTTATTTCAAAAACTCTTTACAATAGTTAATTGTTTAGGAGAGTTTATGCCAATAATTTATGTCATGTGTATAAGTTATATTTGACTTATTTCAAAAACTCTTTACAATAGCTTTTAAAAAATAACTTATAGTTTATATAAAAATAATTTAATTTATAGTTTATATATAAATATTTATAAGATGAATGATTATATTATAAGTGTATAATTAAATTATATATCCAAATAGAGTCATACTATAATTTGTCAAAATTCTCCGCTTAATTATTTTAGTTGATTGTGTTTAGCCATCAACTTGTTTTGTTATACTGCATCATGTGTTTTCTTTATGGTTTGTTTGTTACACCCTCCTTGTCACAACGAATGATACTTTTCTAAGTAAAAATTTATCTCAAGTTAAATATCATTTTTAGATTTTAATAAAAAAAATATAATTACTACATATGTTACTAATTTTTTACAAAAATAATTATTCACAACTATAAGCATTATTTCAAATCACTAGATATATTTACTGTTATTTTTTCCAAACATATTATTTATTAATACTACTAATTCAACTTAAAATATAAAAAGTGAAGTTATCTACATTCAAATACAAATATTTTTTTTATGAACGTCTAGTATAAGATGGACACATTAAAAATAAAGTTAATGATTAGTTAAGTCCATGTAATAGAGGCGGTTTTTTATTAATAAGTAAAGATAGTAATTTTTTTTCAATTAACCTCTAACTAATACTACATGTATTGTTTTCAAAATATTTATTTAATTTACATTTATAAAAGTAAGAAATATAAAAATTATTAATAAAAGTATTTTAATAAAATTATTATTTTTACTTTTATTTTTATTATTTTTTAATATATGTTAATTAATTAAAAATGATTTTCATTGTGAGATCGAGAAGAACATGCAATATAGACTATAAAATAAATATTTATATTCAAATTTTTCGGACTTTATGGATGGTTTTGACATTTTTTGTGTATATATACTTTTTAAATCAGGTAAGCCAATCCAACTAACTCACCAAACCAAAAGTAATACAATATCGGTTACGTTTTGTCTCACCGGAATAAATGATAGTTCCTCCATTCCGCAACGAGGAAATTATTTAATTTTTCTAGGTATATTAAAAAATGAGAGAGCAGGGAACAATAAATTTCTATAAAAAAAAATTTACGATAGATAGAGTAAAAATTTGTATAATGAGTATAAGTATGGGGACAAGTAATTACCCGCAAAATTAAGCGGATATGGGTACGGGTAAGTACTCACCCTCTCCCGCATCTGCAATTATATAAATATATTATTTATTTATTTATTTACTTATTATATTAGTATTTAGTTTAATTAATTGTTTTCTTTTATGTTTTAACATCTATTAATATCATTGGACCAATGCAATATTTATAATTGAAAGATCAACGTTTGCAAATTTTTAAAAATCTGATTATGATAAATAGGTAAATAATTGTGATTTTATAACTAATAGTTATGTCTTATTAATCGTGACTTTATAATTATACTTACAACTTTGTATCAATTGTCTAAAATAATATTGTCGTATGACTTGCAACTTCACAAAAATATAATTATGGATATTTAAATATGTATTGTAACGAGTGTTCATTTGAAATGTTTGAGTTATAAAATATTTTGGTTTATAATATTTAATGATTGTATTAAGATATTTGAATAATTTTTAAATTTAATCATAAAAATATTATTTATTTATCGATTTTTTTATTTAAAGTGTGTGTAACGGGTATAAGTACGGGCATTTAGGTACCCCACTACTAGAAAATTGCATTTTAGCTGCCGATTTTAGCGTCGGCCACCGACTCCGACGCTAGGTAGCGTCGGCGTAGTATCAACTAGGTAATAAATGTTAATTTTTAATTTTGTTGACAATTAGCATCGACGTGGCCGACGCTAAGTAAAATAAATCAGACACTAGTTTATTTATTTAATTTTTTAACATTATTTGTAAAATCAGATTGTGCCCTTCTTTTGTTTTGAACCCTTCTCCTATGTTTTGAAGCCTTCTCTCATTGTTTCTCATCGTTGTCGTCCCCCTCTCGAACGATCAGAGTCGTCACCGTCCTCCTCTCAGACTCGTCACTGTCCCCCTCTCAGACTCGGCACCATCCCCCTCTCAGACTCGTCATCGAACCCCTCTTGAACCGTCCCCTTCTCGAACCCGCGCTTTCATATGTGGTCGTTATCTCACTCTCAAGGTAGCCATTCACGTTTTTTCCCAATATTGGAATTTTTGGTTTGACGTTTTTTGTTATTTGTTTATGGTTTCAGATTTTAGTTATGCTTTCTGATTTTTAGAAGTTCTGATTTTTGGAACCAAGATTAGAAGTTCTGCTTTCTGATTTTAGTGATGATGTGGATGAATGTGTGATTTTTAGAACCAAGATTAGAAGTTATGCTTTATGATTTTTAGTGATGGTGTGGATGAATGTGTGATTTTTAGAACCAAGATTAGAAGTTCTATTTTTGTGTGCTTTATGTGTTTTGATGCTTTTGTTTGGCTTTGATGGTGTGATTAATGTGTGGCTTTTGTATAGTATAGTATTTTTCATGACAGTTGCAATTGAAAATTAACAAAACTAACAGTATAGTATAGTATGAGAGTTTTGGTCCTACAAATTAATGAGGCAATACCTTCGAATTTGTGTCGTATGATAGAGGTGATAGTATAGATTTTAAACCTTAGTGGCAGTTTTGACAGTAGCAGGTTTGCAAAATGAATGAATTGAAAATTTTGTTACTGGTTTCTGTAGTGCAATCTCACTATCTCAATATAGCATTTTAGGGTGGGATTTTCATGAATTAATTCACCTGTTTTCACAACTTCTCAGTTACGTGTCACCGTTATTGAGCTTTGTGTGGGATTTAATGCTACTACTACTGTTTGAATCTAATTTTTAATCAGGATATACTGTTATTTGACTTCAGTTAGGCTTTTTGGCTCTCTTTCTACATGGTTTGGTGCAATTAGTTCTACATCCATCTAATTAACTACTTGTTGCTGATTTTGTTCTCTAATTCCCTTATTGCTACAAGTTACAAGTTGATTTGAACCATTTTCTAGCATCATACAGCTTTCATATTCCCAACAAGTTTTCAAATCTTTTAGGTCTCCAAAATTAATGGTTTGTTGTGGATGTAGATACATCTACATGAGGGCATATCAAATGAAAACATGAAAGGTGAAAGAGCTAATTTTAGCCAAAAAATAATATTTGGATACTCAAAATTAGTTTTCTTAAATCTAATCTAGATCATGCATGCAAAATAAATAGGTTTTATCTTTATACTTTTCAGTAACGATGACTGCAATTTCTGACTTCAAGATGCTTCATTCTGCATAGTTGTTTTTCCAGCTTTGTTTTATGAAGAAGACGCATCTAGACGTATACATGCAAAGTTTTCCATATGGCTGAAAGCATATGTAAATAACGAGGCAAATGAAGTGACCAACAAAGACATAATAGCACTATCTCGTGGTCCTTCTTCAATGGCAATATCTTGGAATATTTACTTTGTTAACGGGTACACGTTTCACACTAAGGCCTACATCATTAATAAAAAGACAATCAATAGTGGGGTGCATGTAAGGGGTCTTACTGAAGGAGGAGAAGATGATTACTATGGCACGATCAACTATATCATAGATCTAGATTACTTTGGTCTGAAGGACAAGGTTGTATTATTTTATTGTGAATGTTTTGACCCAACAAAAAATAGGGGTACAAAGATTCATCCACAATATCAAATTGTTGATATTAAGATGGATAAACGTTATCGTCTTTATGATCCTTTCATCCTGGTGCAAAAAGTAAGACAAGTGTATTATGTCCCCTATCCAGAAATGTGTAGAGATAAGCGTGGATGGTGTGTGGTAATTACCACAAAACCAAGGGGTCACGTGGAGATTGACAACATAGAGGATGAAATGTCTTATCAGTCTGATGGGATGTCACATGTTCTACCAATTACAAAAATAGAACCAATATCTTGTTTACGTGACAACTCACAAGTAGATATGTTAAAAGAGATTTTTGATTGAAGATTGTAGTGAAGGGATTAAGGATAGTGATCGAACATATTACAATAATATTTTGTATTGCACAATATTAGAGTTTATTTTATGTATTTTGTGATCGAACATATTACAACTTGTTGATTCTGTATATATTATGTATTTTGATAAATTGTCTACTTAAGCAACTTGTATTTTGATAAATTGTATTATGTATTGCACTGTTCATTTTGTATTTATGTGACATTTTTTATTTACTATTTTTTACTTTATGACAACAGATAACTAACAAAGGTGGCGGTGATAAATGAAAGGCACATCCTACTAGGGGTAAACCAAAGATGTTGCGACCGGGTAAACTTATTGAGCAGCGGGATGTCATACGTCGCAACTTGTCTACCTCTAGGCTACTTCATTGTTCGTCTCCATCCCCGTCTCAGCCTCCAACATCAACTAAGATTGTAGCACTTGCTGATACTATAACACCATCATTCCACTCGACACCATCTCTCATCCATGCCTCAACCCCTGAGGTATTTGTCTTTATGCCGACTCCAAGTTTAAGTATTCATACCATGGGTGCCTCTTCACAACATTCCCCACATGAGGCTTTGGTAGAAAAGAATGTGGAACAAACTTTCGATGGTCATGAGGATAGGGTGGAAATTGGTGACCACAACCAAGATGATGAGGAGGTGGGTCAAGAGAATGTTCCTCCTATCGTGCCTGTGAGAGATGATAATGGAAAAGTCATTATACGACCTTATGGTAAAGGGTAAGTTACAACAATTGTTTATTTTCTTAATATTAGAATCATAAGTATAGACACATATTATTTATTTAATACTTTATTTCTTCAATACATTAATGCAGACTCACTCCTAGCAACCCAGTTGCAGATGCCATTAGGTATGCCGTTCAAAAACAATTTCGTGAGCCTATCTATGGTTGGAGTGCAACCACTGACATAATTAGACAAGATTGGTTTGAAAAGTTTGCGGTAACCCTTTGAATATAATTATATGTTCAATTCATTTTTCTAGCATATATTGGGAGAATTGTGTAATCTGTTTTGTTGATAGTAGTTAGTACATATATACTTTTTGTTATTCCCAGGAGAAGGTATTGTGGGATCCTTGTCATAACGATGTTGTGAAACATATGTTTGAACAAAAGGCCGCTAAAAGACTATTAGATATGCTTACAAAGGTGAGGAAAAAAGGGACTCGACCTAGTTGGATAGGTGAGGAAGCTTGGACTGGTCTTCAAGCATATTGGGAAGGTACATCATTCAAGAATATCTCCAACCAAAATAATACCAATCGAGCTTCAACAAGAGGCGGGGCTGTCCACACCTCAAGCCGCAAGGCTCATATTGATGTTGCGATTGAGCTCGTATGTATTAAATTTACATCTACTTAAAGTTAATACAATTTAATGTTATGATTTCTAATTCTGAGTTGTGATCCAATAATCTTGATTTTATTTGTAGAGCAATAACCTTCAAAGAGATTTACTTCCAAATGAGTTATTTTTGACAACCCACAAGAGAAAAAATGGCTTTTGGGTTGATAGTCGCGTAGAATCTACCTATGTATGTTCTTTATTTATGTAAATTCTTTATTTAAATTCTTTATATTACAAATCAACCAAAAAATAATATGATGTCATTTATACCTAGAAGAACAATCCCTTTATTATACACTTGTTTGTTTAATTTATTTTAGAAATTTGATCATATATTACGTTATTAATTTATTCCATTTATCAGGGAACATTTAAAAAAAAAATGGAGAAAGTACAAACACAAATTGGCGAAACAAGTGAAGAAAGTGGTAAAGAGATAGATGGGGGGACAATACTTAAGTTATGGACTAAATCTGCAGGGGGTCACACTCGTGGTCGAGTTTATGGTACGAGAGACTTGTCCATTAACGTCCGACAGGGGTGTGTATCGCTTACACAATATTCCCAGAATCCTTCTAATTCTATGACTGGGATGTCTTTAGAAGCGGAGAGGGCAGCTAGAATTAAAGTTGAACAAATTGCTCAGGATGCAGTGGCCCAAGCGGAAGTGGCTACCAAGGTCGCCGAAGAGGCTAAGGAGCGTTCAAAGAAGTTAGAGAATGATTTTGATGCATTAAAGCAATTTTTTGGAGATAAAATTGACGTTTTGCACCGTTAATCAGCTGGTGGATCATCTACGGCGAGTCATCCTCCTTCGCATCCTCATTACAACCATAATTTGGACGACGTGTCGCTTGATGAACCATAATGTCATAGTTATGCTTACTTTTTGTAGTAATTGGTTGACAATTATGTATTAGGTAACTTTGTTAAAGTTGTTATTCGATACTGTTATTTTGTAGTTTCAGAACACATGATATTTTGTTATGTTATTTAACACTCTGTGCGTTTGTTATAATGTCAATGAATGACTTTTAATGTTTATTAGCAATCAATTATATTATTAAAAAAAAAATGAAATTCAGCAAAGCAAGGGCTATAAAATTAAAAATAATAAATTAAATAAATTTGAACTTAGCGTCAGCCAATCCGACGCTACTTTATAAATTCACTTTTATTTTGACTTTAGCCTCGGCCGGCCGACGCAACTGTTTTGCGCCCAGCAGTGGCAACTGACATTTTTAGCGTAGGATGTTTCAAATTTACACATAGCGTCGGCGTATGATGGTATTTGTCTGACGCTAAGAATTAGCTTCGACCGTTTTAGCCTAAGCCTCGACTTCGACGCTAAATCGACGTTAGCGTCGGCTTTTGCCCTATTAGCGTTGGTCTAAAATCAACGCTAAATCCTATTTTTCTAGTAGTGCCCAGAGGGTAAGATTACGAGTATTAAAGTTCATACTCAAGAGGGTACGGCCTATGAGTATTTTTTTAAATCGCGGGTATGAGGACAGGTACTATAGTATCCTACCCAAACCCTACCCATTGTCATCCCTATGAGAGAGGATTCGTCAATTTAAGTAGTTATGTAATCCGTTTAGTTATTAAATATAGATAAAATAATTTATTAATTTAATAGTTAATTATTCACATAATAGTAGATTAATAATTAAATTTTACATGAATTTAAAATTCATAAATAAATAATTTAGCCATCAAAATTTATTGTTATATAAATAAAAGAGATAATATTATTTTTTATCAAATTATCTTTATTAAATATTAATATATTATTTATATCATAAATATTTAGTGAAATAGATTACATTTAAATTGATTTAAGTAATATTAATTAAATATACAATTACAAAAAATATATTAAAAATTAAAAGGGTTGATCTGACGGTGAATAGACAGAGTTGAGTTTTAGGATATAAAGATATTAAAAATTAAAAGATTTTTTTTTTAATTTTAAAAAAATGTAGTTAAGTTTTAATATTTAAAAATATTTATAAAAAATT
>JBBPBS010000276.1:18160122-18200383 GCA_037974835.1 Cicer judaicum
ATATATATATATATATATATATATATATATATATATATATATATGCCACATTAAGGTGTAAGTTCAAAATATTAAATATGATGATTAAAACAAACATCTTTAAAATTGAATAGATTGATTTGGATTTAACCTAAACAAATTAAATTAAAATATTTATTAGATTAATTTGGGTGATTAGATTAATAGATTTACTCGTAACACCCCTTATCATAAATAAATGGAATTATTTTTTTCACGATAAATAAATTGAATTAGTTTGATCCAGCTCACTTTTATCTTGAATCATTGAGGAATGAAAGATGAGTTAAGTTGACCCATTGTACTGCCTTCACATTTGCAAACTTAAAACAGATGAACTCTTTGTCAAAAAGACCATTATTATGTTTTTTTAATAAACTAATTATATTAATAAAACTAATTTTGACCGAAATAATTTTTTTAATAAAAATTAATCATTAAAAAATTCGACATCTCAAGAACAACTTTATCAGTAATTAATCAATCACTACGCTAAAAATGACATTTTATAGCGCGTCTTTTATAGCGTTTATTAAATACAAGCGCTGTTGTATGATATTTTAAAAATAAATGAGGATACAACAGCGCTTTTTTGATAAGCGCTGTAAAAAAAACGCTGTAAAAGACTTTTTAGAAATGACCTATTAGAGCGGTTTTTGAAAAAGCGTTGGAAGAAGCTTTAAAAAAAAAAAGTCTAAGAAATGACTTTTTATTAAGTTTCAAAAAATTGGTCTTATGTTAATCCCTTCCCCAAAAAACGATCTCCTATTAAAAAAAAATGACATTTAAAGAAATAATTTTTAAAATAAGGTAATTATGAATTTTTTTTAAAAGGTATATATATATAAAAGTTACACAATTTTCACCTAATTTTTTTTACCATATATTAAAATTACAACCAAGACAACAACCTAATACAATTTATAAGAACTTACAATTGACATTTTTGTTGCTTACACTCAAAGATTTCTTGAACGCCAAATCTCTAATCAGTGACTAGCCACACTACAATTAAGCAATCAAGGTTTTATACTCCTACTTAATAAGTAAGTGAAAAAATAAAAACGCGAACAAATTTGATCGGGAAATGCTACATAAACTCCTATCCAATTCATTAATAAAAAAAAGAACATTATTATAGATTTAAAAATACTTAATGAATTTATTAAAGTCTTGTATAAATATTGTATTTTTTTAAAATAAAATATAAACAAAAATAATAATTGAAAAATTAATCTAACTACATTTTAAGTTGATAGAAAATTCACACACAAAATTACTATTTAACCACCATGAGCAATGAGCAAGAGAAGGAACTAGAAAGTAGAAGTTCAATTGATTATTGATGGAGATGCAAGTTAGTGATAAGTAATTAATCGATTTTGTCATGTTGTACCCCGAATTTCAACAATTTGAGCTGGAAAGGTGTGAAGAAGGAGTCAAGAGTGTAATTGATTAGAATGGTTGCGTGGTTGAGAAGTTTATGTATTGATTGTTTTATGGACCACAATATGTAAATGGAGTAACAAAGGCAATGAAAGCGTCGTTATCAAGTCACGGCTAGAGATATATTTGGATCCGATTTGGTGGTGGGGGCGCAAATTACTCCAATTTCAACTTTTTTACGGCATTGCACATGCTTCTCACATTATCATAATTCATATCGGGTCCATACACATTACATACACCATCTATTCTATTCTATTCTTACCACTCTTTTTTATATTCCATTTGCGCTCTCAAAAGCCTTACTCAAGAGTAGGAAAATATGACTTTTTTCATTCAATGCTTTTGGTTGGATTCTAAATCTAGACATGGGACACAACGCCCATTGGTCATCGTTGGCAGAACGATATAATCTTTATGGAATCTTATTCACACAGTAAATTGTGATATTTACAAAAAATAATTTTTTCAAACGGTCATCGATTTTTAATTTATATATACCATCAATATAAACAAGTTTTTACATATATCTGACGATCATAATAAGTATATTGTTAGACATATTTTACTTCTATTAAAATTATCTCTAAAGTGGTTCTAATGAATAATTGTGATGAATTAATAATATGAAATTTTTTAGATCGTTCATAGCAATTAAACTTAACAATGAATGTCGCTTTTAATATATATATATATATATATATATATATATATATCATTTGACTATAGAAATAAATATTTAATGAGTTATTTCATTTAATAATTAAATATAAATATAAATTTTATTAATTCAATAATTGATTATTTATATAATATATTAACGATCAAATACACAAAATTTTATATAAATCTCAACATTTTACTATGTGATCTAGCCATTAATATTTATTTGTATTTTTAGAAAATATTCATTGAAATTATTGAAATTATATAATAAAGTGTCAAATAATTTTAAAATTTATTAATACTTTATGGAGTTAATTTATTCTATAATAACTTTTGATTTAATAATTGAATTAATGAAATTATTCGTTTATATTTATGAAACGCAAACCATATGAATTTGCCTTTTTTTCTATTTCACGAGGAAACGCAAACCATATGAATTAGTTACCCGACCATTAAAAAACTTGTTTTATATATGCCTATGCCTTTGAGGGTGTCAGAAAGATACACTTACATCATAATTATTTATAGTAATAATTTTATAAATAATATTGGGAAAAATATATTTAAGAATCAATTTAGTAGTTAGGATTGTATACTATAGAAGTCGATTTAGGTTGGGTTTGTCAAAACCAAAACTCAATCTCAATCTGTGTAAGAAACTCTGGATTGAGTCTAGTATAAAACACTGCGTGCTACAACATTGACTTGAGTTGGGTTAAACTGCTTACTTACGGGTTGAGTTAGGTATTAGATTATCCATATTTTTATTAATTTAATTTTTAAAGATGAACCATCATATTCTTTTATTTTTTTAACTTGCACCACTTTAATTTCCCCTAAAAATATATATAGTGTAATCTATTTTTACTATTTTTTAACAATTAGTATATATAAATATACAATTAATGAGAATATTAAAATCATAAAATAATTTCATTGCAAACATCAATATAACTAAAGTTGTAAGATTTCTAAAATGGTATAAAATGTTTGTAAATATCAAAATAACTATAGTGCAACATCATAAAGTAACTAAATCATTTTTAGGAGTTGAATTACTTGAATAAAATGGGTTGAATTTAGTTTTACCTTAGACCCAATCTTTTTGAGTACCTTGATATTTTGAAAACTAGGATTGCTCATCTAAACTCATTTACTCGATCTAAACTGTATTTTTTCTTATCTATCAAAGTAGGATTAATTAGACTTGTTGGATTGGTTCAATCTATGTATTGTTCTACTAATAGTTGTGATTGACTAACAATATAAAATATTTTTACATTATTATATATGACTAAAACCTATTTTTAACTAACACATTTTTTAAGTTAAAATATTTACTATAAAATTATATTATCATATTAAAATAATTTTAAATGAGAAAAATATATTTATAACTAATTTTACTACAATTTAATTTTAATTTTGATACGATATGAACTTTTTTTTTAATGTTATCGTAACTTTTAACTTTTATGTTAAAATTACTTGATATGAACTATTTTATATTATATTTCTTGCTATTGTGGCATGTGCAATATCAAACTAAGTAGAAAAAAAATTAGTTATTGATTAAATTTTTTTAATTCAAATAACTAAATTGCAAATTTTTTTAATTCAAATAACTAAAGTGTGATTTTATAGATTTGAAATCTAAATTATTTTACCTGTATAATTTTAAAGACAAAATTATTAATTTATTTAATTTTATTATAAGGGAATATTGATTTTTCAACTAAAGGTCTAAAATCAGAACCGTTTTAAATATTTTAAAGGTTCTGCTTTAATTTTAGTTATCAATAAGAGAATATAATTTTAATAATAAAAACTATTTAAAAATATTTTATTTTAATCAAATGAAGCACAAAAAGTTAAATTACTTTATTCAAACTGTTATTAAGATAAATATAAAATTTGAAAATAGTCAAAATACAAAAAATTAAAAATATTTTAATTCAATTTTTCATTTTTTAAAATATGTTATATTAAAAAATACACCCACACTAATTGAAGCTATGTGCTAATGGACTCGAAGGCGTTGACCAAAACATTTTGTAAGGTTGGAAGATATCAACATTTACAAGACCTAACTTGCAAATAAGTCTTCGAAATGAGAGCCGTTGTGAAGATGCCTGCGAGCACGAATAAATTTCATTTGTTATATGTCATCTTAGATCAAAATATTATATGTACGTGCCCTATAGCTGCAAGGGTATATCCCTCAACAGGGTATTTAGTGGATTTTGTTAAATAGTTGGATGTATGTAGAAATCACATATGAAGAAATTCTATATGTATGCTTCAATTCAATAATATGGATAAATTTAATTTTAAATTAACAGATAAATTAATTATTTAAAAAAAAATTATTATAAAATTTTAATTGAAATTTTGGTCCCAATTTCAAGACGGCCAAGTTTTCTCACCTCCATTCATATATAAAATAATAAATTTAAAATTTATATTTATTATAATTAATATAATAAAATAATAATTAATATATAATTAAAATATATAAAAATTTAATATTAAAATCATATTTTCTAAATAGTAAATTAGATACAAAAAATATTAATTTTAATTTTGTAGAAAAATGGCACATATACACGGATACAAATACAAATTGTGTTGTGATGCTTAACCACATTCTTACTTTGGCAACAAAATTCCATTTAAATAATAAATTAAATAATCTCATCCATCAAAAGTATAGAGATTCTTCTTCCTTTTACCAACTTACTAATAGATATGGTTCACAATCCGCATCTTCCTTCATGAACAGAGAATGATAAAATTGTAAACAGAGTGAACAATGGCAAAAAAATATACTTCCACTACTCCTGCCTGTTATGCAACTCTGACAATGAAACCTCTGATCAACTATTCATGTACCCGATTGTTTTGTTCTATTTTATGGAAATTTTGGCATGCTAGAACTCAATCTATTTTCAAACAGCATGTTCCGGCGGATATTGGCTCAGCAACTTTGGATTTTGCAGGAGGCTATACTATGTATGGATGCATTGTTAAAAATCATTTTGGTTCTATCAATTTTGTATGCTTGTAGGAAATATCTCATCTCAACAAACTCCACCTTAGATGAAGCTCTTTGAATTTGATGATGTCTCCAACTTGCTAAGGATAAAAAACTTCAGGAAATTATTGTCCAATTGATGCTCTTGTGGTTGTTTGTTTGAACGTATTAGAATTGTTTTGGATTGGCAACTTCTCATGAGTACTTTTAGGAAGGCAAGATCTATTAACTTTATAAAATTAAAAATCTTAATACTTTAGCTCATAGACTAGTTGGCTTTGCTATGCAAGCTCGTTGCATGTCTTGGTTGGGTTTTGTTTTTTCCGAGATTTTTTCTGTGCTTTGTTTCTTCTGTTGTTTAATGAATTTTAAAAAAAATATACAACAACACAGAAGATCATACTCTTTACGGACTCAGATATAGTAAAAGGAAATTGTTTGTCACTGTATGCTCACTGTTTGTCTAATAATTTCTCAATATATATTTCTCCAATTTTTACTTACTTTACTAGTCAATTTACTTGTACATGATAGCCTTAAATAATTTGCAACAAAAACAAAATGTTTAATCCAAATAGTGTGTTTCTCTAAGGTTTTTTTTTAATGTAAAGTGAGGAGAAAAATTGTTTTGAAGATTCACCTTTACTAAAATCTATATATAAGCTTAACAATACAATTTTTTTTATATCAATAAATCTCTCAAATTTGTATGAACGAGCAATAATCAATATTTTCAATTTTAGTTATTTATCTATAGATCTTTTGCGATTCAATAAACGTTTGAGCTCAATCTGAATCATATGTTTGAGTTGACAATTATATCTTAGATTATTTATTAAATTAATATAATTTATAGCGTATTGAATGAAGTCAATTGATTTAATGTTTACTGAGACAATGTTAAATTTATATAAGATTTTATTCGTTTTAGTTTTAGCATATGAGACATTTTTATTAAGTAAAAAAAATTAGGCATTTTTATTAACTAATTTTTTTTACTTTTAGGGCAGTCTAATGACTTGTATCCTATTAACACAATGATTGAGTCTAAATTTTCAAGAAAATAAGTTTAACTCAATTCCACATCCCAAGGAAATTGTCTATTATAGTGTATAAAGTCTAGAAAAAAATGTACATAATAATGATACTTTGACATGTTCAGAACCTATAAAAAATAAAAAAAAATCATAAAAGAGAAAAACTGTGTACTAGACTTTTTATGTTCCTTGTAGAAGGTACATATGATTCCGTTAACAGTTATGAACCAATTTTCTATAGCTTAAAGAGTTATCTAAACTTATATGAAGAGACAATAAAGTCTCAAAACTCAGGGTTTTAGAAAGAAAACATCCAAGAGGAAATTGACTCAATTATAGACAATAAAACTTATAAATTAGTAGACCTTCGACTTGAATCCAAATCATAGACTATAAATGAATCTTTAAGAATAAAATGAATTTGATGGTACCAATGATAAATTCCAAACTAGCCTTATTGTAAAAGGATTCACACATAAAGAAGGTATTGACTACTTTGATACTTATGCACATGTTGCAATAATTGCATCATAAGAGTGATTTTGACATTAACTTCTATCTATAAGTTTGTAATTCATCAAATAAATCATAAAACTAATTTCCTAAATGGAGAGTTAGATGAAGAGGTGTATATGAAACAACTTGAAGGATTTATCATCAAATGACAAGTCTTTGGATGAGTTAAGACAAGCGCCCAAACAATGGCACAAAAACATAAAATGTGTAAATTGACTAAGTCTTTGGATGAGTTAAAACAAGCGCCCAAACAATGGCACCAAAAGTTTGATCAAGTTGTGCTTTGTAATGGATATAAAATAAATGAATCTGACAAGTGTATTTATAGTAAATTTCACATTATAAATGATGTTATGATTTGTTTATGTGTGGATGATATGTTAATCTTTGATACCAATTTAGATGAAGTAGAAAATACTAAAACTTTCTTATAAAAAAACTTTGCTATGAAATATTTAGGTGAATTATATGTGATTTTAGAAATTAAAATGATAAGAGACAATGTAAATATTAGTTTACGTCAACCTCTCTATATTGAGAAAATGCTAAAAAATGATCATTTTGATTGTAAATTTGTTACTACCCCATTTGATCACAATGTTAGTTTACAACAACATAAAGTATGTCTTGTGGCACAACTAGATTATTCAAAGTTAATCAGATGATTAATGTGTGTTGTGACTTGTATCAGACCTAATATAGTATATGTGTTTGGAAGATTAAGTCGGTATACAAGCAATCCAAATAAAGAACATTGAAATGTTGTTCGTAGAGTATTATAATATTTGAAAGAAATAATTAACTATATTTTAATCTATAATGGATATCCTTTTGCTTTTAAATGATATACATATGTCAATTGCGTAACTTATGTTGAGGATCATGCTCCTATAAGTGGATGGATCTTCAATCTTGGTGGAGGTGTAGTTTCTTGGGGTTCAAAGAAATAAACTTGCATTATCGACTCACTATGGCTGCAAAATGTATTGCTCTAGTTGCGGATATTAAATAGGTTAAATGACTAACAAAATTTGTTGTATGAGATATCAATTTAGCCAAAACCAATGGCACCTAGCACCCATACATTGGAATAGTCAGTCCACACTATCAAAAGCATGTAGCCAAGTATATAATGGAAAATCAAGACATATTCGTTTAAGACATAGTTATGTAAATGATTTAATTTTAAATGGTGTGATATTCATAGTATTTGTAAGAACTAAAAAGAATCTTGCAGATCCTTTGCAAAAGGTCTAACAAAGGACATAATGTTGAATAGAGACGAGACTCAAGCTCATATCTAATTAATCAACAATGGTGGAAAATCAACTCACTTGATTAACATCAAGTTTTGAGTTCAATGATGAAAGTACACTAGAATGATAGCAAGTTCTTGAATATAGATATATCTCAAAGAGTAAAATTACTTGGACCATAAATATAAAGTTAGAAGGTTGAATTTTAATTTAAATAGACATATAGCATGAGTTTTCTGAAATACATATTATGGGTGTATTTTTGATATAGTCTACCTATGTGAGGATGAAGTGAAGCCACTTCAAAGAGTTCATGTGTAAGTTATGCATACTTGTTCTAATGAATTGTTGGGTCAAATCTTATCTATCAATGTCTATTCGATATGAGTGAAACTCATAGCTTACTAAGTAGTGGTTCAAATGATAAGATATCATTATCTAAAATCATGATATTTCCAAAATTATGGGACTAAATATATTATGAAAATGGTGGGAGATTGTAAGATATTTCCAAATATTAGTGAATATGTATGTATAAACATTTTTACTAACATGATGGAGTTGTTGGTTTAGCGGTTGTGCACATTTTGTTTAATAGTAAGGTCTCAAGTTCAACTCTAATGTATGAGCGAAGTGTAGTATATCAAAAATTTTCAACGTACCTTAAAATCTTAATGCAATTAGGAACAAAATACATCCGATGAGAACCTTAACAAGAGATATATTAAGATTCCAAGGAACCCTATAATCAAAGTAAAACATAACAACCACCAACTAAGAATCACACTCCAACCAAAAGAAGCCTCCAATTATAACAGAAGGCTCCGCTGAAAACTCAGGCACATTTGGCAAAAACTTGCAAGTTTTCGAAAAGTAATTATTTTGTTAATGATTTCAATTCATTGTACATTAATGATATGCTTCCGCGCCGCTCTATTCTGTTTTTGAACCTTTAAAATGTCCTAACTTATAGAGTTCACAGCTAAGAGCTTGGTGCTAGGAGCATGCAACTAAAGACTACTTATGATCCAATTGAGCATGCTTATAATTAAAGATGTAACCAAACTAATCGGTTACTAGCAAAAGTTAGTTACTTACTATTTACTTTCTTATGCTCCACCTTAATCATCAATATGCATGCATGTTATTATTATGTAACGGTGATGTGTTAAAAATTAGCTAAGTACATGCTTTAATTAAACTTATGGATGAAATTGCCAATTAATCTAGCTAGATAGATAGCCTATAAATTAAATCCAATAATGTTTATAGCAATTTGCAGTAGTATATAATAATACATTGTCCTGTTTCGTTTATTGTACTTATTTGTACTACTAAAAAAAACTAGTTGAACAAAATTCATTAACACCCTTATAATTTTGTGAAAAATGTGTATAGCTTTGTTTCTTTGGCAATCTCATCCACTATATCCTTTTCTTGTTTTGAATAACAGAGACGAATATCACAATAGGCCAACGAAGGAAGTGTCATGGTGGGAAGAATGTGATATTGTGGGAGGAAGGGATGAAATAGGAGGAGGAACATGGTTGGCTTGTTCTGCTGAAGGAAGAGTGGCTTTTCTTACCAATGTTTTGGAGCTTCATACATGCCCTGAAGCCAAAACTCGTGGAGATCTACCTCTCATGTTTCTTAAGGTATAACATAAAATCAAATCAATGATATACCCACTTTTTGTACACTATGCCGTATTTAGTTATTTACACACAAAATTAACCACGATTTTGATTGTGATTTAAAATAAATATCTATTCAACTGAATTAACTATAATTTTTTTATGTAATTACTAAGTGTTATTGAAAAGATTGGTGTCAATGAAATATTTTTTATAAATTAATTTATATATGATCATTATTATTATATTTTAGCACGGTATAACATTTGTGAATTATTTTGTTTTCTTTTGTCATTAGTAGTTGAAAGAAAATAAGAAGAAAAACACGAGTAAAATGGGCAATGATTTTATAATTTTTTAACTTGAGGGAAAAAGTGTCTTCTTATTTATTTGAATAAAATGTAAGAGGGAAAAAATGTGGACCAGTGAAATGATGTATATACGACCAAGACTATCATGAAAGAGAGTACAAAGTCTTTCACTATGAGCAATCCTTTATTTATATATTTATTATTATTATTTTAAAGGTGATAAACTTTTTTAAATTATTTAAATTACTTAATTATATTATATGTTCTCTCACTCTTTTTTCCTTCCACAATTTGAATCTTGTACGATTGTTGTATAAAACACCGTCAACCTTAAAAATATCTAAATACGACTCACGCCATTGTTTGGACCATGTCAACTCCACTTTTTGTGTACTTAACATGTACACCACTTTATGACCATCATAAATCATTTGTGAATCACCCAACTAGCCATGAGTATATTTTTTAATTTAAGAAATAATTCTGATATTGCAAATGAGTATTTATTTAATAATTCACCAAATTTCATTTTCGGCCTAAAAAATGAATCTACAAGAACCCCAAACATAAGATAGCACAAGATTGTAAACATATGCAACAATTGTTGTTGGATCCCTTGGTTGTCGTTGTTTTGGATTGATTAGTTCTTTTTAGCATGACATTGGTTTTAGACATAGTCTACCTAAATTAGTTGGTGAAAGTAATCACTTGTAACCAAACTTATGTGTACTTGTTCAATTGAAATTGTTACTTGACAAATCATGTTTGTTCACTTAATTGTTGAATGATAGAGCAGCAAGAATCCCAAAGAATTTGCAGAAAGCTTAAAAACAGAGGCTCAATATTACAATGGATTCAACTTAATTGTTGCCGATATTACCTCCAAATCAATGGTATACATCTCCAATAGACCCAAGGGAAAGGCTATTACCATTCAAGAGGTTCCTCCGGGGCTACATGTACTTTCAAATGATAAGTTAAATTCTCCATGGCATAAGGTTTGTTAACATACCTATTATTACTGTGATTATTTGGTTACACTTTTTATTTTACTTTTTTAGTCTTGCTATTGAGTACCTAAGACATTGGTTAAGGAGTGAATAAATGAAAAATTTATCTTAAAAATGTAAGTTAAACATTTTTTAATTGAGGAGTCATAAATCACATATTTTAACACACATATTTTAATATATTTTTGTATTAGTTTAAATTTATATAGATCTCATCAAATTATGTAAATCTCATTTAAATTTGTTGAAATTTATATGAATTTTAATCAATAAAAAGAAAATATTAAAAAATATATTAAATGAATATTGTATTAACATTATTTCTTTAATTTCTTAAGCTATGTCTAATGGATATAAGTATTCTTTTTTCCGCTCTTTATTATTGAACACCATTCTTTTAGCATAAAATTGTTGTTTATTATATGATATTTTAATTGGTTAGCTAGTTAAATTAATTAATTAGTAATCAATTAATTAGCACAAAAAATTGACGTAAATTGTTGTTTATTATTGAACAACACCAATTCTTGTAGCACAAAATTGTTGTTTATTATTTTATATTAATTAATTAGTTATCTAATTAAATATAAAAATCTATATAATCTTGATGTAATACATTTTCTCACTTATTGATGTCATTTAATTTACATTTATCTCATATCAATAACTTAAATCAAGAATCATAATATTTATAATATTTATAGTTAAATACAAATTTAATGGATCTCATTTTTGCAAAGATTAATCTCTATAATTACATGTAAGATATTTTTGGTTTTAAAAAAAATATGAATTTACTAGTTGAATTTTTAATGTGATTCGAAACCTATAATATAAACTCTCTCTGCATTATTGTAGGTCCAACGCCTTCAATTCGGGTTCAAAGAGTACCTTGCAAAAAATGGGGAAGGTGAGATACAAGTGAAGGAGGTAATCAAAAAGCTAATGAAGGACAAAGTTAAAGCTGATGAAAGCATGCTACCTCATATATGCTCACTTGATTGGGAATTCAATCTTAGCTCTATTTTTGTTGAAGTAGAAACACCACTGGTAAGTCACTTTATTGGGAATGCTTTCAAATTAGATTAGAGTTTAAAAGTTATTCGAAATTCAAACAATAAATAATTAAATTTATCATAAATATAAATTAATAATTTTTCACGTCTTTACCGTTATAAAAGTGACTCCGATAAATATCACATGGAAGAGTTAAATTTTGAGAGTCACATTTAATTTTTATCATGCTTAGCAAACTAATATCGATTAAATTATTATCTAAATCGTAAAAATAATTATGAGAACTTATATTATAAAAAAAATGATGTCAACTGTGGTAAATTTTAAATATATTTTAAACATTCGATCACTTATCAAATTGATTCTTAGACTTTATTTATAATTAATATTAACTAATTAATTAGTTACCAATACAAGCATCTATTTATATAATGGGAAATATGCAGGGTGTATACGGCACTAGGAGTAGTGCTGCTTTAACCGTAAGATCAAATGGGAAAGTAAGCTTTTATGAAGTTTATCTAGATGATGACAGCGTATGGAAGGAACATGTTATTGATTTCTATATCCGGAAGAAGTTGAAGTAGACAAGAGTTAGGACTATGTAGAGCTCTCGAGAAAAATAAATTAATAACACATTGCTTGTTTTCTTATGCTTAGTTGTCTTTCATTTATGAGGATGGTATCATGTCAATTGATCCCTCCTCTTTTCATTTATATATTTGTATTCCATAAATGTGCCATTATGGAGCACCACGTGTATGAAAAATTAATAAATGAATAAATTTTATGATTGATAACATGTATAAGTTCCATGTGCTAATTGTGGGTGTCACTTAATTGGTTAAGCAACTGTGAGTTTAAGGAAATTATTGCAAATTCATTTTTTTTATAATACATTAGGATAGAAGTACATGGTTTATGGTTTTAAGTTGCGACATAATCATCCAAGGAAAGATTAGTCTTATAATTTATTCAAATGATAGAACCTCGTGAAAATAGTATGTGGAATCATTTGGGTGCCAAAAGCCCTATGTACATTGGTTCCCTACCATCAATTATTTTTTCTATTTGTCATATTTTTATTGTTATGATTATTTTAACAAGGGATAGTTTTAGCTGGAAATAGACCAACTGAAAATGGCAAACATTGCCACTTAATAAACTATAAAATTGACAATATTTTGCGTATAAAAAAGTTTACCTCATTTGTTTTCACATTAACTTCGTTTAAAAATTTTATATTCATATTAAAAATTGTAATAATTATGAGAGAAAAATTATTTTATTAAACTACTTTTCTTTATTATCGGTAAATTTTTTAGTATTATTAATATAAGGTATAATAATATTTTAAAAATTATGTATAGTAATTATTAAAAGATGGAAGAAAAAAATTAATTAAAGTTATATTGAAAATTGTGAATAATATTTATTTTAAAATAATTTTTTTTTAAATGACACTCATTGTGAGACGTAAGGAGTAATCCGCGATAGTTACAATATGCAATAAAAAAAATAATATTTAAACATACACATTTAACACAATATTTGATATGTATTATACTATGAATAATATTTTTTCCCCAAAAAAAATTTCAACTTTTTTTTTTATAATTGAGACTTGTTTTTTACACATACAAATTTATATCATTAACTATTTTGAATATTTCATTATTTACTAAAATGTAGATCACTGACCTCTTATTTAACATATATTTAATTAATTATTAAAATACAAGACAATAACCGCTCTATAGTATTGTAATTTAGTGGTTAAATAAATACTTAAAATATAATTAATAATATATATTTTACGGATTAGTGAAATATTTAAATTAATAAAAAGTTAAAAAATAATATATGATGTTATAGTAATTGTCTAAATTGTTGTGTTTCAATAACACAAATGTGTGCAGTAACTAACATAAGTAGGATGAGAATACACGACGAGCCAAACTAGTTAATGTTTTGACTTTTTCAATAATAGTTTCACGAAAATTTGATTTTGTACTTCCACGATTGAATTTGTACTCCTCGTTTAAAAAATTTATCCTTTAATTTAACTAAATACTTTGAGAGAAATGAAATTTGAACACAATTTTAAACATAAATATAAATACAAATACATGTAGCCCTCACACAATTTTTCCTTTTATTTAATTTTTTTCTTTTTCTTATTTTCTACACAATCTCTCTCTTCATTTAATTTCTCCATTTTTTTGACTTTCTCCCTTTTTTATCTCTCTTTCTTCACTTTTTTTTGTCTTCCTCTACAAAAATAAACTTCACACATTCATCTTCCTTTTCTTCCATCATTCCTCCTTCTTCCTTTTATTTACTGATTTTAATCAATTTTTTTATGAAGTAACTTGGACATTCTAATCAAACAAGATATAAATATGGTTAATCACTTAAAACAATATGGTTAATCACTTAAAACAATATGGTTAATTCCTTACACAACTTAGTTAATAAATTTAAATAAAAAGTTTGGTCATTCTAATCAAACAATATAAATCTAGTTAATGGCTTTAAGAAATATGGTTAATGTTATGAACAACTTGGTTAATGAATTCGAACTAAAAACTTGAGTATTCTAATCCAACAAGATATAAACCTGGTTAATGACTTAAAACAATATGATTAATTCCTTGCATAATTTGATTAATGAATTTAAACAAAAAGTTTAGTCATTCTAATCAAACCATATAAATATGGTTAATGACTTTAAGAAACATGGTTAATATTATGAACAATTTGATTAATGAATTCGAACTGAAAACTTGTATTCTAATCAAACAAGATATAAACCTGATTAATGACTTAAAAAAGTAATCATATTGTTTTAAGTCATTAATCAAATTTATATCTTATTTAATTAGAATGTCCAAGTTAATTTATAAAAAATTTGATTAAAATCAATAAATAAAAGGAAGAATGAGGAATTATGGAAGAAAAGAAAGATGAATGTATGGAATTTATTTTTGTAGAGGAAAGCAAACAAAAAAGTGAAAAAAGAGAGATAAAAAATGAGGGAAATTAAATGAAGAGAGAAATTGTGTGGAAAGTAAAAAAATAATGAAGAGAGAGATTGTGTGGATACCATATGTATTTGTGTTTAAAATTGTGTTCAAATATCATTAGTAAAATGTATGGGTTGATTCGGTTTGAAGCAATTAATGGACTATAAAATATATTTGGCCCAACTAAATTTTCATTTTATTTTTATGTGAAAATCAATTTTGACCCAGATTTTTGTATCTATTTTGGAAATAATTATTACACACATTTATAAACTTTGAATTTGGAGTTCATTTATACATATTTGGTATTTTTCTATTGAAGAGCCATTTAGGCTATCAAGTCCCATATACAAACTCAAATTTTCATATTATATACTAATATCAAATTTAAGCACACACAACTTACTCAAGAGAATATTTTTACTGACATACAAGTCTCTATAAAAATATTCAACAATATGAATGTATCTTGAAAAACAATTTAAGTTAGAAAAATCACACACTAACGAAATATTTAAGTTTTAATTTGAATGGCGTCATGAAATGCCATTGATTGTTTCAAATGACTCTATGACATGACAATATTTCAAATCAACACAAATTTTAGAGATGGACATCCTCATAAATCAGTTTGAACAAATTTTAGAGATGAACATCCTGGTATTTCAAATCAACACAAGTTTTATCATCGGTTTGTAATCTTTCTTGTACATCTGGATAAATCAACAAGAAATGTAAGTCAATAGAAATTATTGATAATAATGAGGATATAAAATAACATTGAATAGACTAAATATAATCATCTTACTTTTCTCCTTCATGCTTAATGAATGATTACATAACTAGCTACCACAATTGTTGAAATAGCTTGGTATTGAGCCTGTTATAAACAAAAATTAGATTTTAATAAAACACAAATGAGAAAATAATTAGGAAAAATATAACAAAGAAAAATAATAACAATGGCACCCCATCAAACAGAATAGAGAAATTCATAATTCCTACCACATTAAGCATAAATCAATAATAACAATGACACCTCAAGCATCAAGACAGTGCATATTAATTTAAATTGGAAACACCTAACACAAAATTAACACCACAAACTAATTATGTTTGTTTGATTGAATAATTACTAAGTAACAAGTATTTAATAAATGTTTCTAATCATCATAAAACTTAATTTTAAACAACATAAAATTTAAAATAGCAACAAATAATTATGTGTATCCCTGTAATGTATTTGCTCAGGTCTACAAGATGCTCTTCCTTTGACCATGATAATGAGTCTATAATATGAAGGTATGTGTCTCTCTTGCTCCCTACATGCCAACCAAATGATTAATAAAATGACTCAAGTATTTAACAAAAATAATAAGACAACACCAACATTAAAATTTGACACTAAGTTGAAATATATTTGGATTTACCAGTATAGACAAAATTAACATCATCAAACTAAAACAACATATTTAATAAAGACTAAAACAGCAACATCAACGCTTTGCAAAATAAATTAAAAAAGTCAGACATGCCATTATGTCATAGACAACAACATCAACATAAACAGCAATATGAACAATAAATTAAGAGTAAAAATCCATACACTTCACAAACTATGGTGTCAACGCTGCCATTATATCATAGAGTCAAATGTAGTCAGTCAAAAGTGTGATCCAAAATATTTAAAAAAGTCAGACCTGAAATAGTTGGAACTTATTAATTAGTACAAAAATAAAAATTGAATTCTCATTTCAAAAAATTCAAATTAGAAACAAGTAAAGAGTTGGGAATCACATACATCAATTTTAATCAAGCACAACCAGATGGTTGTGCTTGTGGCTGTGATGATGAGCCACCTGAAGCTGCATTTCCTAGTGACATACTTTGGAACTCTGTAAAATAAAAACATCACAATTTATTAGATATATACATTTTTATGAATTGAAGTTAATTAAATATACATGAATAATTTTACCTGCTATAGTTTCTTCAGAAAGTTTGACCTCTTCCATGAGATTCAAGTCTTTGAAATAGGTAAAGGAAGGTTTCAACCAATTTTGAGTACAAATTAATGCCTCTGCCATTTCTGGTTTTAGAGAGCTATGAAAGGTTTCTATTACTCTACTCCCAGTGCTGAAAGCACTTTCAGATGCAACCGTAGAGACCGGTATGGCTAGAATATCTTTAGCTATTAAGGATAAAAGTGGGTACTGAGCTGAATTATGTTTCCACCAAGACATGATATCAAATTTATCACTCATTTTTGCACATTTACTAGCAAGATACCCCTCGAGCTCATTTTGTTGGTCAATTGCATCTTTTTCTTTTAAATTGACTTCAAATGCTTGTGCCCTTGCCAGTTGAGAAAGATTGGCAGTAGCAACAAATGTTTCATCATTAGAAACATTTTCACCAGCATTTAGATTTGGTTGAGATAAATTGTTTTTTAGGTCATAAGCCTTCTTATACCATAATACAGATTAGTTAAATTGTCTTTTATAGAGATGAGCAACTCTTTAGCAAGTGTTTCTTTAATTGCATACATATCCTTAAAAGACCATTCAACATATTTTAACTTATAACGCGGATCAAAAATTACCCCAAAATACAGCAGCTGGTTTATTTTTTCTACGTTTCCCCAATATTTTTCATATTTTTCCATCATATACACACCCACATTAGCAAAAACAATATTTATATTTAAAGAAGCAAAATCTAGTCCACAATAGGTTGCAGACATTTGGTGAAAAGCTGTATGAATACTCATATATTGTGAGGTAGAAAATACCCTTGTTGCCTCATAAAATAACTTCAAAAAAGTTACAAAAGCCCGAGCAATATCCCAATCAAAATTACTTGGGGGACCAGCGTCTCCAAAAAACTCCTTGTAACTAGAATCCTCTTCTTCAAGTTTTTCAAAGGCTACTTGAAACTTCTCAGCAGCCTCCAACATCAAGTAAGTTGAGTTCCATCTAGTGGAAACATCAAGAGAAACCAATTTTTTACAATAAATTTTAGCAAATTCTATACATTCCTTAAACTTGGCAGCCCTATGAGACGAGGACTTAATAAACCTAACAGCATTCCTAATGGCAAACAGTCATTTACAACTAAATTTAAAATATGTGCACAACACCTCATGTGGAAAAATTCACCATCTCTTATCAACCCATTCATATTTTTAACTTTTTTCTTCAAAAGTGTCACTACTACATCATTAGATGATGCATTATCAACCGTTATTGATGACACATTTCGAATCCCCCAATCCTTTAAAACTTCTTCTATCTTTTTACCTACCGTTACACCGTTGTGGTTTGGTATAAATGTGAAGCTAATTATTATTTTTTGATAATTCCATTCATTATCAACAAAATATGATGTAAGAGTCAAGTAATTAAGGTTTTGAATTGATGTTCAACAGTCAGTAGTCAGGGCCACCCTATTGCAATCAAACTTAAAGAAAGCTTTCAACTTAAGTTTTTCATCCAAATACAACTGAAAGCAATCTCTAGCTATTGTACGCCTAGATGGAACGGTAAATTGGGACTGCAATGTTTTACACAAGTATTTAAATCCTTCACCCTCAATCGCCTTAAATGGTTGTTCATCTAACACCACAAAAACAGACACTGCCCTACGACATGCTTGAAGGTTAAACCTATTACTAGTTGAAACTAAACCAGATCCCTCAACAGATGGAAATGTAAGAATTGTTTGGTTAGGGTCACTTAACATGAGAAGTGGTTTTTTGAGACATTTATTAACGTGTTTGTTCATGTTAGCAGTACCATGAGATTTAGAGTCACACAAATACCTTTTGTGGCAATGTTTACACGTTGTAGTATCAACGTCACAATCAGGTACTCGGTTGAAATGTTCTCAGCAGTTTGATGACTGCCTAGGCCCACTTGCATTAGGTTTTCTCTTCTTTTTTTCTTGGGTATTATCCAATAAAGGTCCAGCAACATTCGTTATTGTTGTTGTTGCACCATATTCATTATTGTTGATATTTTATGTAGGTACATTTTGACTAGGTAGGACCATCACTGAAATAATGAACGAGCCTTAATCAATAAATACCAACTACATTAACGTTCAATATTTAAAGGGTTGTAAGTTATTATTTAAAGGATTGTATTAAGATTTAAGGATTGTTACAAAAATTTAAGTGGTGGTGGAGGTAAAAATATAATATAATTTATTTATTGCATTGTTATTGTAAAATACTTACAAATTCTAATGATTTATAAGGGTATCTAATATGAACTTCTCAATAAATATGTAACAGTTGACCTTTATTATTGTTAACAAAAATGAATTTTAAAATAATAAAAATAAACAATGAATATAATATTTTTTATAAAAATTTACTAAAATGCATTATTTTGCAAAATCACATTATTTTATAAATTTAAAAATGCCTAACTTGTTATGATGTAGCAGTATATACATACTTGGATTTGAAGCATACGTAAAATAACTTAACATAATGAGAACAAAAAAATAATAAACACATAAATATTGATACTTGAATTTGATACCCTCATGATATTGGTTGTGATTGGAAAATGGTTGGTCTGAAAGCGCCAATGTCATTAGAATTTATGTGTGGTCATGGTTCTCTACTACTGATCATAATTTAAAATAGAAAAAAAAAATAGCATCAGTTCAATCACTTCTATATTTATACCAAATAATGCATAAACTATTCTTGTTGACATGTGTAAACTCATAAGTACTCTTTCAGGATTACCAAATAAGTTCAATTACTTTTGTATCTATACCAAATAAGTTCAATCACCTTTGTATCTATACCAAATAATTTAAAACTTATAGAGAGTTCAAAAACTACAACAACATATATGCTTTTCAAGAGTAATTGAACTTTGAGCTTTTCTATTAGTACTCTTTCATGTCCCTCAAGTCACTAACATAGTTTTATATCTGGGGGAAAAAAATAGATATAGTTGATATGTATGATATGATAACTGATAAAGTCCACCAAAAGTGAGTAAAGCTTGGTTCAGGGCTTAGATGCTCTTAGTGAATTAAAATGTACCACTTAAACAAATGTATTATAATTTTTTATTTTCAGGATTTGAATTGAAGTTTCTCTGGTTAAAAACTGATGGTCTTGTTATCTTTTCTGTTTGTGACTTTTGCATAAAGAGAAAGTAAAAAACTAAAATACTTGAACATGCAAACTGCTAATATTATGGCCAGAAATAGATACGATTTATTCCATCATGGTTCCTATTATTTTGTGGCCAGAAATAGCTAAGGGTTCCTATAATTTTCTTCATATTTTTTTCATAAACCCAAAACAAACAAAAATCATAAACCCAAAACAGATTTAACAATGGAGTTCAACAATCAGACCCATAACAAAAATAAAACGTCAAAAAAAATTAAAATAGGAGAAAAATCATAATACACAAAAAAATCATATACCCAAAACAGATTTAACAATAGAGTTCAACAATCAAACCCGTAACAAAAATGACGGAGATCGCATGAAGGATGATGGTTGTGCGGCGAAAACGGTGGTAGCTAGGATTTTTTAGTGAATGTCCAGTTGAGTCATGAGTGAGGGTGAAAGTGATTAGGGTTACTCTGAATGAATGAAGAGAGAGATGAAAGTAGAGAGTGATGGCTGAGAGTTGGATGAAAATTAGGGTTACTGTGAAATTTGATGTGTGAGGTTTGAGTGATGGGTTGGTGTTACTGGTTCGGCCTAGTATAACTTTTAATGTTTAATATATTGGATCGGGTGGATTCGGATACCCACGATCAAAATATTATAAACCGAATCCACCCATTTAAAACCATGTGAACCCACATAAATTGACCTGTGAACCCATTAATCCGTCTTTGCCCGCCCAATATTAAATTTGGGTCGCGGGTGGTCCAGTTATTTTCGGACCACGGGTTTGTGTCCAACCCTAATTATTACTCATACTTTAATTATATAATAAAAATTAAAAAATATTCAGATAATTTATCTTATCACATATTATGAAATTTTCAGAAAAAATAATTTTTCTTTTTTCTCAAATTTTTTTATCAAAAATTTCAGACACAGTTATTTTTTAATACCAAAAACTTCAATTTCTAAAAGTTAGTCTCATCCAAAAATTTGAAAATTCAGTCGTTGTTCTCAATCGAAAATTTCATTTATTCTAGTACACCATGTATACCTTATGCTTTTAAATATTCGATATATCAATTGTACTATTAGAAATTGTAAAAACAATTTTTGATAGTGTTAATTTGTGTACCGAATATTTAGAGAAAATAATTTAATTTCTATAAATTTTGGTGAGGATAAATTTTGGATTATTTTTTTTTTCTTCTTTACCTTTGATTGAATGAAAGGGACAAAATTGGACTTTTTATATTTTGAGAAGTACAGGTCCAATTGTAGAGTACAAAATCCTATTTTCCAACTTCACCGATGAGCCCATTTTAGGATCCAGCTCCAAAAACGCTCTAAACCCATTATGAATGGGCCTAAACCTTTCAATTATGAAAAATTAATTTTTATACCCTTCCCTTTGTGTCCCTACTCCACATTTAAATCAAAATCTATTTTATCATTTCTTTTTAAAAACAAAAGGAACAAAAAAAAAAACACAACGAACCCGGCAAACTTTTGATAAGTTGTCTCGTACTTTAATATTTGTAATAAAATTTCTAAAAAATTATTTAAAATTTTCAAGAACACCATGTTTGAGTTTTCAAAACAAAAAATACTCTAAAAATGTTTATCCCTAACTCCATTTACCCACATCAGTTCTCACAGATAAAATTTGCTTCACACGAACTAAGATATCGATTACATTGATTGGTTGTGTCCCATGAAATGTTCGTGTTCTAGGGTGGACTTGGACATTGAAACCAACTAGGAAATCCAACACAAATCATGATGACCACATTAGATTTTGATGGAAGTCCACAAAGACGCCACAGTGCCACATATCTCATGGTTAGATCGATTTCGTTTCGTTATCAACAATAATAGATTTCCACCAATTTCAACCAAACACAAACAATTTTTATTGATTCGTCCAAGAATACCTCCAAACACAAACCAACCCAACCCAACATGTTACACTCTTATCATTGCAAACTTACGTCGCCTGAATTAATTGGGTATCATCACATTGACTTGTTGTTGTGACAAATGTGAAGGGGTTTGTACCAGGCACCCCCCCATTTGTACCTGCCACCCCCCATGCATGATGAAAAGTCTATTTTACCCTTGATGTCATCTATAAAAACCTTAAAAAAATGTACTTCCATTTTTTACACTCACAGTTTTGAAAGTTTAGAATTTTCAAAATTTTTCCAATTAAGCATTCGAAGATTTCAGAGTTTCGACGTTAAAAGTAAGTTTTCATCGAAACTTTGCATGTTTTTAAAATTTTCGAAATGGCTTCCTCGAAACTTTAGAAATGGTTCGAAAGATTCGAAATTAGGAAAGATTCGAATGTTTGGAAGTTAGGAAAAGGTTCGAAAGTTTGGAAATCTAGAAAGGTTCGAACATTTAGGGGTTCGAAAGTTTGGAAATGTAGAATGTTCGAACATTTAGGGCTTCGAAAGTTTGGAAAGGTTCGAACATGTAGGTTTTCTGATTTTTAGATAGGTTCGAACATGATGCATTCGAAAGTTTGAACAGCTTCGAACATTTAGAAAAGTTCAAAATTTGCTACTCGAAAGTTTATGAAACATTTGAAAAAAATAGGTCTCGAAAGTTTTAAATATTCGAAATATATCAATGTTCGAAATTTTAAAAGGTTCGAAATATAGAATTAATGTAAACTATTACATTATTTATTTATTGTTTATTTTATTTAATATTTAAATAATTTTTTTACTTATTGTGTATAAATTTTATAACATTATTTATAACATTAATTATTTATTGTTTATAATTTTATTTATTATTTATTTTATTTAATTTGTAAATAATTTTTTTATTTATTGTTTATAAATTTTATAATATTATTTATAACATTAATTGTTTTATTGTTTCAAATTTTATTTATTGATAATTTTATTTATTGTTTATTTTATTTAACATGTAAATATTTTGTGTGTTTATTTTTTATAATTTTTATAACATTATTTATAATATTAATTGTTTAGGGTATAGGGTTTAGGGTTTATGGTTTAGGGTTTAGGGTTTATTGTTTACGGTTTAGGGTATAAGGTTTATAAATTTTATAATATTATTATTTATTTATTGTTTATAAATTTTATAACATTATTATTTATTTATTGTTTATAATATATTGTTTTATCCTTTATGACATTATAGTATATATTGTTTATAATTTTTTTTAATATGTAAATATTTATATGTTGCCCTTTATTACATTATTTATTTTATTGTTTATAATTTTATTTATTGTTTATTTTTTTTATTGTTTATTTTATTTAACATGTAAATAATTTTTGTATTTATTTTTTATAATTTTTATAACATTATTTATAACATTAATTGTTTAGGGTTTAGGGTTTATTGTTTAGGGTTTAGGGTTTAGGGTTTACGGTTTAGGGTTTACGGTTTAGGGTTTTATAACATTATTATTTATTTATTGTTTATAAATTTTATAACATTATTATTTATTTATTGTTTATAATTTATTGTTTTATCCTTTATGACATTATAGTATATATTGTTTATAATTTTTTTTAATATGTAAATATTTATATGTTGCCCTTTATTATATTATTTTTTTTATTGTTTATTTTATTTAACATGTAAATAATTTTTGTATTTATTTTTTATAATTTTTATAACATTATTTATAACATTAATTGTTTAGGATTTAGGGTTTATTGTTTAGGTTAAGAGTTTAGGGTTTTATAACATTATTATTTATTTATTGTTTATGATTTATTGTTTATAAATTTTATAACATTATTATTTATTTATTGTTTATAATTTATTGTTTTATCCTTTATGACATTATAGTATATATTGTTTATAATTTTTTTTAATATGTAAATATTTATATGTTGCCCTTTATTACATTATTTGTTTTATTGTTTAAATTTTATTTTAATATGTATATATTTATATGTTGCAGTGCTTAGGATGAGAGGTGCTTTCGGCCAAATTATTTGCAACATTATAGGTGGTGATAGAGGTGATTTGATTAAAAATTAAACTTTTAATTCGTTGAATTTAATAGGTTATATTTATATTTATAAATATATTTATTTGTCTTTTATAAATTTTTTTATTATAGGTGGTGATAGAGGAGATGGTGCAGAGAGAATTCCACCAACAGCATCAAATAGACGACGAAACGAAGCAAATCGTCCAATTAGACAGCGTCGTCGAAGACAAGACATCCATGATGATGTCATCGAGTCTAGTGGTCATGCACAGATGGAGGAGGATTTCCATGAGCCTCAGATGGAGGAGGATGTACATGAGCCGCAAATGGAGGAGGATGCCCCTGAGCCTCAGATGGAGGAGGGTGTTTCTGAGCCTCATATGGAACATGCTGATGATGCTGCTGCTGCACATCATGGATTTCCTGGAGGACCGATGATGACACATTTGTTGACCGAGTACGAACACCACGTGGCTCGGAGGCTATGGGAAGGAGAGGTATATTTAAATAATTTAAGGTTTTTTAATTTAAGTTTATATAATTAATTAAGTAATTAAAATTAATAATTCAATTATTTCTTTCATTTTATTTAAGTAATTATATAATTTATTTAAGTAATTTAGTAATTAAAAGTATTAATTAAATTATTTATTTAAGTTTATTTAATTAAATGTTTAATTAAAATTATTAATTCAATTAGTAATGAAATGTATTTAATTGAAGTTTATATAATTAATTAAGTTTAATTAAATATATTAATTCAATGTATTTAATTTAATGTATATAATTACTTGCAGGATCGTGGAGCGTTAAAAGTAATTACTCATGGTTTGAAGTTGAAGAAGTTTAGCGAAGTACCTGTGCCAGATCCTGTAAAGCATTGGATTCGGGCTGCTACATCTTTCTTCGGCTTACCTCACTATGGTTGATGTTGGTCTGATCTCCACATTTGTTGAAAGATGGCACAGGGAGACCAGCTCATTTCATTTGCCAATTGAAGAGATGACTATTACTTTAGACGACGTTTCGACTCTCCTTCATATCTCACCCTATGGTAAGTTTTTTAGTGCACCTGTGAATATGAACACTAACAATGCTGCAAAAGTTGCACATGAGTACTTAGGTGCAACATGGGAAGAATCTCTAGCTGAGATTAATTATAATAAATGTGCCCAATATAGATTGCAATGGTTACGTGATTTATATATTCGTCTCGTTCAAACTAATCAGTTTGAATATGCGGCTAGAACGTATTTATTGCATTTAGTTGGCAGTACAATTTTCGCCGATAAAACACATACGCGTGTAGAGGCGAAATACATCAGTTTATTTAATAATTTGGATCGTTGTCGAGACTATTCATGGGCTACCGCGGCATTGGTTTTCCTTTATGATAACCTGGGAGATGGGGCTATCCATGACATTCGACAGTTGGGAGGTTACATGACTCTATTACAGGTATATCATATTGTTTAATTATTTAATTTATTCAGTTGTATTATTTAAAATAAGTATGTATTTTACTAATTATTTATTATGTTATTTATGTTGCAGTGTTGGATTTACGAACACTTTCCTAGGATTTGTAAGCGGGGCAATAGAGGTGATGTTCCTGCACATCTTCCAATAGCATGTAAGTGGACTGCAAAACATGCGGTTGAAGGTGGATTAGTGACCTATCGTTAGAGACTTGATGCATTGATACTCGATGATGTAGTCTTTACACCATATGATGATGATCGAGCTAATCATCCATTTGAATCCCTTTCGATGTTCTCTGGTTATCTTCGATTTGGTGGAGTCTCAGTAGCATATTTGCCGGAGCGATGTCTTCGACAATTTGGTTGTATTCA
Organism: Cicer judaicum; assembly: GCA_037974835.1. NCBI lineage: Eukaryota > Viridiplantae > Streptophyta > Magnoliopsida > Fabales > Fabaceae > Cicer > Cicer judaicum. Next base: position 18,186,084 of record JBBPBS010000276.1, read on the forward strand.
GTGCATTCCTCCTGATGTTCCTCCGAGGCCAAACAGTATAGACTGGGTGTGACAGACTACTATGCAATCATCTGTATCAGCGTTTCGAAGATTATATCATGTTGCGAGTTTTCCTGGAGAGGTCACTTCAGACTATTATGCATGGTACGTGAGTGTTACACATCCTCTAATCATCCCTCCGTCTGCTGCACATGGGGGTACATTATCTCCTGCACATGCTGGTCCATCATCTTCTACACATGCTGTTCCATCATCTTCTGACCGAGATCGTAGAGCAGCTGAGCTTGTACGTAGAGCCATTAATTTGGTTCGTCCATTTAGTGAAGTTCATGAGATTTTAAGTGAGTTAAGTCTTTTGTACAATGATGTAATTTGAGATATTATGTGTTATGTAATGTAATTTGAGATACTATGTGTTATGTAATGTAATTTGAGATATTGTGTGTTATGTGATATGTGTTTGACATTTTGATATATTATGTATTATGTGTTATCAAGATTAATCATTCATGCAATATTAAAACAATAGAAAAGATAAGAAGATTGTGCACCGGGATTTATACTGGTTCAGCTGTCAGTATGACAGCCTACATCCAGTCCTGAAATCAAACCGATTTCAGACTTTTTCCAATATAATCAACTTGATAATGTTTTACACGATGATCTGTTAAATTGAATACAACATATTCTAATCTTCATTTAATGAAATACACGATGATCTAATAAATGATGGATTGATGCATTCCCAATGTTTCATACGTGCTGCATAAGCTATTTCCCAACTTTTTGCTGTGTCACTACAAAAGTCTTTCCATTTTTGTGACGTAGGTGGTAAAGGACAATCAGACTTCAATTTGATCTGAATAAAAAATGTTACAAAACATTAAACATTAATTTTATCGAAATAATAATTTATTTAATTTTAATTTGATAAACAACATTAATTTTACTTGTACCCAATGATTGTCGTTAACAAATCCAATTGCTAGTAAAAAGTGAACAGAAGTATCTTTTGATGGTGATTTGTTTAGCGGGAAAAATGTCATATTCAGATTACGAGACAACGACACCAATATGACATTATATAGTGTTGCTATCACGTAACCCAAGTCAGGTAAAGACATCCACTTATCTTTTCCTTGAGCACCCAATTTTGATATTTTCAATGAGTTGCACATTGATTCAACATTGTCATCAAAAACATTGGAATAAACATGTTTATGTAGACCAATCTCTTTATCCAATTGTGATCGAACTAAAGCCCAAGATTCTTCGGTCCAACCTAGCAATGCTGCAATTGCACGAAACCCACAATTTCCATCAGCCACAACATCTACTATCTCTTCAATATACGAATGTATATAAGTAGGAAATTGTGTCTTAAAATATCGTCTTGCAGAACGTTGAGATGATTGAGATTGTTGTCTTGCAGAACGTTGAGATGATTGAGATGATTGAGATGCTTGCATTGCATTTGCAGATTCTTGAGAGGCATCAACATACTCCCAATATGAAGGATCACGAGGAGTATCAAATTCTTTTTTCTTTTTACCAGCTCCTTTGGTTCTCACTTTCTCTGGTGGTGCAAGTATTGATGTGGTATGTGGAAATACAACTTCACGCACCTTTGCCTTGAATATCCTTTGACTTATAATATCGTGTTTCTTCATGTACGCTTTCATTGCTTCCAACTCTTCAGAAAAGTCATAATCTGCTAAAGATTCTTCATCCTCTAATTCATGTGCAATGCTTAACTGTTTCCAAAAATCATGAATGCTATATAAAAGGATAACATTACCATATATCTGCAACGTAGCCAACTCACAAGCACATGGTAATCCATGAATTGTTCTAATTGAACAACCACATTCTGTTTTGTTAGTACCTACAATCTTCACCCTTTCCAACTGTTTATAAATTTTTTTATACATTTTCTTGATACACAGTGATGTAGATTTTGAAAAAAATTTAAATTATACTCGTGCTCAACGTCCTTGATGGTTTTCTGAAAAGAAGATTAAATGATACATATTTGGTTCTTCAACATCATATTCACTGCATCCCAACTTTTACACAAATCACCCAAACTAGTTTGAAGCATGTTTTTCAATCTCCAATGAGCAAACTCAACTCTACAAATAAATTAAATAACACAAATTAAAACACATCACATAAATTAGTAAATCATGTTTGCTAAAACAACACAAATCATATTTTAAAAATACCTGTTAGATGTTGTGTTCCCCAAATGCATAACTCTATTGGTTCAAACCTTGATAAACCTTTCTTTGTAAGGTGTTAACCATGAATCTTTCACATAATCAACAAAAAGAATATAATCGGAACACAATAGCTCAAAGTGTTGCAAATGATGATCATACTCTTCCACACTAGTCGAATAGACAATCTTTTTCCATAAATCCATTACTTCTTCTTGTCTATCCTTTTTGACATATTGTTTGCATTTTGCCCCAACATTTTTTTCAATATGAAAACGACATAGCAAATGTATTGAAGTAGGAAACACAACACTAATCGCATTCATCATGGCAAGATCTCTATCAGTCACAATAACTTTAGAAATCAAATACTCAGATTTGAACAACATTCGTACCTTTTCAAATGCCCAGATGAAGTTATCTTCTCGCTCTTGTTCCAAATAAGCAAACCCAACTGAAAATGTCATACTAGTAGATGTGACACCGACTATTTCAAGTAACGGTAACCGATATCTATTTGTTTTGTATGTGTTATCACATATCAAAACAAAATGAAATGTGTTTAACAACTTTATACAATCAATATGCGTCCAAAAAATATCTCTCAAAATATCCGAATCTTCCCGTCTTCTTGTCCAATGCACATAATTTTCTTCTTATATTAACTTCAACAAATGTTGCATTTCTGTGCACGAACCTCTCAATGATGATCGATAAGTATTCCTTGCTTTATATATTTGACTGGGAATAGTGACATTGGCTTCATTTCTCACTTTCAAAGCATTTAAAATGAATCTGGGTGCAAGCTTATACTTTGCCATATCATTGACAAATTTCCTCTCTTCTTCGTTTAAACGGCCCAAATAAGAATGATCGGTTACAGTGTCAAGTAATTCATGATTGTGTGTCCCACAACGAACACTAATTTTCCATCCTTCACCGCCACGTAATGGTACACATCTGAGACTAAATGGACAGTTTTCCTTATGAGAGCAAGTTACTGATAATTTTGATTCTGATTTATATCTTCCACTTCTTTCGCATCCCAAAATCAATTTGTCTTTTCTTCCCCTAATTTCGGTTGCTTTATCTGATCGAATGGTAATAATTAAAATTCCATTATGTATTTCAATGGTTTTTGCCCATTCAAATACATCTTCTCGAGAAGAAAATACCTATAACATACGTTTCAAATAAAATATTAACTATATCGCTATAATAAAAATTTAATCAGTGATGAATCTTCAGTGGTAATAATAATACCTGATCAGTGGTGAATTAACTGTAGAATCTACAAAAAAATTTGAAGCAGAAACATCAACTCTACTCATACCTAATTTCAAAATTAGTAACAAATTTAATTACAAATAATATTCTAAATATTGAATTTAAAAAAAAGATTAAAAAAAAATTCTAAATATTCTAACATAAATATTCTAATATAAATATTGAATTTAAAAACAAATTAAAAAACATTTTTAACATAAATATTCTAATATAAATAATAAATTTAAAAAGAAATTAAAAAAAAATTCTAACATAAATATTTAATTTAAAAACAAATTATAAATAATTCCTAACATAAATATTCTAATATAAATATTGAATTTAAAAACAAATTAAAAAACATTTCTAACATAAATAGTCTAATATAGATAATAAATTTAAAAAGATATTAAAAAAAAATTCTAACATAAATATTTAATTTAAAAACAAATTATAAATAATTCCTAACATAAATATTCTAATATAAATATTTAATTTAAAAAAATTAATAAACAATTTATAACATAAATATTCTAATATAAATATTGAATTTAAAAACAAATTAAACTTCATTTCTAACATAAATATTCTAATATAAATATTGATTTATTAAAAACATTATTAAAAATTTATAAAATGTTCGAACCTTTGTTTGTTTTTCGAACCTTTCTATTCGAACCTTTGCCAAATGTTCGATCCTTTGCCTTTGTCAAATGTAAACATTCGAAGCTTTCAATTCATTTCGAAGATTTGAGCTAAACTTTCGAAGATGTGAGCCAAAGTTTCGAACCAAATGCCTATGCCTTCGAAGATTATGAGCAAAACTTTCGAATCCAATTGAAACTTTCGAATGAGCTAATTTCGAAGATTATGAGCAAGCCAAACCATTCGAAAATTTCAAACTTTCGAGGGCCATGTACAACACAAGTTCGAAGGTTTAGTTCAACATGGTACTTTCGAGGCTATGTTATACTTCGAACTTTTACAACAAGCAAAAAATTCGAGACTTCGAAAGTTTCAAATTCAAGAAAGTTTCGAATATAATTTATTTTTGAACAAAAATAACATTTCGAAGGTTTTAAAAATATAAAACTTTCGAGAAAGTAACTAAATTGGATTTCGAACCTTTCAAATTTTTGAATCCAACAAGTAATTTTCGAAATTTTCGAAAATAGACCTCAGACTTTTTTCCTTTTATACTTTTTACAGAAGGTAAATTGGTCGTTAAATTTTACTAGGGGTGGCAGGTACAAATGGGGGGTGTCTGGTACATTTCCCAAATATGAAATTTTCTTATCTAAGAGTAGGCCCAAAAATAGAGGCCAACTCATAAACCCGACACAAAGCTATTTGTAAGTATACTTTGGATGAAAGTCTACAAAGCATGACACATTTGACGTCGAGATCGGCAAGAGAATAATTATTAACGAAATGATCAATTCATCTAGTTCCCACAAGGGTCATTTGTCACCACATTCATTCTAGACTGAACCTATATAAAACAACATAAGTATATTCTTAGCATATAAGGCAAACTCAGTTGAATTTGAGGCTTAAAAAATTAACTTGTTATCTGTATCACTGCAAAGACTAACTTGTTACACCGACCGACAGTCCATGAAATATTTAAATGTTTGTTAAAAAATGATGGTCGGATCCTAAATTTAAATGTAGTTTAAAACTTAGTCAATATATGTTTAAACTCAATTGCTCAATTTATCATTGTCTTAAAAAATAAATTTTTGTTTTTGAAGGCTACCTAAAATTAAAATTTTTATTCAATCAAAGTGAATACTACATAAACACTAAAATATTTTTAAAAGAGTCAACAAATAGGTCGTAGACATTTATGAGATATATATCTCATTATCTATGTCAATTTTATTCTTCAGCCAATATAACTATGATTTATATTTTTTTTTTCTTTTAATTTTTATTAATTAGTTACATTAACTTCACAAACACATGCTTGTGTGTCACTATCAGTGGTGATTCACGATAAATAGATATGTATATATATGTTGCATATAGTGTTCTAGTAAACTACTAAGTTTCGTATTTTATATAGCATTTTTCTCTAATTAGACGTATGTTTAGGTTACGACATTTTCTTTAGAGTAATTTATCCAAAAAGAAATTTTAGGTATTCCATAATAGCTTTTTCATTTGATTAGTGGGGCGTCAAAAAGAAAAAGGGAGGTAAAATTCTGAGTGTTTACGCCTTTCCAAAGAAACTAGAAGCCTAGAGGTTTATTGTGTAACTTTTCTTTCATTTTCATGTTGTTGGGACTTGGGACCTCTAATCGCAAGACCGCAACCTCCATGAAAGTGGCCTCGTCGATAGGTAATTAGGTAGTACACCCATCACTGCCCACATTTATGTCACTTCATCACTTTCTTACCCATCAAATTCCAACTCCTTCCCCAACGAAAAAATACTTTGAGTGTATAGGTTACATGCCTTGTTTTCCAAGACTAATTGTCTAATCCGTTTTTTATAAATAAAACAATATAATTACTATCAAATATTCATACAATTATAAAATTTTAAATTCAAACATAAATATAATATTCAATTAAAGTAAAATTAAAAAAAAAAATAAAAACTAATCCATTCAATATGATCCATTAAACTAAGATTTAAAAACTAATTCCTCCTCTCGTGTTTTTGGATAAATTGACGTAAATGTCAGATTATTTAAAATATTCTAATTAATATAACTGCCGACATCGAGAAAATTAGGACACTAATCGCAGGTAGGGACAACGGATTTGTACAGGCAGGTCCGCTTGGGACAATACAAGTGTGCACCTGTCGTTTTGCCAAGTCCTCAGATGGGATGGGGAAAATAAGTTAAAAACAATTATAATATTATGCTAGATTCTATTGTCTCAGATACAGAATATACAATAGGAAGGAAGGAGGCAAAATTAGCCAACTATTCAAGCTTTGACAAGGTACTAGGATGTTGAGAATGGGTGGGATGTGTCCCCATCCAAATCTACTCTACCTACCTATTGTTTTGATCTTTCTTGAGCTTAATGATCAAGATATTTTCTGTCAAAACAAAAGTAAAAACCTTAATTAAAATAGCTCTCTAGAGCAAAATTTGCTATTTGCAGCACTAAGTTCAACAGAAAAATAATATTGGAAAAACATCTTGCAAAAGCAAATTTTAGAACTATTTGAGAAATCTTCCAGTAGATATGCACATGGATATCTCTATACATCTTGATGGCATTCCGCTTGATTAAAGCATCGAGTCTAGATAACGATAATAACGTTTTCTGGTGAACTCTAACAAGCTACCGTAGGTTCGGTCAGCAACGCCAACAAATAGAGCCTCTGTGTCAGGGCTAAACGATATACCAGCGATCTCACCAAATATATCAATCTCTTGAGATTGTGAATAACCAGAATGTGAATCGAATATATGGACGAAGTCTGCTGGCTCAGCCATGGCCAAAAACCGTCCATCAGACGTGAATCTTAAGGCCCTTATTGCACCCATTCTTCCCTTTAATACTGCTAAAGACTCTGAAAGATTTCTTATGTCCCACAACCTGCATGTTGTGTCCTGATTCCCAGTAGCCAATATTTGTCCATCAGGGTGCCAAGCTGATGCGAAAGAATAATCCAAGTGCCCTTTTAGGCTTCCAGTGACCTGAGCGGCACCACAATATATATATATATAATTAGAATCTAAATAAAACATTAAGTACAATATAACACCTACAAAACAACTGCAAATTGAATGACCTTTCCGGTATTAGCATCGGCTATCAATCCCTCAGTACTGTCCCCAAGAACAGCTAACAACTTTCCATCCGGACTAACAGAAGCATTCTGCAAAAGTCAATATGTAAAGATAATTGTTATTTGCTAAGTGTTCTTACTTCTTAGTGATGAAAATCAAAATAGTTGCAGAAATATCAGTTGATGACACTCACATTGACAGACCAATCATACTTGAAACAACCAAGAGAAGCAAAATTCTCCGCATTAAAAACCCGAACTTGGGAATCATTATTTGCTGCGATAACCCTCAACAACCCACTGCAAAGAGACGGTTGAGTTACAAATAAAACCAACCAAAGTTTCAAACATAAGCTTCTGCAATTAGATGCTTACCTGGGATTGCGGGAAACATCCACTGCATTGGTTATAGCATTATCATCTGGAGTTATTTTACTGCAGAATGCAACTCCAGAATGATTCAAATTCTGGTCCCAAGAGAATTCAAACCCGTTAAAAAGAGGGCCTTGATAAGTTATTATGGTTGATTATTCAATTGAAAGAAATCGTGATGTAGCCTACCTTGCAAATAAGCTCACCATGGAAACCACCTGCCACCATCAGATTTTCCTTAACAGTCATGGTGCTTATTTGCACTCGCGAGACAGGGTGAGCTAATCCAGAATGCTTCTGCTGAAAAACATAAGGACGGTAAAATAAGATGACATTGAGTACAAAAGAAACAGATTTCATTTGATCAATTAAGTAGCTACGTACAAGGGTTGGAATAATCGGTTTGGCTGCATTAAGCACTTCTTTACCCCTGCGTAGTAATGAGGACCAATGCATCACGGAGTAGTTTTGCATAAGGTATACATCGTGCTTTGATGTTGCCCACAACAGATTCCTCAGCTACAAAGACAAGACACATTGATAACATCAATATTAACACCCGACTTGGAAAGAAAGAGAAATATATGATCATATAATAAGATATTGATATCACTCTAGACACATCAAACACCACATTGTATCTAGCATTGAGCATGCCCGTTATTAGAAAAGCATCTATGAATAACAATCGCTCTAAATGTTAGAACAGGAGGGGTATACAATGTCGAAGAGGAATTGTCTTAACTTACCGTGTTAGTAAATATGATTGTTATTGGATCAAGCTTGTATGCAATATGTTAATGTTTGACCTTAATCGTGTAAATAGAGATATCTGTCAGTATTATATACAACAAATTCTCTTTTCCCTTTTCCCTTTTCCGTAATGATTCCTAAATTTCAACACTAGATATATTACAAATGAGTCACTATTACAGAATTCTGCAGTCGTAAGTAACTTCAATCCTTTTTTTTTTACCTGTGAATGACAGGAATTTTATTCGTGGAAGATATTGGCCTTAAAACTTATAAAATATTGAAAAGGCCATTTTTTCCAGTGGAAGATATCAGACATGCAAGTGGCCACACTACAGATGATGACAACGATCTCTAGAGACAGACAGGTAAAAAAGGAGGCTGTGGTTATAATCAAGTGTAAATGCCGGAATGGTCACTGCACAATCAAATCAATCACACAATCATGGAAATAAGAAGTTACTAATGCATGGAGAGAGTTTTGATATCTAACAGGAAAGGCCAAAATTAAATGATAAGAGTATTCAAAAAAAATGTGGAAACGATAACTTATACGTGTTTCCGACTACTTTAATAAGAATGTGAAATTGCTAAATTTTAAGAATTACCAGAGAACTTATTTATATAAAAATAGTTCCATGAAGTAAGACTTTGACTTAAATAAATGCTAAACGAAACAATATTTACAGCAGTAATCAGCTGATCAAAGTAGGGGGGGAAACTCAAAGCAAATAGCAACTAAAGATAACTATCTAATATTTCTATACACAAAAAGATCCTAGAAATACACAGCCAAACATCATGAGGCAAGGCTTCTCTTCACAAGACAAAATCAATAATAACTAATAGCAAATATTTTTAGAGCCCTCTCAAATGTGGCCAAATATTTTCCTATCATACCATAAAATTATGCCCTCCCAAGCTGCTCACTTGCCACCTGCTTTAAAGAGAGAAATAGAAAGCCTAAATGCATAAACACGTTAAGCGATAAATTATTTTATATTGCAGAAACAAATAATGCTGCAGTATTATATGCACATATAAATTATTTTATACTGCAGAAACAAATAATGCTGCAGTATTATATGCACATATAAATCAATTAAAAGGAGGACGAATACATAAATCATAGAAAGGGAATGATCATGCATGAGTTTCAGATGTAATAATGGGAAACAACCATAGAACCAAAAATAAATCAGAGTGTGGACACCGGTAATTTTGAAACTAAGCTTAAGACTTAAGTGTGGTTGTTGCAGTCAAAATCAATGGAGATTTTGCAACTACAACTACGTAAATACAGAATTTATATTTGTGCCACAAACAAGTGGTACTAAGACATCTAATGACATTGTCAGAACTCAGATGTTTTACCCCACCAAATTTGGTCCTTCCACATAAAAGGATACTTCAAGAGAATATGTCAACCATGTTTACTTTCCTCTCCAACCATTCAGAAAGGAACCTTACAGAACTACACTAAACTATTTGACTTCAGAACAACAAACAGATTGTGGTTATAATAAAAACTAAAGTACTGTGGCCCATCCTTTTAATGTAATACTCTGCCAAATCAAGTTAGCAACAGTATAGTTATTATACAATTCATGTGTACTGAATCTTAATCCACGATACACTTCAAATACAGGAAAAGGATGGTATAGAGTCAATAAATATATCATTATTTGATTGTAAGTGTTGTATGTGAGCATGGATAGGTGGCTATGTATGCACACAGTCATTATGTTGCATCTAACAGACTTTTCTCTTCACAGTAAATCACCAAAATTTTAAGCATGCAAGTCATACCATAGCCTTGATGCATCCATATCCATATGAAAACTTCTTGTCTGTAGAAAAGAGTATCTGGCTTCCTTTGGAGATAATTCTTTTGAAAACACAATTGTTTGAAGAAAGAAAGCCGAAGAAGTGCACAAGACAGGATAAAATCATCTTCGAAAAACATTTTGCCTCCAAAAATGGATTTAATGAATAAAATTCTGGCTCAAAAACCTAAAGTATAACGTTATAAAGAAACTGCTGAAACATTTTGACAAATAAATCATATAGAAGATTTGATTTTTCAAATCTGGGAATTACATAAATTATAAGCCAGGACAGAAATATTTCCAGAAATGATAATTGATAAAATGTCAATTGGTTCACGTGGAAGAACAAGGTTTTCACAAATTAGTCTTTGAAAACCTCTCAAATTTCAAGTTGTTTGGGAGTTAGTTTGTACATGTGAAATTCCAAATATTTTTGGTTTAAATCCTTATATAAAGGGAACAGCCATTAACTCCATCCTGCCAAAAAAAACATGGGTTACATAATCCTGCAAAACTAGAATACCAAAGTTATGCATAGAAAAAATTGTTATTATAGCCATAACTCATAACTCAAGTATGGGTCCAAACAACAGTTAGAACTAAGCACTCGCTGGATGTGTAGTATAAACTATAAAACCATTAAAACAAGCCATTGATATGATAAAATAGTTCATAAAAAAATTATGAAATTAGCACCGATATCACACAGATAAAACAAACAAGGCAACATAACAGCAGAACAATAAACAAAAAATTCTATTTAAATCCAAAATATAACAGTAAGAAGTATAACACAGCCAAATAAGCCAAATTCAATCCCACCTAAGTAATAAGTAGAAATAATTACAACAATCGCACCAAAAAAAAAAAGTATAACACAAATAAAAAAAGCCTTAAGCAATAAGTAGAAATAAAATGAATAAATTCTCTACCTGAAAGTGCACAATTGTTGATTTGACAAGCCTGGTATTGAATTGAAAATCATAGAAGGACTTTCCTTTCTGCACTTCCAAGCATTCCTGGTAGCCGAAAACATTAAAAAAAATTAAATTAGAAAAACGCAAACGAAAATACGAGACTAACCTCATCGAGTAAAAATACGAAACGAACCTTATCGAGTTCCTCACGAGAGCGAGAGAGATTCTCGTAGTTATTATACTGCTTCAAACGAGTCTCACGATATTCCTGTCTACTATAATTGAGCCTCTCCCATGGAATTCCTTGAATATCTTTCCCGTTTCGTGCTTCAGAAGCAGTTGTATCAGTCGTCGCATTAGTCTATTGTTACAAAGCAAAATCGAACTTCTCGTTATCTCAATTATTGAACTACGAAATAAAATAAAATAAAATAATAAAACAAAATAGCGAGGTAAAGTTACCGTATCGAAATTGTCTTCAAAATCGGAGTGGTGAGAATCGGAATCGGAGATATGGTGAGGAACATTGTCGGAGAAAGTTTGTTGGTCTTCGAAATCGGAGGAATCGAAGTAGTCGTCGACAACGTACTCGAGATCATCGTTATTGAATCGGTCCATGAATTAAGAGAAATGAAAAGGAATTGAGAGAAAGAATGAGAATAGAAAAAAAGTGTGTTGAGAAGGAACGGAGAATGAAGGAAGGGGTGATAATGTACTTATAGAGGAAGGAGTGTGAGGAAGAAAGTAGAAGGAGGAGGTGGAAAGAGGTGGGGTCCACTTCGGTATTGAAAGGTAATGGCTGTGGGCTCCATATAACCGCTCGTTACTCCACTGCTTCTTTTTTCCTGTCGATTTACTTCGTCAATGCTTCATCGACGAATGAAAGATAAATAACAATAATACTCGAAAAAACTTAAAATAGTAGTTCAAAATAAATTATAAGTAAAATAGTAGTTAAAAATTAAATATAAATAAATATAGTAGTTAAAAATTAATATCAAATTTTTAATTATTCTTTTTATTTATATTTTAGAATTTATGGTAGTAATAATTTTGTAAATTTTATTTATTTATGATGTTTTTGTATGTCTTTATTTCTTTATAAAATATTGACAAAATATATTTGGTAATCCTTTAATTTATTTTAGATATTAATTTGGCTTATTATTATTATTTTTATTTGATTTTTTATTTAAGTTTTGATAGGGAGTTGATGTTTTATATATTAAAATATCAAATTTGTTTTACATGAATTTAGAAAAATTTATTATTATTTTCAAAAAAAATCATTATTAATTTAAAAAACCATATATTTATATATTCATTAAATTCATATATACATGTATGGAAGTTGCTTATGTATGGAATTTGCTTAATATTAGTACTGCCAACAAAATATATTAAAAATATTTACTTAAGATTAATTTTAAAATATTTAAAATTAAATAAAGATATTAAATTAGAATAAAAAAAATAAATTATTATTTAAAATTAAATTAAAAGACCACAGCTTATATTTTATCTAAAATATTTAAGACAAAAATACATGTACAGAAGTTACTTAAAATTCATAATGTGAACAAAAATCTACTTTAATTTTAGTCTAGTGTCAAGGTTAAATCATTTAAGAGTTTGTTAAAGAAAAATGTTATCTGATTGATGCAACGTTGACAGTGGCAGATGTTGAAAAAAAATATCGGATGAGCTACAAGTATTAACTAAATTATTATAATTGAAATTCATAAAAGTTATATAATTTTGTTTAGAGTTTCACGCGATTTATATATAGTCGATAAATTAAAAAAAGTTAGAATTTCAATTTTCACAGGCTTTACAATTTTTACAAGTCGCATAATTTTTATGCGTCATACAATTTGCACAAATTTTTAGAAAATCACACAATTCATTCAAATAAAATATATCCACTTCATATATTTTATTTTATCTATATATAGAGTTTGTTGAATTAATTTATTATATTTTATCTCTTCAATTGGATAATTTATAATATAATTAACTACTTGTATTGTTATTTAATAACAATTGAATAATTTTTTACATTGATAGAAAGGTAAAAAGATGGTTGTTTTTTATTATATTCTTATTAAAAAATTATTTAAATAAAAAATAATAAAAATATAAAAAATATAAACAAACTAAAAGAAAATAAGTGAGATAAGTTTCTCTGTTTTAATAATAATTAGGAGATGCTGTTGGGACTGCATGCTACAAAGAAGATCTGCAACTCAATGTTGATATTTACATAATGATATTAATATAACAAAATTTAAAAATAAACCGTTATCGCAATGATTTTTTAAATTTTCATAAAAATACACTTACAATTTTTTATGTTTATCTCAATCATTTTCTTTTTTACCATCTTTTTTTGTTGTTTTTTTTTTATAAAAATATTAAAAAAAAACTTTGAACGTTTATTAAATATAGAGATTAAAAAAAACTATGAAAATAAAAATTTATTAGTTCTAAAATAATAATTATATTTTTTTTACCAAACAAACACTTCAAAATCTTAAATTTTATCACATTTTTTTATTAAATATATATATATATAGTCAACATTAATAATGACAATAATAAGATAGTTTTAGTATATATATGTAATATCAATTATGGTATAAAGAATATATATTTTTAGTCATAATATAAGATCATATTCTTATATATAGTCGATAAATTAAAAAAAGTTAGAATTTCAATTTTCACAGGCTTTACAATTTTTACAAGTCGCATAATTTTTATGCGTCATACAATTTGCACAAATTTTTAAAAAATCACACAATTCATTCAAATAAAATATATCCACTTCATATATTTTATTTTATCTAAACCGTTATCGCAATGATTTTTTAAATTTTCATAAAAATACACTTACAATTTTTTATGTTTATCTCAATCATTTTCTTCTTTACCATCTCTTTTTTTGTTGTTTTTTTTTATAAAAATATTAAAAAAAAAACTTTGAACGTTTATTAAATATAGAGATTAAAAAAAACTATGAAAATAAAAATTTATTAGTTCTAAAATAATAATTATATTTTTTTTACCAAACAAACACTTCAAAATCTTAAATTTTATCACATTTTTTTATTAAATATATATATATAGTCAACATTAATAATGACAATAATAAGATAGTTTTAGTATATATATGTAATATCAATTA
>JBBPBS010000276.1:18203081-18217094 GCA_037974835.1 Cicer judaicum
AAAATAAAAAAAACACAAAGTAAAAATAATTAAATTTATATGAAAATTATTTATTTAAATAAATAAATAAAAAACAACGTACAAAAGTGATTTCAGATTAAAAATGTGATCTTAAACTATCCATCTTCTCTAATTAAGAATAATTAAGAAGAAGAGAGATAAAAAAAAATGTGACAGTTAGGTTAGAAATTTTACTTTTGTTGAATTAATTTATAAATTTGCTTATTAAAATAAGATATATTAGAGTTTTTAACTTATAGCATTCTTATATGTTCTATTCTTTCTTTTGTTTTGACTCTTCGATAATTTCAACAAGTTAGCTTATAAATTATTGGAATAGTTTAGAAGTTTGTTTAGATGTATTAGGTAATTGAACTTCTTTAATTTTATGAGTTTATGGTTTTTCTTTCAATGTAAATGTATATCGATGTTTGAATTTATAGTTTATATACATATATTTCTTCAGTTTTTGCACACAGAGAATATTTATATATTTTTTAGTTTTTAAATTATAGTTTAATTAATAAGGATCGATATTATAAAATTAAATATTATATTTCAAATTTAAATTTAAAATATTGTAATTATATGTAATTTTTTAATGATATTTATATCATATCATCTATAAAAATAAAAGAAAAAAAACTATATCTACACATATTCTTTCAACATTTACTATGGGACGTGAAAATTATTTTTTCAAAGTGCAAAACTACTAAGAGAAGAGAAAAAATCCATTAGTTACTTAATACGTTAGAAATTTCATACTTGCTTGTTGAAATAGACAGGCTCAAACTTTTTTATTCTCTCTTTTGAAAGTAAAAAAATTGTATTTCTCAAATAACTTTTAAACATATATAACTCAAACCCTGTAGCGTCGTGCTCCTAGAAAACATCGTATTAAATCAAATTTAGGAAGAAATTAAGATTTACATTTTTAGTTTAAATTAGTTTTGAACTAACAACCAAAAAAAGTTAAAGTGTTTTATAGATATTTTTAAAATGAAGTTACAAAAGAAGCTTATATGGAAGAATGATGCATGTCTTGTATAAAATATTTTTACATCCATAATACACCTCTATTAAAAGTTATTTACATATAGAAAAAGTTTTTTTTCCTCGTGTTTTAACATAAAAATATGTCAATTCTATTAATTGCATGCCTCTTTTCAGTCATCTTTTCTCTTCTTTTTCTATTTTTTGATCATCATCGTTACTCTTGTTATTTTGATTGTGTTTAAGTTTTCTGTACGAACATTTTTTTGTCTTATTTTCATTTTTCTTAAATACATTGTACGCACTCTACATGAGGTACAAAAAGATTACTTGTATAATTAGTACTCTAACAAATTTTAAATTACCAACAGTTTTCTTTTTATTATATTTTAATAACCAACACTTAATATCTAACAACTACCAAATTGTATATTATAATAATAATTTATAATTATGCTGTCAAAAAATAATAATTAATAATTAAATGAATAAGACATGCATTAGATAAGGTGATTAATTTAATTGAGCGTTGATGCTTGATGGAACACATTGCACTTGCAGAGGCAGCTTCTTGATTAGTTATGATTTTTTTGTTCAACTAATAATTTTATAATTATCAGTGCAGATAATTTTGAATAATAGGTTCAATTAAAGATGTCATGTCAAACGCAACTAGTTTCTTAAACTAAAGTTCTCCCGTTTGAAATATGCAAAAAATTAAAGTGCATAGCTTTTCTGCTTCTGGTTCCTTCGGTTGGATTAATTTTCAATGTTTTTGATTCAAGATTAGAGTTCTATAAACTAGTATTATTTAGATGAGAACTCGTGTCATTGTTTGGTTTGAACCTTGAATGAGATTGTTTGCTGTCAAAAAAAGATGAAAAACTTTTATTATGGAGAACTTGAAAGGACAACGACCTCCTTATCTGGGCAGATGTCGGCAAAAGATTTTCTTAAAAAAATCGATAACTGTTTTTTATTTATAAATGACGACGTTAAAAGTTAGACGGTGTATTTTCATATAAAAAAAAAATACAAATTTCATTTTATTTTTAATGTGATTTTATTCTCTTTAGAACTAATAAATAGTCCATATAAAAACAAAATAGCAATTACTAACTTTGATTTTCATTTGCTTTTACAAAAAAAAAATAAAATCTATAAAAAAATTGTTTAAAGAGAAAAGAGAAGTGTCAATTTAATGATAAAATAATTAATTTTATAAAATAATATTATTGTCATTTATTAGTAATAGTAATTTATACACTTTAAAAAAAACAAAGACAAAAACAAGTCTAATTAGAGATATTTTTTCTTCTTTGATACAAAATTAGGAATAATTTATGGGTATGAACAAATATAAAGATACAGTAAAAGCATTTAATTTTTATACACTTTCAAGATAAAAAATTTATACTAATAGTCTATTGCAATCAATCATATTGATAATTTTATAGTTGACTAAACTAAAAATTAAATATTTTTATCGATTTAATATTTATAATTAACTAATAGTATAAAATATTTTTGTATTATCAATACATAAATTAAATTCATATAAGACTACAATAATTATACATTAACGATATAAAATAACTTCACAATATTTTTTAATATTAATCAATTATCTTATCATATACACTTAAATTGTAATTTTTTTTTCTAAACTTATTTATTTAATTTTATTAGATATTATTGTAAAATTAGTTTATAACGACAAAACATATATCTTTTTTGAAAATATGATTTTGTTTTTTACAAGTTCAAAATATAATTTCTAAACACGTTTATTCTTTGTGTTCTAATAAATAGACTCTAACTCGGGAATGCCCTCCATACTATTGCCTTTTGTAGCCTCCCATCTAGACTTGTACCTCCTATTTTGTTAAAAATTCAGTTTCATCACTCATAAATTCATTAACGTGAGCGGTAAAAATAAATTATTTTAAAATCTAACTCTCGTTGAAATTTTCGGTAAGCAATATTTATAAACGAAATTTCCAGTAGTTATCGGAAATTTGAAAGTTGAAATTTCCGGTAGTTTTATTTTGTATACCGGAAATTTCAAATTTCCGGTAGTTTGTTTTTGTTCACTGGAAATTTCGTCGTTTGAAATTTTCGGTAGTCAATCCGGAAATTTCAAAAATCTGGTAGTTTAATTTTTTTTTTTTGAATATTTTTTTAATTTGTTTGTTATTATTATTTTTTTTTTGAAATAGGGATGGAAAACGCACAACCAGTATTTATAGATTTAACTGAAGCATTTACAACTGATGAAATTTTTGAGTCACGAGAACTGTCATATCATGGGCAAGAGAGATAGGTCAACAAAATCGAGTAGCAGTTATCATTACTCGATCAGACGTAGAGACTGGAAAAGAGAGGAAGAAAGTCAAAATTAATTCTTGGTTGTGATAGAGGTGGCCAATATAAGTCAAATAAAAATGACACAGGTACTTCAACTAAAAGGTGTGGATGTCCGTTTAAACTTAGATCAAGATCACTGAAAAATGATGAAGGATGGATTATAAGTTTAATCTGTGAACTTCACAACCATGAGTTAGTAGCTACTTTTGAGAATAATGCATTTATGGGACGCTTAACAGAAGAAGATAAGAAACATGTTGACGAGTTGACAAAATATCACGTTGCACCGAGACACATCTTGTCATATTTGAGAGATCGAGATACGGAGAATGTGACTAATATCTATCAAATTTACAAGCGACGAAGTACATACAGGAAGAATTTGATGGGACCTAGAACTAATATGCAACATTTGTTGAAGTTACTTGAAGCTGAGAAATATACTTGTTGGAGTAGGACTCATGAGGACTCCAACACTGTGAGGGATATATTTTGGACGCACTCAGATTCCATAACTTTGCTGAACATGTTCCCTCTTATATTGATCATGGATAGCACCTACTAAACCAACAAGTATAGGTTACCGTTGTTTGAAATTGTTGGTGTAACTTCAACTTGGCTGACATTTAATGTTGCATTTGCTTATATGGATTATGAACGTCAAGACAACTTATGGTAGGCATTGGAGAAGTTAAAAGAGTTGTTTATTTCAAACACGTCATTTCCTCAGGTGATTGTCACTGATAGAGAACTTGCTTTAATGAATGCAATTAAATTTGTATTTCCATCTTCAACAAATTTACTTTGCCAACTTTATATTAACAAAAATGTTATAGCCAAATGCAAACAGTATATATTAAATAAAGACATGCAAGAACCCATTCTTGAGTTGTGGAGTAAAATTGTTTATTGTTCTGAAGAGAATGAGTACGAGGTACTTTTGCAAATATTTGAGCAAGCATGTGTCGATAATATTATGTTTTTTGACTACGTCCGAGACACATGGTTGAATCCTCATAAGGAAAGATTTGTTGAAGCATGGACCAATCGAGTATTGAATCTAGAAAATACTACGACTAATAGGTATGTCATTAAAACTTCACTTTTTGTATTTTATTTTATACATGATATATGATTAATCAAATATTTTTTTGTTTAAATATTAGGGTTGAGTCTGCTCATTGGTCATTGAAGAGATTTTTGGAACACAGTAAAGGAGATTTTTGTAAGGCATGAAATGGTATGAATGACATGTTGAAGTATCAAATTATTAAAATCAAAGGTTCATTTGAGATAAGTAAGGGTCGCAAAGAGCATATACACAACAATTCATTCTTCAAGAAATTGACTTGGGTTGTATCCAGGAAAGCCTTAGGTGATGTTGAAGAATATAAGAGAGTCAATTATGTCGGTAATGATAAAAATGTGTGTTGTTGTATACTTAGAAAGACTTATGGATTACCTTGTGCGTGTGAGTTAGCACGATACAAGATGGAAGGTGTTCCAATTCCATTAGATGCTGTTCATATACATTGGAGGAAATTAACCTTAAATAATTATCAAGAGAATGAACAGTTGACAAATGATTCAGAGTTGGACATTACATCGGAGATGAATATAATTTGGAAGACATGGAAAACACTTAATGTTGCTGGAAGAAGGGCATTAAAGAGCAAATTGCGTGAAATAGTATATCCGGAGACAACATCAATGTGTGCACCAGTGGATAAAATCAAAACAAAAGATGGTGTTAAGAAAAAAGACAATAAGCCGAAGGGATATGACGTATATCGTGACCCATCATACTTTGAGCATGTTGATACTCAAGTCTCCCAGCAAGCATCCAAACAATTCTCCCATCAAGCATCCAAACAAGTCTCCCATCAGGTTAAAAAATATTTCCACGAGTTTCCTTCTTTAATTCATCCATATATTGAAGACATAGTTAATGTTAAAGCAGATGGAAACTGTGGATATCGTGCTATTGCTGCTTTACTTGGTCATGGTGAAGAATCTTGGAGCATTATACGTCGACAGTTATATACAGAGATTAAATCCAAACCAAATTTATATGCTGCATTATTCAAGGAGCGTTTGCAAGAAGTGACAGAGTCTTTACTTGTAACTGAGTTGGAAAACTAAGATCACGAGAAGTGGATGACCATTCCTGATATGGGTTACGTGATAGCAACAAAATATAATCTCGTTCTTGTTACATTAGCAAAAACTTTTTGTTTAACTTTTTTCCCATTGAGGGGCGCACATAATGGAGATTTGTCACGTGATCGTGTTATCAGCATTGGTTTTGTTAATGAAAATCATTGGGTTCAAGTTAAATTGAAATTTGCATGTCCGTTACCTCCACTTGCATGGCATTGGAAGAAGCATCGTAGCGATGAGTCTACATCATGGGCTATAGCTTATGCAGGACGTCTACAACATTGGGGTTCTTTAGATTTAGAAAATAATTCAGATTATATGTCTTTGGCAGATGATTGACACTTTTGAGTTGTATGTTGTTTTAAATTATATGATTGACACTTTAATTTGTATGTTGCTTTAATTTAATAATAACTCTGAATAATAAATAAATCGCTAATAATAACTCTGAATAATAAATAAGTCGCTAATAATAACTCTGAATAATAAATAAGTCGCTAATTAATTAAGTCTGAATAATAAATAACTAACTAAATAAGTCTGAAGTCGCTAATAAAATAAGTCTCAATAATAAATAACTCATGAATAATAAAATAAGTATGAATAGTACAACTACAATACTACTGATAATCTCCTCTTCTGGAAATGTGTAAAGCTCTATCTAATAAAACACGCATCTGATCTTCAAGATCACCCATATGCAAATCTAAACTCTGTTGTATAAGACCACCAATTGCGTGACACCGTGTACACCTAGTATCGAGACCAGCTTCATGACTAGGACCAACATCATGAATATGACCAGCATTAGGACCAGGACCAACATCAGCATTATAACTAGGACCAGCATATGCAGCAACATAAGGGATCATCCGAGGATGAGATATCCTATAATACCACTGGATGTATCCCTCAACACACTCATGTGGATATGCAGCTGGGTGCAATCTAGCTCGAAATGCTCGTACAGAATTCCGGTACATACTCCATTAACGTCGACATCACGTGCAACAAGCATCGGTGGTGTAGGAGGAATATGCTGAGTATACCCAAACTGTCGTATGCACCTCTCTGGTAAATACGGAACCATCGTGAAACACCAACGCATGTATCTTGTAAATAATGACACAAACTGAAATTGTGTCACATCGTTCTCATCGTAATTCGGTGCCCAGATGATATCAGTATCCCTCAAAGCATCTAACTTTGCCCTGTAATATGCAACATTCCCTAATGTTTGTTTCACAGTCCAACGAAACATCCGTGGCATCGACGAAATATGTTCATCCATATCCCGTTTACAAATATCAGGGAAATGTTCATAAATCTAAGTCTGTAAATAATTGAAATATAGTAAAATTATTAAGGTGATCAAATAATTAAAAACATAATGATAAGTATAATAAATATAATAGTACCTGAAATAAAAATAAATAACCTCCAATCTATTTCAGGCAATGTACTATCTCTAAAATAGTCATATAACACAACAAGTGCAGCCGGTCCCCATGTCTATTTACCACAACTATCAAGATCTTGAAACAGAAACAGATATTTTGCAGATACAAGTGTAAAACTTTTATCAGCTAGAATGGTACACCCTACCAAATGAAGTAGATATGCCCTAGCTGCACAGTCATATCTACGTTCATGAAGTTTCTTAAAAAAATATCTTTCAACCACTCAAAACTATAAGAGGCCCCTCATCCTGGGACTGCTCATCTGGGGGCGCCTGCCTTTTCCTGATTCCTTTTTCTCCTTTTTTCAACAGCAGCTCTCTTATTTGATTGTGTAGGAGGCCAAACTCGAGAATGATCACCATCAGTTTTTGCTCCTCACTAACAAAATTCAATAAAAAAAAATTAACAAAATTTAAAAAAAAAAAAATAACAATGTACTGGAAATTTCAAAAACGAAATTTCTGGTACGTATTTTTAACTACCGGAAATTTCAATCATCGAAATTTTCGGTATAAACTTTTTTTCATCAAAACTTACTTTTCCGGATTTTTCAATTGTGGGGTACGAATGTTTTATTCTTTTTTTTTCTTTTTATTACTTTTTTTACTGAATTTTTTAAAGATATTTTAGGTATTTCACTAAAAAAACATTAAATTGAGGGGTAGGAGTTTAAAGGGGGATACAAAAGGTAACATTCTGCCCTCCAAATAATTGATATGGGTTTGGATTGCATTTGTACAAAGCCCATAGCATGCCCGTTCATTAGACTAAAGCACACCTGAAAAATTTCAATAAAAATAAAGGGCACACTTGAAAAACATTTTTATTATTCTTTCATACATTCATACTTCCTTTGTCCAAAATAACAGAAGACTTTGACATATACATCTGCAAAGAAAAATATTAGCTGCATTTCTTTATGTCATTTTTGGATAATCTTAAAATAAAATACACCTTTTATAATCGTAGTAAATTTTGAGAAAATTATAAATTTTAAAAAATATATAATTAATTAAATAAGAATCATACAAAAAACACCTAAAAAAATAAAAATAAGTATTGAGGAGACAATTATTATGAGATAAATAAAATAATAATAATAATAATAGTAATAATAATTAAAAGATTATTATTTTTCAAAAAAATATTATAAAAAACAATAATAATTTTTTTTTATGTATACTGTTAATATAAAATATTTTATATTATTGATAAATCACGAATACTAATATGCATAATTTTAGAAGTAGTCGTGATTAAAATAAAATATATTCAATGATACGATGACTTTAATCGATCAACAATATAAATAATATTAATTAAATCTTAATAAAAATCACCTCTTATACATATTTGGGAGTTAGAGATTTTAAAGTGTTAGAATATAATTACACCCCATAAATTCAGTTCATGTAAAAAAACAAAAATTTAGATGTAATTGAAAATTAAAGGATGTAACTCACAAAAATGATATTTTTATCACAAGTGCATTTGTTACATGTGAGATAGCTGAGAAAGAAAGGAACGACAGAAAACGAGGAGAGAGTGTTTCCTGTCTTTGGTTAAGGAGAGAAATACAAGAGAGTAAGAGAAAAGAGTCATAAAAAATACTCAATTTTTAGTGAGTTCCTGAAATATCTTTGTCTTTATCACTCCAAATTATTGTAAAGTAGCTATATTTTTTTATCATCGTTGCCGCTTCTGCTTCACTGATGCAATCTCTGATATTTTCTTCGACGTCATCTTCCTCGAGACCTGGGGCTCCATTGAATGGTTATGATGCTTGGAAGAGGGGAGAGAAGTGAGGAATCATGGATGAACAATTCAAAGAAGAATGAAGGAATACCTTTAGTAAAAAAAAACTAGTTAATTAATTAAGTAATTCACCAAATTAATAATTTATTTTGAGCTAAAAAATTAAATTAATTTTGATGTGATATTTTTTTTTATTTCAAGAGCATTCTGGTACTTTTGAAAACAATTAACACTTCTTTTTCTACTTTTATTCATCTTCTATTTATTTTATTTCATTAACTACATACAATATGGTACTTTTCATGTTATGATTTTTAAAGAAATTTAATGTTATGAATTAAAATTTCAGGAAAAAATTTATTTAAATAATTAATTTAATAAAATTTATATTAAAATTAAATTAAATTAAATTAAATTTAATTGTAATTTTTAATTAAAAGATATTTTGATACTTTCAAAATTAATCAACTTTTTTCATTCTTCTATTTCTTTTCTCTTTCTCTTATTCCAAACAATACCTCAAATTAGCTATATTTTTCAGTTATTTCTCAACTATTGATTATACTTCTTATCCTTGAATGTAAATTTAAACCTAAAGTATATACTCTATTGCCTAAAAAATAAAGTGTTGAGTTTAGCCACCAACCCGCTCGGCAAAAAACGTGTCTGAACTCTAAAATAGTGATAAAGTGGTTTCACTAAAACTTTTCCTTGTGGGACACATCCATAATTATTAGCAAATAAAAAAAGAGAAAGAAATAATTGCCTATAGGAGCAATGGTTTCACTTTCATAGTTCACAGTTCACACAAGATGGGGCTCTCACTCTCAGCAACCTTTACCTTTGTCACTATCATCTTCCTTTTCCTCACTCTCATTGCACAATCAACTTCTTCGCCACTACCTCCATTTGCTTGCGATTGGTCAAACCCATCCACCAGATCCTACCCATTTTGTAACCCAAAACTTCCCCTCACACAACGAACCAAAGATCTTGTTTCCAGACTCACATTGAACGAGAAACTCGCTCAACTCGTTAACTCTGCCCCTCCGATTCCACGACTCGGTATCCCTGGTTATGAGTGGTGGAGTGAAGCACTTCATGGCGTTGGGAATGTTGGTCGTGGGATCTTCTTCAACGGCACCATTTCATCTGCAACTAGCTTCCCTCAAGTTATACTCACCGCAGCTACTTTTGACTCCCATCTCTGGTACCGGATCGGTAAGGTACACTGTTTAGTCTTACAATTTTTCAGATGATTAACAACTATACATGTTCTTAATTGTTTTTCATTTGTTGTGGAAGGCAATTGGGATTGAAGCTAGAGCAATATACAATGGAGGGCAAGCAATGGGGATGACATTTTGGGCACCAAACATAAACATATTTAGGGACCCCAGATGGGGTAGAGGACAAGAGACAGCTGGTGAAGACCCCATGGTTACTTCTAACTATGCTGTTTCCTATGTTAGAGGACTTCAAGGAGATTCCTTTAAGGGTGCTCAATTCACTGGACACCTTCAAGCTTCTGCTTGTTGCAAGCATTTCACTGCCTATGATTTGGATAATTGGAAGGGTGTTAATCGCTTTCACTTTGATGCTCGCGTAACTATCTAGTATTCTTCTTTTCTTTCTTTCTTTCTTTTTTTCTTAAATTGTATTTGCAGAAAATATAATATATATAACTCCAGGTGAGTTTGCAAGATCTGGCGGACACATATCAGCCACCATTTCATAGTTGCGTAGTAAAAGGACGAGCTAGTGGGATTATGTGTTCTTATAACCGTGTCAATGGTGTTCCAACCTGTGCTGATTTCAATCTCTTAACCAATACCGCTAGAAAACAATGGGGTTTCCACGGGTGATTAATTACTTTCACTTTTTAACTAATCTTGTTAAAGCAATGAATGGTTAGTTGTTAATTAATTAAATGGAATGTTTTGGGGGTGAAATAATGAATCAGGTATATTGCTTCAGATTGTGGAGCTGTTGGGATCATACATGACCAGCAAGGGTATGCAAAATCGCCTGAGGATGCTGTAGCCGATGTTCTGAAAGCTGGTATGTATATATATATTTTCATACCTTATTATTATTATTATTATTATTATTATTATTATTATTATTATTATTATTATTATTATTATCTTTCTCTTTATGTGATAAAAATAACCACATCAATAATTCTCGATTACTTATGACTGAAATCATATCACATAGTATAAAGGGTAATTATCTAATCCTTACCCACCAAGCATTTCTCACTTGTCGTTTGTCGGTTTATTACAAAGTCATATGGTTTGGCCCACACAACTTTGGCCCTCTTAAACAAGGTTTCTTCTCGACTATATTTATTGCAGAATGACAGTTACGCCCTTATACAGTAAGATATTTACCTTTTTTTGGTCGACATGTCCAAAGGGAAATAATTGTGAATCATCATTGGAAGTGGACTCAATTTTAAAGTTCATATTAGACATATTACTTAGTTAGTTAGTTATACTAATTAATTGTTGCTTGTTGGCTATATTTATAAGTTTTATATATTAAAATTTTGCAGGGATGGATTTGGAATGCGGAAGTTATTTTACAGATCATGCAAAATCAGCAGTGTTGCAGAAAAAATTACCTATATCACTAATAGACCGTGCCCTTCACAATCTCTTTTCAATTAGAATAAGATTAGGCCTATTTGATGGAAATCCAACCAAGCTTCCATTTGGCATGATTGGTCCCAACCATGTCTGTTCCAAAGATCACTTATATCTTTCTCTTGAAGCTGCAAGAAACGGCATTGTACTTTTAAAAAACACTGCTTCACTTCTTCCACTTCCAAAAACAAGTATTTCTTTAGCAGTTATAGGTCCTAATGCAAATGCTTCCCCTTTAACATTATTAGGAAACTATGCTGGCCCTCCTTGTAAATATATTACTATACTTCAAGGTTTTCAGCACTATGTTAAGAACACTGTTTTTCATCCTGGTTGTGATGGTGGACCAAAGTGTGCTTCAGCTCAAATAGACCAAGCAGTGGAAGTTGCAAAGAAAGTTGATTATGTTGTTTTGGTTATGGGATTGGATCAAAGTGTAGAGAGGGAAGAACGCGATCGCATTCATCTTGACTTGCCAGGCAAGCAACTTGAACTCATTAACAGTGTTGCTGAAGCTTCGAAGCGGCCGATTATTTTGGTGCTTCTTTGTGGAGGCCCTGTTGATATCAGTTCAGCTAAATATGATAACAAAATTGGAAGTATTGTATGGGCTGGTTATCCGGGTGAACTTGGCGGCATTGCACTTGCTCAGGTTATCTTTGGTGATCATAACCCAGGTAAATTTTGTTCTATAATTTGCACCCATGAACTATTGAACAAACATAAGGAGATCAGATAATATACAGTTTGGTTCATGAAAATGAGAACTTTTGTCATAGCTTATTACTCTATCTGGATTGAAGTATAAGTTAAAAAGTACATGGATTAGTCCAATTTTATTCACTTTTTTGCTAATTTAGAGACATATGTAGAGACTAATCTGTACACAACCATCTTGAGGTACTAAAAAGAAGTAATCATTTTAAAGACCAAATTATATGTCGTGTAAAACTTTTTTACAGTCATCCAATTTGATCTTGTCACATAGATGTTGTAGAGATATTCTAGGAAATAATATAACAAAGTGTTGTCATGAAAAAATCTGATTGGATGACTGTAAAAGAGTTTTAATACGTAGTAGTCCTTAAATTCATTATATATTAAGTCTTTCGAAAACAAAATGCAAGATAATTCGTAGATTTACAATTTTATTAATCAAATAGGGTGCTTTGTCATCAATGAAATGCAGGAGGAAGACTACCAATAACTTGGTATCCAAAAGATTACATCAAAGTTCCAATGACAGACATGAGGATGCGAGCTGACCCCTCAACCGACTATCCCGGAAGAACTTACAGATTTTACAAAGGTCCTACGGTGTATGATTTCGGCCATGGACTAAGCTACACAAAATATTCCTATCAGTTTGTTTCTGTTACGCGTGACAAACTTCATTTCAATCAATCATCCACTCATTTGATGGTTGAAAGTTCAGAAACAATAAGATACAAATTAGTTTCAGAGTTGAGTGAAGAAACATGCCAAAGCATGTTGGTTTCAGTAACAATTGGAGTTAAAAACAATGGAAACACTGTGGGGAGACATCCTATATTGCTATTTATGAGACCGCAAAAGCCGAGAATTGGAAGTCCTATGAAACAATTGGTTGGTTTTGAGAGTGTGTTGTTAGATGCAGGGGAAATGAGCCATGTTGGATTTGAGCTTAGTCCTTGTGAGCATCTTAGTAGAGCAAACGAAGGTGGTTTACAGATTATAGAAGAAGGGTCTTATTTGTTGCTTGTGGCTGATGAAGAGTATCCTATAGATATCATTGTTTGATGCTTACATATTTTAAGAGGCAACCCAATAATTCTTAATATTAAGTGAGATTTAAAGTAAACTTTAATGTATGTGTCATTTTTGTCTGTTACCTTTTTGTTTATAAAAAACTAATGACAAATAAATGTTTGTTTATAGATCTTTAGTGAGGATTTTAGTAACTTCTTCAACAAGGTAGAGCTAATATAGTGAACCTGTTTATGAGACATGATTCATTTGGCGATTGTGTATGTATTGTAATGTGATTCCAGCTTCTTTGTATCGGTAATATGATACTTAGATGAGCGAGCACTTTTTTAATTCAGCATTGTATGTGTAAAAGTTGGTCATTTGTATTTTTGTAATTGTTGCGTAATTTGTGAATAAATATATATCATATTCTCTCTTCTAACCTTTATTTTTCCAACAATAATGCAATCAATGCTAAGGGATTCAAACAACCAATTCTTGAATCCAATCTACAAAACCACTTGAGAGAAATAGATTTAATTGTTAATTGGGATATTTTTCATTCCTAAATAAACTATTAGTATACTTTATTGTGTTGTCATTGGAAAACAATTTTAAATCAAATATATATTTATAGAAAAGTTTCACACTACAAAATCTCTAACCTAATACACATCTACAATTTAATACATCATCTTTATTAAGGACCTTATTGGAAATATCACAATATGACTATTATATATTGAACTACTCTATTATCCATTGATTTTTTGCTTTTTTTTCACATTTTTCTACAAAACAACCCATTTATATGTCCATCAAAATGTCAATCTCTTAACACAATAAAAAGATGAACTTATTTTATACCAAAAAAAAAAAACTGAAATTGCCACTAT
>JBBPBS010000276.1:18217424-18229048 GCA_037974835.1 Cicer judaicum
ATATATATATATATATATATATATATAACTATAATTTTTATGTCAATGCAAAAGTTTTTTTATGCTATTTTCTACAAGTTGTATACCAAAAAAGTATATGAAATGTATAACTCATACACAATAAATTTTATCACTGATCATTTATTTAATTAATTCATTTTTTTATATTCTAAATAATTAGAATAATAATAATAATATATTAATTATAATTTATTATAAAAACAGTACACGAGAATTTTTTTTACATATCTACCTAATTAATTAAATATATATTTTTTAAATAAGAACAATTATAATAGACTAATAATAAATTTTTCACACATCAATGTAAAAATAAAAATATCTGTCATTAATTAATTATTTTAATTTCTTATTTTATTAATATCTTCAAAATAAAAATGAGAATAGTTGTAATATATTAATTATAATTTAATATAAAAATTATATACTAAATAAATGTATTATATTTACCTAAATAAAAATAATTATAATACATTAATACAATTTATTATAAAAAATATACACATCACAAATATTTAGATATCTACCTAAATAGGAAGATATAATGATTATTATATTTAATGTCGTTGCCATATAAATAAGAATAATTATACCAAATTAACAATTTTTTCACGCACATTTCACATTTCTAAGTGTTTTTCTAAAAATTAATCACTAAAAAGTGATTGAAGTGTTCAATTTATACACAATACAAATGTTTGTATATCTACTTAATTAATTAAAATTAGGCTTAATTGCACTTTTGGTCCCCCTATTATAGGTGAAAATTGATAGTAGTCCCTCCATTTTGTTTGTCCCCAGTTTTAGCCCCTAAACAGAATTTGATGCCAAATCACAATGAATTGTCAATTTTTTAATGACGTGTCAATAAATAGCTGAAGTGGCAGACGTTTACGTGGAATAAACTTATTATTATATTATTTTTGATTAAAAAATATAATTTTTATTTTCAAAAATTATTTTAATAATTGTAAAATATTTTTAAAAACATAATTGAATTGTTAATATTATATTAAATTAAAATGCATCTGCAGAACCTTAAGAACCCTAACAATTTTCAACAGCTCCAAATCATCTAAATCAAAAGCTCCAAATCTTTGAACTCTAAAGTCCCAAATCCTAACAATTTTTTGAATGGTCACTATTCTTTCTAGATTTATGAATAGGTTTCTTACTTTTCCGAATAACCCTCTGCGCCAATGTCTTAAGCGAAATTGTAACATCCAAAGGACGAAGAACCTCCTTCAACTCCTGCCAATCAAGATCTTCAGAGTCACCATCTTCATATAGAACTCTATACCACCCAGATTCTTTCTCATAATCCGTTACTTTACCCGAGAAATAATTTCCCTTAAACAACTTTAGGACATCCCTCCCTACGAACCATTCTCCCAAACCCAAATGCACATGTGTTCCAACAATGCTCGAAGCATTACCGGAAGGAACAGCGCTGCAACCGGGGACTATTTCAGGCACCCCGTTAATCACAACAGCAGATGCATTTGGATGATTTGGGTTCAAAGATTTGGGACTTTTGATTTGGATGATTTGAGGCTTTTGAAAATTGTTAGGGTTCTTAAGGTTGTGCAGATGCATTTCAATTTAATATAATATTGACAATTCAATTATGTTTTTAAAAATATTTTATAATTATTAAAATGATTTTTAAAAATAAAAATTATATTTTTTAATAAAAAATAATATAATAATAAGTTTATTCCACGTAAGCGTCTGCCACGTCAGCTATTTATTAACACGTCATTAAAAAATTGACAACTAATCATGATTTGACATCAAATTCTATTTGGAGACTAAAACTGGAGACAAAAAAAATGGGGGGACTACTATCAATTTTCACCTATAATAGGGGGACCAAAAGTATAGCGGATCACACCACATTGTTGCACTCAAACCCTATACTGTACAAATTTGAATTCTCTTTTTTTTTTTCGCTCTACTTTTCATTATCTTTTTCTTTATAATTTTATATATTTTATTTTTTTTCTCGTGATTTTCTTTCCATCATAAAAATATCACACTCTCCTATTTTATTACAAAATTTATCTAAAGTTGCTTTCCTTTTAACAATCTAAAGATAAAGAATCTAAATCCACGCTGCACTGCTCCAATGCAATCTCGCCGTGTATATTATGTGCATATAATTGCATTTATACAGAGTAATAATAAGATTAGTGACCTAAAAATTATTTATGCTGCACCTTTTCCACCATTAAAATCATGGCTTATATGGATCATATTAGTGATAATGGTAGGACGACAGAATTGAGAAAATAAGAGATTTTGAGCTACATCTCTTATCAAAAACTGATATATTAAACATATGTTAGATATATTTAATTCATTTATAATTTACGTGGAACTAATCATTTACAATTACGCATATTTATTTGTTTATAAATTGATTCAATTATATTTCAGATATTTGTTAAAATATTTTAGCAAGCAATATTTTACAATTAAAATATTTTTACACAGTGAATGCATAGTTACACATGGCTTGATTGAAAGTAAAAAAAGATTAGAATAGAAACAAATGGAGTATTGTTTTGGTTTCTAGGTTTCCACATGTACAGAGCATTACTAGGCCTCACATTGTGGTTGAATTATTAAGTGAGCATGGAAGTGACAGAGACAGAGACAGAGTGCATCATTATGTATAAAGCTATAAATAATAGGCTGAATATAATAACCAGAATGAATCCACAGTACTTTCATTTCAACCAGTGAGGTGGGGGATAAGGTTAATTTGATTGTTTTCTGTGGTCCAACTTTCAATCTATCACTGTTTCTGGTTAGATCTCTATCTTACCACTTAATTACCATTTTCTTTCAAATTTTGCATTTTACAAATAGTAGTAAGATTGGTACATATTTAATGAACGACTTTTATATGATTACTTCTGTCTACGTGTTTAATGACCTCTTCCTTTTACCTACTACTCTGACAACATATACTACAGTTATTAATGAAATTCATGCTTTCTGTGTTTTTGAATTTCATCACTTATTTAAATTTTATATGAAATAATTATAATCTATGAAGGAGACAAAATAATGTACAGGATAATTTGTGTATGGGCCAAGTTTTAGTTTACTTAAAGCATTACATAATGGAAGACCGTAAGTTCGTACTACTAGCTATTAATAAATGATGTTAACTTTCTAACAAAATTGACCTAACTAATTATCATCGTTAAGGAAACAATAGTAATAACGGAAGTGGTTATAAAATGAATTCCATGTTTCAATGAATAAACCAAAGTAAAATATATCCCTTCTATTCCCTCAAAAGTTTAGCTTGAGTTGCATCATTGGAAGGCATATAGGTGTTGTTAAAGGTAAACATAATAGTTATTTGGAATGAAGAGGAGTAACTTGTACTATAGGATATAAATTGTTACTGATATTTGCAATGTTCATTGTTAATTTTTAGAGTGTCTCTTACAAACACTATGAGTGAGGAAATGAAGAAAATTGCCTCTGATGGCCATGAGGAAATATTAGCACTATCATTGTCCCAAGAACAGCAGGCTAAGGTATGTCCAATTATTTTAAATTATCAGTATTTTCACACAGTCATATTTAATTGGACTCTTGGTGCATATATAATGAAAATACCAAATATCTTATCAACAAATAAAATTAAAATTCATACAGCAATGTTTATTTGGTAGCTCATAATAGTTTGTTGCATTCCAGATAATTGAGGTGAGAAAATGGCTAGGAACATTATCAGATAAGGCATCTGTCTATTGTTCTGATGCATCCATCTCAAGGTATTTAAAGTCACAGAATTGGAATGTCAAGAAAGCATCTCAAATGTTGAAATTGAGCTTAAAATGGAGACACGAATACAAACCTGAAGAGATCAGCTGGGTGAGTTACTTATTTGTCTTCACTTTTAATTTCTGTCTTTTTAAGAGAGAAGTTAGTATGTGTCTGCTTTTATAGCCTTCTATATATAACTAAAACTTAATGTTGTTAAACTCATAGAAGAACCCGGATTCCTCGCTGTTAGCAAAAACTCTAATCACGCAATCAAGTGATCTTAATTGCTTGTATTCTGACCTAACCAAATTTACTTTAATTGCTTATATACACCTTGAAATGTTGGATCATCCAATCTTCAAACATGATCCATAATTGTGTGACCGCAATAGAAACCAAAAGTCCTTTGAGGAAAGGACAACATAGAGTTAAAGGAAGATGAGGCTTTATTTAAGTTAGTTTAAAAAAAGATAAATGGTCTATTTTAAGGATTTGAAGAATAAACAATTAATGTAAAATAGTTTCACACATACATCTGATACAAAATCGTTATTTTACCACATTACTTCATTCTTGTAACTGCATATTAAACGCAGTGATATAACGTAGCAAAATAAGGCTCATATTAGATGTCAGTGACAGTTTAGCCACATCTGCTTGCCTCTATTTGGCTATATATTTTATCAATATTTAACATGAACTAGCAGTAGTACTGATTATGTTGAGATATTGTGAGCAAGACAAATCAACTGAATGCTCTAGATTTGTCTCAAATTCCACACACATTTGATATTTTAGCCTGATAAAGTTAATTAACATGTCTTTTTTTTTTCTTGGTTAAGGACGAGGTTTCTGATGAAGCAGAGACAGGAAAAATATATAGACCAAATTACTATGACAATCATGGGAGACCTGTACTTATAATGAGAACAAATCGCCAGGTTTCTTCTGAAAATCACTTTTACAACTGTTATATATCATGTCTATTTTAAGGTTGTGTTTGGAATGAGTGAAAATGGAAGAATGATTTCATTTGCTGTTTCGATTTGTGCTGCAGAGATCGAAGTCATTAAAAGAAGAGATCAAGCATTTTGTTTACTGCATGGAGAATGCAATTTTAAATCTTCCACCTCACCAGGAAGAGGTGGTTTGGCTAGTTGATTTCCATGGTTTCAATCTGTCAAATATATCATTCAAGATGACACGTGAAGTTTCTCATATATTACAAAAGTATTATCCACAGCGCCTTGGATTGGCAATAATGTATGATGCACCCAAGATTTTCCAACCATTCTTCTCGGTAACCAAACAAAATACTCTTATCCTTATTATCTTTTAGACTGGTTTTTATACATGTTTTGGTATAGGCCGTACCTGCATTATGTTTTGATGAAATTTTAGCTACTATATAGGTATACATACATGTCTGAACTTTATATTTTGATGTTAGCTACTGATAAGTCTAATGATGAATGTAGTAATATTTTGTAATGTAAATGAATGAATTTTTACAGATGGCAAAGGTCCTGCTTGATCCTGAGACTTGTAATAAGGTAAAGTTTGTTTATTCTAATGATGAAAACACACAGAAGATTATGGAGGATTTGTTTGATATGGATCAACTTGAACAAGCATTTGGTGGGAACGACGACACAGAATTTGATATACATAAATATGCTAAGAGAATGAGAGAGGAAGATAACAAGATGTACTCCTTATGGACACAGGCAAACTCTGTATCATCTGTCTCGCACAATATTCCTTCTACAGACTCGATCAGGTTAGTATTCGGAGCAGATTTGATCAATCACGGGGACAAAAAAGGCATAGCTATAGAATGAGAAATCACTTGCCAGATCTATTTGGAAAGTGTAATGCAGCAAGAGCTATATTCTAGTTTGAAACTTAGATTTAAGAGACATGGTGTAAACTTCATATTGGATTTATAATGCTAAATAAATGAATTTTACCTTGTAGCTTGAAGCTTTTGACCTTTAAAAATAAAATAAAAAAGACAATACATACTTGCATCCAGCAGAATTTTCCCTCCATCATGGAGCAATGCTTGGTTATTATTAAAAATAGTTCAAAAAGTATTACAGTATTTCCGCATTAGAACTCCGGTAAAATTCACAATCGAACTTATTTTTTTACAACTATAATGATGTACCTCAACTGAAAGTACAGTATTTCCACATTTGGAAATGCATCAACAAAGATAAATGTACCTAAAGATGGAAGCTGGTTTACATTCTAAAACAACCTAGCTTTAGGGTATGTGCTAATATTAAACGCACCTAATAATAACACTAAGAACAACCTCCCCCGGGTGATTCAACTGTGATGCTTCTGATTATCGGTAAATGTATTTATTTCCTGAAAGAAGCCAAGAATCAAAATTTAGCATATCAAGAGTGAAACAGAAGGAGAAGAAAAGAAGCATCGAGTGTTTACCTAAAGCAACATATTATTAGAACATCTCATCCAACTTCTGCCTGTAAAGAGCCAAACGCTGCAACCAAGTAAAGTTTTCAAAGTGCATCGTGAAATTAGTTCGAAATGAGATTTAAGAAAAAAATAATGAACATAATTCCAGCATCATAATAGAGCATCAATCTATAAAACAGATTATTAATGATTAATATAATAAATGAATGATATATCAGAGACACCATGAACTGCTGATTTCATCTATACATATTATATACATTTATGTTTTGTTCTTTGCTAATTTAAGTGCAGTCAGAAGTTTGAGGAATGACTGCCACTTATTTTTAGGTATCAAAGTACACTATAATTCAACAGTTTACTATCAGAATTTCATTACAGGTTAATATGTATTACTCATGCAAACTAACCATTTTGGAAAGCCAAAGGAAAGATTTAGATTAAGTAAATCAACTGGGCAAGGTATTACAACTTTCTATTAGGATTGTAGTTATATAAGGAATTTTAGTCATCGATCATGAAATTCAATTAATACAAATCTTGTAGGCTGTTCCAAATTCCAACATAGATCTAGACTCTCAGTCTTATACATAGTAGTTGATTACAAGAAGAGTAATATGAAGCATACTTAGTTTAACAATAATAACATATACCAATAACAAGCATAATAACATTGAGCATGTAGAGAGAGATGAAACAAATAATTTCAAAAGCAAAACACTTTTGATCAAACAATATCTTCTTAAATCAAAATTTCTACTATTCCTAAAAAACATCTTAAATGGGACGAAATATAAAAGCTGATACAAAATTCATACCTTGGTATAGGCATAAACTCCAGCTTCGGTTGGTCCTATGGGACTTCCCCTCCTAATGAATCTTCCCTCTTTGAAAATGTAAAGCATTGGAATTCCGGTTGACAGTTCTAAACTAATGACCTGTCGAAACAGAAGGAAGAAAATCATGTCTATGTAGTTCATATGTGAACAACGAGCAATAATAACACCGAATAGTCCAATCACCTCCTGGGAAGTTAATTTGTCGAGATACATGATAATGGATCTCAATGAATTCCCATGTGCGGCAATCATAACATTCTTTCCAGATGAAAGTTGGGGTTCAATCTGCATCATTGATATCAATGGATCAGTTCTATATCCAAGCCGTATGCTGATCACTTCAACGATACCAAAGTTTTGACCTCAGAACATACTATAATTTTATCAGTCATAATTTGTCAAAAAAACTAAATTTCCACCTACATGGTCTCTGAAATAGGCGACTGCTCTTTCAGCACACATTTCCAAACTTTCACCATTGGGAGGAGGTATGTCGTAGCTTCGGCGCCACTCATGGACTTGTTCTGTCCCGTATCTGTCTGCTGTTTCTTGCTTATTGAGACCTTGTAATTCCCCATACCTGAAAGGATAACAATTATGATATACCATTAATATGCTTGTGTTATTCATGACCTTGTAAAGCAAAAGTTTCAAACAGAACAGGAAAAAAGATTACTACATTCTTTCATTTAGTTGCCAAGCTGCTATGACTGGAATGGACTGTTTTTTTGTATCTTCACTAAAAACTTGACTCCATGCCTTTGCTTGTTCACTCTCGTTGTGCATAACGACAGGCACCTGCAGATAGGTTGGTGATTAAATTAAGAAAATGGCATTTCAAAACATTGCAGCAGATAATCTTTGAATGGTGTAGACGGGAATTTAGTAAGCTACTATGTACATAATGTGCAATAACAATTATTAGTTATAACAAGATCTATCAACTTTTTGATCGCCTAATTTTCTGGATTGTTGTGCCAGTAACACTAGATTTAAATTCTTGTCATTTCAGTTCAGTACTAGTGAAGATAGTTATCTATTCCTGTTACCTTCCTACGGCGGTGCTGTGTCATGGCAAGCATAGCTGTCATTTGTGCACGGATCAAAGCAGATGTAAATATGAGATCAACAGGAATGCTACTAATTCTTTTTCCAGCTTCTATTGCCTCATCTATACCCTTCTTGCTTAGGGGGACATCAACACAACCTGTGAACAAATTCTTTTCATTCCACAACGACTCACCATGTCGAATAAGGATCAAAGACGCTTCATCTGAATTTGAACACATAGAACAGTAGTTAGATGATTTCCTCTATCCAATCATGACAACTTCTACTTTTTGAATGTCTAACAACCTAAAACATACTGATCCAACTTCAAGAAGCAATCGCAAAAAACACATTTTGCACAAAAAAGATAGCAAGAAATATAATTGACAGGAAAGTTTATCATACTTGATTTCTTGGAAGTGTCGCCAGTATTGCTTCTTGAAGGGGATGACACTTGATCAACAACTGAAGTTTGAGAATGGGAAGCTGAAGATCGAATTACGATACAATTCTTCCGGCAGAACTGACTACTTCTCCCCTTTGACAAACCATTACTACAAATAAAGCTTAAATTGCTCTTGAGCTTTTGGTGTTGATTCAAATTACTAAGATAAGAATGAGACTGCAAAGTTCCAATAGCATGGTAACATACTTCAGCTGCCATTATCTGAAAGATTGAAAGCAAAAAACTGAGTAATACAATACAACTTAAGGTTATGTTTGGTATTACGAAGGTGACTCTGTCAGAATCATGGTGAGCGGCCACGACTTTACAAAAACTCCAATCTGTAACATTTGCAAAATAATTGTAGTTCACCGTGATTCTAGCAACCCACCGTGATACCAAACATCCACTTTGGAAGGATGCAAAATTGATTTTGACTAGTTAGGATGTTCTCAAGTCACTTTTAGTTTGAATAAACTCTATAGAATCAATTACTTTTAAAATGAATTTTAATCGCGGCAAAACGAAACACTAACATTGCCAATTCATAATGAAGTCCAAATGAGTTTCACGATGTGCCTATAAAAACATTCAACGGAAACCAAAAGGAAAAAAGAAAAAAGCATCAAACAAATAATTTGAAACAAAGTGATGGCAGATCTATAGCGAAGAGAACAATGAAACAAGAGGAAAGCCACATAGAACTCATATAAACAAATCGAAAAAAAAACTCCTTTGAATTAATATTTAACAAAAAATGTAAACTCCAAAATAATCAATTCAGAAGGAAGAAGCTTACCAGAGATGC
Source organism: Cicer judaicum (assembly GCA_037974835.1). Lineage (NCBI taxonomy): Eukaryota > Viridiplantae > Streptophyta > Magnoliopsida > Fabales > Fabaceae > Cicer > Cicer judaicum. Next base: position 18,226,825 of record JBBPBS010000276.1, read on the forward strand.
AAATAATGAAAGAAAATAGCGAGAGGAAAATATGAAATAGAGAATATGGAGGAAAATTTAAATACCTGAGTGTGGCGAGAAAAACGAGGTGGAGGCAATGGAAAAATGAGTAAAGTGAGTTTATTACGAGAGAATGTAAGAAAGTATAGAAGACGGAGGTATTAGCTGTTCTGATTCCAAAGAGAGATGGAGAAGAAAAATATGTGAATTTTAGAGAGGGAAAGAGAGTTGTTGGTATTTGTCACAGAGTCTCTCTCAAGTGGCGACACAAGCAAGGTCAATCTTGCTTCTAATAACAACGTCCTAATAATACTATTCATTCAACAAATGGGAAATTTGTTATTATTAAACCATCTTTTTTTTAAATGTATATTAAATAGTACTTTGTTAACATTATTTTATTTAAGTAAAGAGATAATTGATCCTCACAAAAAATATACGTCATAAATTAATCTTTTATTAACTTCTAGAGCAACCTTCAACAAAAATGAAAATGTGTCAAAATAAAGGGATTAAATGGATTTAAATTTGGATTTGAATTGTAATGGATACATCAAAACAATCAATTAGTTTATTTACAATTTAATTAAAGTTGTATAAATTAATTCAATCCATTGAAAATAAAAATTATTCAATTCATCTATTATCATATTTTTAATAGATGGGTATCTATCTAATCCATCTAATTATTTTCTTTTGACAATTTTAATAAATTAATTATAATATTTTTTGTTATTTCTAAAATAATATTTTAGAAATAATATATTTTCTTTTAATAGATAAATAAAAAGTATGTTTAATATAAAAAAAGTATATAAACTTTAAAATAAAAGTAATAAATTAAATGTTATTATTTATTTATTATTAATTAAATAATAGAGTTGACTCGTGGTGGAATTCCATTAGATTTTCTAGCGATGACAATGTAATTCTGGTGGTCGACTGCTAGTAACCATTACCAATGTATTATTTCTATTTTTAAAACAAATTACTTATTTTAAAAGGTATATATTTTATGATAAGTAAGTCAATCAATTAGATTTAATTCAAAAAATTATATGTAATCAAACAATTTTCAGCTGAAGTATATTTTATTGTCTTTTTTGTTTTTATTTTTTATGTTTTTGCTTTTAAATTATAATTTTATTGTTTTCTATGCTGATTTTGTTACATAATTCAATTACAAATTAAAACCAAATAAAACCTGATTTTAAAAAATAAAAAAAAATAAAAACTCTCAATTTATTTTGGTTAAAGACTAAAAAAATCCTCTTTTTCTCATGGACTAATCGATCTAACGAGTTTTATTTGAAAACTAAAATATCCCCTCTCTCTTTCTTTTTATTTTATTTTCTTACGGCTAATTGGTTACTTTCTTGTGTCAAAAAGAAACATATTTATGCATAGAACAGCCTCCGAGGATATTTTTTTGGACAAAAAACCAAAAGACCTGTCACACTCAGGCTGTTGCAGTTTTTTTCAGAATAAATTTTGTATGAGAAGAATATTCTACTATATTCCTCTTTTTTCTACGCATTGTTTTTTAAATAATATAGTAATTAAACTTATATACTTTAATTTTTATAAATTATTATCTTTAAAATTATCAATTGAGTCATTATGGACTTCCATATTTTCTTTTTAATATCAACTAAATCTTTTACATATGCAATGTACATAAAAATAATTTTTATGATAAATATTTTTAAACATAACCCTCTTTTTGTACCAATTTGTTTTTAACATGTAACTAAATATTTTTTTAGGAAGATGTTACAATGAAATAGTAATACCATCTTTTTATCTACTAACATTTGGAAGTACAAAATTATTCAATGTTTATCTATCTTGAAATGGTTCTTATAAAAAGTTAAATGGTTTAACAAATTAAACAATGTTTTTTTTTTAACTTAAGAGGTTTTATGTTATGTATTTATGAATAAAATTTTTTTCATTAAAAATATATTAAAGAGTCGATTTATTTTATAAAACAATCAATAACAATGAATCAATAAATCAAATAATAGTTTTATATTATAAATTTATCCTTATGAATGTGGAAAGTTTTTTTAATCTTTAAAAACATAACATTATAATAAAAATTATGTTAAAGATAAAAAAAATTTGATTAACAATTATTTTAGTCGAGATTAGATTTGAATTTTTTTGAAATACAAAAAAATTTACTCGAATCACTGAATTACTTTTATATAACAATAAGAAT
>JBBPBS010000276.1:18237600-18269332 GCA_037974835.1 Cicer judaicum
ACAATTATTTATAATAGTCAATTCTAAATTAATAATGCTTAAATAAAAAAAATGTTATTAGATTATATAAACTTGAAATAATATTTTTAATAATTAAATTACAATTATTAAAATTTAAAATTTGTGACATTTGAGTTAATAAAATAATACAATAATAAGAATTAAAATTTGGAAGTTATGATAATATTACAATAAACAATAAAATGCAAGTTTAATAAAAATAGTTTTTTTTAAGTCAAAAAAATATAAAAATAAAAATAATATTTTTATTAAGAAATTTTTAATGTTGAATTACAAAAGAAAAATTGAATATATTATATCGTATAGTATTCAAAAATTATTAAATTATTGGAAGAAGACATACATTAATTAAATTTAAATTGTTATTATTAATAATTATCGTGTAATAACTATCCGTTCTAACATAATACACTGCAAGGCCAAATGGAGTGATTTAGCTCTTGATTCTTCTTCACAGTTTGAGATCGGCAACAAAAAGACATGCAGGGTTGCGAGAAGTGAAGCTGTCGTGAAAGATGAAAGGACCTTGAAAAATACATGTCTTTGACGCTTCATCTGCCATCCACACCACTATCTCCTTCCATGACTGATTCTCTATTCTCTATCCCTTTCTTATTTGTCCCAGATTTGTTAAAATATTGGAAAATTGAAATTTTCATAAATTGAGGTCTTTTAATTTTTTGCAGATTTCAACCCGTGTGACTAAACAAAATCAATGTAGAGTTGTCACTGTCAACACGACGATTAATCTACGTAAGTCAACTACTCAATTATGGTGGATTAGAAAAAGAAAATGCAAGGGATAATGGTAAAATAATTAACATAACAATATTACCGTGATTTGCTTGCGTGACAACTCTCCGGTTATTGAGCACTTACAAAGAATCCATAGCCAATTCAAGATTGTAATTCAATCATATCTTATATTTATAAAAAAAATAATATACCACAGCAACAGAACTGGCATGAGACTAATTCTTCTAGTACAAGACATATATGATATTCACGAAACAATATAATTTAGCATGGTCCAATAACATATATATAAGCATAAACTGACTGTTGAGTTAACACTCCATCAAGATTCAATTAAATAGACACAAGAAAACCCAAATCCAAGTAAATAAACTATGAATTAATTCTCATCATCTAAGTCCTGGTATTGCTTGAGGACCTCAGCACAGCCAGAAGCAACTTCTTGTGCCATGAAGCCCATAGCATTGGCATATCTGTCATTAGAGGCAATGCCATTGTAGCGGGTGAGAATAACGCGAGCTTGGTCACGCCCTGGTGTGGCTTCTCTACAGAAATGCTGGTGACTGCTTACTAGCTTGACATCGCAGACCTGGTCGGTGTGATCCTCATCCACATACATTGTATATGATCCAGTTGAGTCAGTCCACCCTCGCTTTGAGTACACAACTTCGTTGCTGATCCTTTCCTTGCATTGTAGTAGAACCTCAGCACCTAAACAGAAGAATCATTAATTGAACATAATATTGTCTGAACAAAACTAAGTGCATATTTTGAGAGAGCCAAATGTGATTCTTAAGACTTAAAATCGATTTTTGACATGTTATGGTTCTCGATTAAAATTGATTTTCATTCGAATATAAGATTTTTAGCTTTTGCCTCCAAACTTTTTTGTTACACTCAAGTTTAGGGCATGTTTGGTTCCACTTTAGGAGGAGCCAAAATTGATTTTAGAGGTGTAAAATTTAATGTTCCACTCACTTTTACCTGAATACATCCAAACATGAATCACATTATGTTCAAGTTAACTTTTGTTTTAACTGAAATCAAATTTACAAAATCAATTTTTGTCACGGCAAAACCAAAAACATACACACACTAGTCAACTCAATTTCACAAGATAAGTATATAAACATAAAATATTTTACCTTCAACTTAATTTTGACTAAAATTATTTTATATTTAATCAGTCAACTCAATTTCACATGAAAAGTATAGAAACATAAAATATTTCACATAAAAAAATTAGACTAAGATTATTTATATCAAATCAGTTCAATCAAAATCAAGTCAAAGTAGAACCAAACACATTAAATTATTGTAAAAGAATTCCCTCTTTTATACTTGTGACTTGTGAGTATAAAAATGTTACATTACTTTTTTTGTTTCTTTTGATTGAATATTTGTATATCTAGAGAAATCAAAACAAAAACAATATGAGAAATCGAAAATAAAATAAACAGTATAGATCAGAAACAACACATGACAATAGTAATAAATCAGTAAGTAACACATCTTAATGTGAAATCAAAATTCTGTGGGAGTAAATTACTAGATCCAATTCAAGTCTACATTACAAATCAGATCTGATGAACAATCTTGTCCTTTCATCATACCCGAACTAAATCTCAAAAAAGAAATTTCGCATTTGTCAAAAATCAAAATGAAAATCTCAAGATTTAAAGCATGAAACAATAGAACTTGCTATTTAAGTAACAGATCTGAGATCTATCTTCATATAAAACACCAACGCTATTCTTTTAACTTAAAGAAAACACATGCTTATATAATAAAATAATGAAGTGTAAAAAAGTGTAAAAAAGTGTTGGAAGTTACCAGCAATGTTAGTGATAGCGGTGGTTTCAAAACCAGCACGGCAAGCGTCACAGTAAACACGACCTTTCAAGCATAAAGGATTCTTCGCAGGGCGAATAGCCACAACCATCGCTGGAAGAACACAAATAAACAACAACAAAGCTACTCTGGAAGCCATGATGAGAGCGTTGAAGAAGAATAATGAGAAATGTGTGGTTACTTATGGATGAATGAATGAGACACAGAGCAACTTGAATTTGAAATCAGAGATTGAAGATGGAAGGTTTTAATTAAAGGGAGTGTTGGGTGGAGTAAAGTTGGAGGAATGGGAAAATTTTGGTAAAAGATAAAAGAAAAGCGCGTGGTATATATTCACCTGTCTTGGTGTGCATGGTAAGGGAACGTGGTCTCGCTCTTATAACGTGCCACGTCATTATTGTGATAATGATTTTTAGAAGAAATATGGGGAAAAAGGGAGAGTATGAGGTGTACGGAAAGATGGACAGTAGAGGGAAAAGAGAATGGCGGTTTTCGTAAATAATTAAATGATGTTTGTAGCTGGCGTTGTCGGTGGTGCTAGTGTGCTACATGTGACTCCAAGTGAATACGAACTGTTTCTTTAACTAAAATGAAAATGAATCTATGAATTCCGCGTGACGCGCCGATAATTTTGCCTTCATCTCTTTCTTACGAGTTGAGTAGTCTTATTTTATTATTTTTAGGCATTGGGTAGTCTTATAATTGAAGTCTCCTCCATATTTTGTTCAAACAATTTTATTTTTTATTTTTTAAGTTGCATATATTGTTTGAGTCGGGATCTATTCGAATGAAGTAGGGGTTGACAAAAGACAAAACCCCGATCGCAACCCGAAAAAATTCGAGAAATATGTGAGTCGTTTGAACGGATATAGAAGGGTGTCGGGTGTAAAATTAGGAGAAAACATGTTTGTGTGGATACAATTGTCGATTACGAATTTTAAAGTTAAATTCAATGGTACTCGAATCCGTCTAAGAGTACTAGATAATATATCTACTGATTTCTTATACAATTATACTTTGCAATACGCTACCCTACCACTGCACTCTAGACACAAAGCTCCTGCCACACTGCAAATGTCAAATCCAACTTTATCTCATTACACGCAATCATAATCTCACTTTTTATTTTTAGAATAAAAGCAATACATGTTTGTTACCACATAAACTATGAAAGAGAAGCATATGATTAAAGAGAAAAAAATATACAAACTCTTGTAAAATAGTGAAATAAGATCATCAAAGTACGAAAGACTCATACCAACAACGAGATAAGGTGGCGCATAATTGGAATTCAGTTATTCCTACTCTTCTCTCACTAATCCATTCTCATTTTTTAGATCTTCTTTCTTGATCTCAAAATCCAGTGTTCTCGAAGAATTTGGTCGTTTGATATTGAAACTCATACCAACTGAATCGACGCAATCGAAATTCGACCAATCCGTAAACCGACGAAACCAATCAAAAAAATGGTTGGAACTAGGTTGCATAATATCAAACTTGAATACTCACAAATTTGGTGTTTTGGCTCGAATTTGCTCGAACCCGACCCAATCAGACTGAATATGAGGACACCGTTAGATTACTTTATTTTAGATTAGGTAAAACAATAATAATAACACTATAATTATTATTGTTATTAAGAACTTCTTACAACGTTATTAGTATTCAAAATTAATTTACATTAACTTAACTGTTTTCTCCTCATAATCTCTTTTTTTTATTTTTTTTTATTTAAATAAATGATTTTTACACATATTTAATTTTATTTTTTTTATTTTTCTGTTATCTTTGTGCGGTGTTATGTTGGTTTTTTATTTTGGTGTGACATTTTATTTTCTCGTCTTGTTGTAATATTTTTTGGTTTAGATTTATATATCAACTCCGATCAAGTGAAAATTCAATTAATAATTTTGGCGTCATCAACGTAACAACATTGTAGATATGGATACTTTGAACACCTCAATTTTGTTATTTTTGCAGGTTTTGTCACATTGGTAGACATTTTGTTGATTTATGCTATTAATTTGGATATTGTGAGTTTGTTTGCAGATCCACCATTTCGATTATAGCAATGTAATGTTATCGATCAATGTAATTTCTATTAATTTAAATGAATGAATATCGTTTTTAATATAAAAAAAAATTAAAAATTAAAAAATCACTTCTTACAATGGGTTATATGGAGAGTTTTATAGGACTTGCATTGATGGGAAAATGATTCCCTTCATCTAACTACATTAAAGTGAGAAACCCTTATCTCTTTAACTATAGTTAAAAGTGAGAAACCCTTATCTCTTTCCATTATATAGTGTAGTTTACCCATCGAGACTACACATCATAAAACCATTGGTGGTATAGAAATAGTTATTTGTTTCTTCGCACGCATAGTAATGAATGATTGTCACTTGTACATTTGTAGACATGTGTGTTTATCTTATTAATTTGCATGTTGTGAGTTTATTCACATATTCATTCTTTTCGATTTTAACAATTTTAAATCGTAAGATTATCAATAAATGGAATTTCAATGTGAATACGGATTTTAGTCAAAGAAAAAAGTAAAAGTTAAAAAAGCACTTGTTATAGTAAGTTATGTATGGAACGAAAAATGAGCCCCTTCATATAACAACATTAAGCAATAAACCTTTATCTCTTTTTATTATACAGTGTGTTTGACCCATTGAAACTATTGTTGGAAATTATGTCGAAACAATAAATTAAGTGTAGTGTGAATTGATTTTTGTTGTTGAAGAAGTCCTACGCATGAGGGATATCATACACTAGTAGTTTTATAAAATAGAGGTATGTTCTTTGGATATACCCCAAGTGATACTCAATTTTGTGAAGGAGATATAACGCATTCAAACCGACCACCACACATGTGTCGTCCATCCGACTTGATTAGGCCTAGTCTAAGTAATGTATTATTTGACACATTTTACACATGTTTCTGCCTTCTATTGAGTCAACAGTCAATCACTAATTCGTTCAACTCCTCCTTGCATAATCTTCCTATAAATAGAGAATTCTGTTGAGTTTATAAATCACAACAAAACTCCAACAAAAAATACGAGTTTTCTCTCTATTCTCCTTTGTCTACCTCACACAAATTTTATTGGCTTAATTGCAGTTTTGGTCCCTCTATTTTAGCTGAATCGTGAAAGTAGCCCCCTATTTTATTTATCTCCAATTTTGGTCCCCCAAATAAAATTTTGGGCCAAAACTTTATGAATTTTTATCTTTTTGCATTTATTTAAGTCACACTATGCCTCAAGATCTCGTAAAGCAACAATTGAAATTTATGATTATAAATGGTGTAGTGCGACTTTAAAAAATGACACCTAATCAAATTTTGGACCAAAATTCTATTTTGGAGACCAAAACTGGGAAGAAATAAAATGAGGGACTACTTTTGTGATTCAGCTAAATTAGGAGAACCAAAGTGCAATTAAACTAATTTTCTTTCTATTTCACAATTTCGACAGGTCATAGTACCACATTACAAGTGGCCTTAACTGTCATATTTAGATGGTGTAATTTTAAAATGATTTTCTACAGTGCAGTAGACCTTCAACATATTTTTATATGGACATCGAGTTTGATAATATGTTTTGCACAATTTTAGGTAGCATCGTGAAACGTCTTAAAGAGAGTGATTTAGTTAACGACTCAATCCAGTATTATTTTCAATGACAGAAAATAATTTTTAATTCAGTTATTTTTCTTTTCAAAATAGAAAACAACAATTACACATCATAAAAACACTACTAATATAAACATAGTTATTCTTCTCTTCACATGCACACTCAAAGACCTGAAAGAGACAAGTAATGAATTTGTCACTTGCACTTGTAATCCAAATATGTTAATTTCTATTATCAAAACTATTGATTGTTAATGTCAAAACTATTGATTGTTAATGTTGCAATTTTAATTAGAAATTATATCTATTAAGCTTACAAATTCTTTCAAACACCTTTAACAGTCAAACTAAAACTTCTATTTATTTTTTTAAGATGTCGCGGCCTAAAATTTCGAGTGTTTCTCAAATACAATGGAGTTGCCACCAAAATTTATTTTATAATAGGGAAAATATTGGAAAACTCTTAAAAATAGCAAAAATGGTCTTTGAAACCAAATTTGAGTTCGGGAGTCGATTATGCGTAGGGAAGATATTAGTATCCTACGACATCCGTTAAAAACGGTTACCTATAATTAATTGTGCAAGATTAATTTTAACTTAAGTATATTTATTTTTTATTATTATTAAATATGAATAACAATTATTACTATATTTAAAATATGATTTTGAAATAAATATATACTTAACAAATAAAGGACAAAAAAAAATATATGTATTTATGTGCTTGACAAGAATGTGATCTTGCTCCTACGTATCTTCTGGTGCGATGGAGAAATCAAAGCTACATAGTTATTGATTAAAAAAATCAGGAGGTGTTGAGTGTGTTTTAAAGAAAAATTGTTGTGATAAAAAATGTTTTGACAAAATAAATAAAAAATAAATAAAAAAAAAGTTTGATTTGAGTAAATATTTTAAAATATGAGTTTTAGGACAATCAAGTTGTACAACTTGTGTCCCAAAACTCAAGGAATAAAGAAGATGTCCCATCTAGTTTAATCCTCTAAAAAAATATTTTATTATTCTCGATTTTGAAACTGAGTTTCAAAACCACTAAGTAGTACAACTTGTGTTTTAACAACTCAAAGATAAAAAAGAATTATATCTAATAAATAAGTCGATTTTGAATGAGTTAATAAAAATAAATAAATGAATGAATAAATAAATAAATAGAATAAAATAAATAAATAAATAAAACAGATAAATAGAGTTTTAGAACTATCAAGTTGTACCACTTGTGTTCTAACAACTCAAAGATTAAAAAGAGTTACATCTAATAAATAAGTCGATTTTAGATTAGTTCATTAAAATAAATAAGTGAATAAATAAATAAATGCATACATAAATAAAGAAAATAAAGAGAGTTCTATAACTATCAAGTTGTACCACTTGTGTCCTAACAACTCAAAGATTAAAAAGAGTTATATCTAATTAATCTTTAATATAATGTTTACTTGTATTTTTTTATGATGAAATTAATATTTAATGATAAAGGAAATTAACCCTTTTTTTTTTTTTGAATAAATGAATAAAAAATGTTTAAATGGGCTAAACTTGAACATATTTTGTTGTTTGATATTTGAAGATGAGCCCAACTTAACTTAGAAGAAATTTTTTGAGTGAAGCCCAAACCTAACATAATAAAAGAAGGTTGAAATCTGAAAACCCTAGTTTCAAACTTAAGGAAGGCGGCTGCAGTACTAAGGAAGGCGGCTGCAGTACTAAGGGAGGCGGCCACACAAATCGGAACTCAGTGGCTAGGCAGCAAATAAGAGAAACGAAAAAGGAACGAAGACAACGACGGTAGAGACATAGGCGACAACGACGACGGCTAGGATGACCTCAGGTGATGACAGCGACGATACGGTGGCAGCAAGGCAATGTCAAAAGACATGGTTGCCGTTGACAACGACGGTGGTGACGTAATGACATCGTCCAAGATGTGAGTTTTTCTCTTTTTTATTTTACTTTCAAACACAAATCTTATTTTTATATTAGTCTTACATTTATATAACACTAGAACTATGTAAAAGGAAAAAAATACCTTATCTTCTTCTTGCTCGTTTCCTTTACTACTACTTTTGTTTTTCCCTTTTTTCTATTTAAGTATTTTTTCTATTCGTGTTTGATTTCTCCTTCTTTGTGTGTTTTTTATTAGTAGTGTTAATCTTTGATTCTTCCCCTTTTTTTAAACAAAATGGGGATGTAATTATAGAGTTTTTATTTGTTTAGTTGCTTTCTTTGCCTGCCTTGGTCCCTCTCCATCAATTTCTTATTTGATGTTTTGATTTCTTTGCTCACCATTTGCATGTTTCTGCACCTTTGATGCCTTCATAATTTTAGATTATTTGTTATGATCTGTTGATCTGTTCATTGCGGAGTTTTTATTTATCTTTTAGTATTATTTTTTAAACTAAAAAATTTGTCTCTTTGTTCTGCAAAATGTATACTAAGACTGACTTAACTTAGAAGACAAATTTTGAGTGAAGCCCAAACCTAACTTAACAAAAGAAGGTTGAAATCTGAAAACCCTAATTTCAAACTTAAGGAAGGCGGCTGCAGTACTAAGGGAGGCGGCCACACAAATCGGAACTCAGTGGTTAGGCGCCAAACAAGATAAACGAGAAAGGAACGAAGACGACAATGGTAGAGACATAGGCGACAACGACGACGGCTAGGATGACCTCAGGTGATGACAGCGATGATACGGTGGCGACGGTGGCAATAAGGCAATGTCAAAAGACATGGTTGCCGTTGACAACGACGGTGGTGACGTAATGACATCGTCCAAGATGTGAGTTTTTCTCTTTTTTATTTTACTTTCAAACACAAATCTTATTTTTATATTAGTCTTACATTTATATAACACGAGAGCTATGTAAAAGAAAAAAAAAATACCTTATCTTCTTCTTGCTCGTTTCCTTTGCTACTGCTTTTGTTTTTCCCTTTTTTCTATTTAAGTATTTTTTCTATTTGTGTTTGATTTCTCCTTCTTTGTGTGTTTTTTATTAGTAGTGTTAATCTTTGATTTTCCCCCTTTTTTTAAACAAAATGGGGATGTATTTATAGAGTTTTTATTTGTTTAGTTGCTTTCTTTGCCTGCCTTGGTCCTTCTCCATCAATTTCCTGTTTGATATTGTGATTTCTTTATTCATCATCTGCATTTTTTTGCACCTTTGATGCCTTCATAATTTTAGATTATTTGTTATGATCTGTTGATCTGTTCATTGCGGAGTTTTTTTTTTTCTTTTAGTTTCTTTTTTTTTTAAACTAAAAAATTTTTGTCTCTTTGTTCTGCATAATGTATACTAAGACTGACTTAACTTAGAAGATAAATTTTGAGTGAAGCCCAAACCTAACTTAACAAAAGAAGGTTGAAATCTGAAAACCCTAATTTCAAACTTAAGGAAGGCGGCTGCAGTACTAAGGGAGGCAGCCACACAAATCGGAACTCAGTGGTTAGGCAGCAAACAAGAGAAACGAAAAAGGAACGAAGACGACGACGGTAGAGACATAGGCGACAACGACGACGGCTAGGATGACCTCAGGTGATGACAGCGACGATACGGTGGCAGCAAGGCAATGTCAAAAGACATGGTTGTCGTTGACAACGACGGTGGTGACGTAATGACATCGTCCAAGGTGTGAGTTTTTCTCGTTTTTTATTTTACTTTCATACACAAATCTTATTTTTATATTAGTCTTACATTTATATAACACTAGAACTATGTAAAAGGAAAAAAAAAATACCTTATCTTCTTCTTGTTCGTTTCCTTTTCTACTGCTTTTGTTTTTTCCTTTTTTCTGTTTAAGTATTTTTTCTATTCATGTTTGATTTCTCCTTCTTTGTGTGTTTTTTATTAGTAGTGTTAATCTTTGATTCTTCCCCTTTTTTTAAACAAAATGGGGATGTATTTATAGAGTTTTTTATTTGTTTAGTTGCTTTCTTTGCCTGCCTTGGTCCTTCTCCATCAATTTCCTGTTTGATGTTTTGATTTCTTTGCTCATCGTCTGCATTTTTCTACACCTTTGATGCCTTCATAATTTTAGATTATTTGTTCTGACTTGTTGATATGTTCATTGCGAAGCTTTTATTTGTCTTTTAGTTTCTTTTTTTTTTTAAACTAAAAAATTTGTCTATTTGTTCTGCACAATGTATACTAAGACTGACTGAAAAAATTAAGTTTTTATGTTTCTCTAATTAGTTAAAACAGGCACATATGTATCAATGAGCATGGCTTGTGCATCAATGGCAATCATCGTCAGGGTTTGGCGGTGAACAAAGTCAACATAGCACGGCTTGATCTGATTTAATTTTTATTTTAATTTATTTTTGGCTTTATTCTTAGTTTGTAATTTGATTTGGTTTTATTCTTAATTTATAATTTGATTTGGTTTTAAAATTGTAAATAGATTTAAAATTGTAAATTTAGGAGACATAATGAAAATATTTATTATATTTATTTTTATTTCCTTTTTAAAATATATATTTTCTTTTTTTGATTTATTTTTAATTAAAATGGACCAAATTGAGTTACTACACATGATAATATTGAAGATTAATTGAAGATTAATGGGATTGGACTAATGGTCTTGAAACTTATTTAGTAACAAATTACTTATCAATCATTGCATCATTATGATGTTATCGGTGTGTTTACCCCACAATTTATGGATATCGGTTGGAACAATATAAGCTAGGGTTTAGATGACCGATAAATGTCCCTGCGATCACTTGTTAACATTTTGCTATGAAGTTATTGGCTTGTGGATTATTTAATATTCATGTGAAAGCTTATTTTTTTTTTTTAATTTCACAATGATGTGCTCAACCAAATGATTATTTGAGATTGTCATACTTTGATTAGTGGTTTATTCACTAGTTTTCAACTATTTTGGCTGGGGTCTTTCTAAGACCTAATCTATCTTTCTAAAACTTCCACGTGAATAGATTAAATCTATAACATTTCATAAAACTTAGAAACTTAAACTACTTTTAATCTATGAAAACAACTTCATTTCTCAAATTTTGTGTTGATTAATTTCTTTAATTTTATTTGTTAATAATTATTATAAAATGAAGATTTTTAACTAATTTTATTAACAGATTGAATAAAATATTGCAAATGAGAGGTTATATACAGGTGAATAACTATGAGCATCCCGTAATAAGTTCAACTAATTATAATGATAATAAACTAATTTATAATTAATTAATTAATTAATGATAAAGAGAAAATATAATCAAATTAATTTTTATATAATATCTCTCTCAAGAAAATTATACGTAGAGTTTCTAATATCCTTTAACAAATTCAATTAATTATAATAAATATAAAACTAACTTATAATTAACTGATTCAATTAATTATAATAAATATAAACTAATTGATAAATAAATATAAAACTACTTATATAATAGTAAGGAAGTAAGAAACTTTTTGATTGAATAAATCAAAAAAATTATTTTTATAAATACATCTTTACATAGTCGTCTCAAATATTTTAAAATTTTTGTTCTAATTTTTAAAATTAGAACATTATAAAAAAATACTAAAAATTTAAAACGAATCACTCTTTATTTATTTTATAAATAATATTAATAATATAATTTTTTATTTTATAAATAACATCAATAATATTGAACCGTTAATTCTATTTTGTTTTATCTTTTTTTTCAAAAAATCGACATCTATTTTTATTTTTTGAATTATGAGCTTTTTTATTTTTGAACTTTATAATATAATAAGAATTTTTATCCCTTAGTAAATTTAGACCATGATCTGCTGTACAGACCCATTACAACCATACATCTTTATTAACTACTAACTGCACATGCACCGTTTCGTCCATACATATTTATTAATTAGGATTTCATCTTGTTTCAAAAGTAATTATTTACAAAATATTTTTATAAAGTAAACTTAGTCTAAATTATATCAGTTTGTTTTAGGCTTTGAAATGTGTTTGTTGTGTTGTTTGGTGGTTTGCTCGAGAATTATGAGGACCGAAAAGAACATCCATCGTGTTGTTTTGTTATCAGTTTTCGAACTTGAGGTGGAAGAGGTTTTGTGTGTTGGCTGTTGGGCACTATTTGGTTGGGCCGCTAAGAGCATCTCCAACAGGAGATAAAATGAGTTCGTCCGCCAGCGTGTAATTACTTAACTTTTAGTTTTTTGTGGGTTTACCGTTGGAGTTGTGCCAAGTTGTGTCAAAGTGTCATTACGGTACTATCAGGAAGGAACGGTACTTCATAGCAGTTAACTTTTATTAATTTATTAATAATAATAAATTTATCATTTTTTATTAATTTATAGCCGTTAATTTCTTTTTAATTTATTAAATAATAATAATTTTGTAACCATTATCTTTTTTTAGTTAATATACCACTGTTAGCCTTTTTTTTTCTTCTTTAATTACGATTGTTAGCTCATTAATAGGAACAATTTGTTACTCATACTTTTTCTTCATAATTTTTGTTAGAAAATTTTATAAAAAAATTTAAATTAAATTTGATTTTAAATTAAAATAATGTATAATAATATTAATTAGAATATTTAAATTAATATTTTAAGTTATAATAAAATTAAATATAAATAAAATATTAATGTATAAATTAAAGTTATGAGATATAATATGGGTTTTTAAAAGTTCAACAGTACATAAGGAATGAGTTCCTTCAAGATGATGTGGCACAGTGGACTCCATCTAAAGAACCCATCTTGAATTCACCGTTGGAGATGCTCTAAGTAGTTGATTTTGAATACAATATTAAGACAGGAAATTTGAGTTTTCTACTTATTACTCTCTATTTATATCTATGATCTTCAAGACACATTAAAACATTATTTTTTATTATCAAAAAAATCACTCACACATGGGAAGATTTAGCAATTATTTTTTTTTAAAATTTTCGAAGCTTTAATTGATTATTAAACTTTCAAAAAATTTATTTAATTTTAAATTTTTGAAATAAATCATCAAAAAATTTGAACCTTTCAACTTTAACAAAAATCTTGAAATGAATATTTTCAAAATTTTTGAATTTTTGAAATAAAAATATTTCTAAAGTTACAAAAATCAAAGTTAAATGTAATTATACATTTTGAAAATTTAAAATTTACTCAAATTTTTTAAATATAAATTTATTTTAAAATAATGAAATTTTTTATTTTAAATATTGTATTTATAGTATAAATATTAATTTGATTTAATTTTTTTCAATGAATTTAACAAGTGCACCAATAAGGAGACATCGAAAAGTATTTATGATAGTGTGATTCTAACTCATGAAGAAAGCAAGCAAGTTCAAGACGCAAAAGCCAACCTCCTAGTTAAAAAGTATGAGTTGTTCAAGATGGAAAAAGATGAAGATGTTGAAACAATGTTTTCCAGATTCTTGTCTCAGGACTAAAGTACTTGAGAAGAGTTATACTACTGTTGATCATGTGAAGGAAATTCTTAGGAGTCTAACAAGTAAGTGGAGACCTAAGATTAATTTCATTCAAGAAGCAAATGATCTGAATACTCTTAAGCTAGAGGAATTAATTAGCTCTCTCATATCATATGAAATTGAGCTTGAAGAAAGTCCAAGAAGAAAAACAAGACTATGGCCGTGAAATTCAAGGAGAAGAAGGTTCTAAAGCCAACATCATAATCAAATGATAGTGATTTAGATTATCATAATCTGAACTCAGCGGAATAGGAGATTGTCTTCATATCCAGAAGAATTCAGAGGACGTGGCATAACAAGAGAAAATTTTTCCCTCATAAAGATTGCAAGCAGTCCAATAGAGGAAGGAATGAAAATTTAAACAAGGAAAACATTATTTGCTATGGATGCAATGAACCTGGACATATCAAATCAGACTGTCCAAATCTGGAGAAAGGGAAACACCAGAGGAAATATTACATACCCAAGAAGAAGAGATTGATGGCCACATAGGATGATTTTGATGAATTATTTGACGATGAACAAATAGATTTGGCTCCGATGGCTCATACCAACATCACCTCTAGTTTAGTTCCTTCTTCAATATGGGTTGTCATGTTGTTAGGAGAATATTTGGCTTGTAGGGTCAAGGTGGTTAATTTTTCAAAACTCTTGGGTGTCAGACTGTTTAGGAAAGTTGGCTTTGAAGGTTAGGTGCTATTTAATTCAAAATATTTGAATAAGTGGATTAAAGCCTTCTAAATGAGGGGACTTGATGTAGCCAAGTTGGTGGTGAACCAGGATAAATCTACATGTTAAATTATTTATGTTTTCATTGTTCGTTGCCTCTGAATCCGATTGCTTATACTCCAAGTAAGTCACCAAAACCGAACTAGTTTTTTATTTACTTATAAATTATCAAAAAGTTATCAACTTTGTCAAACATAATTCAACCCCCTTATCATCTTTGCACCATCACAAACATCCTTAATCTATGCAAAATTATTACAACCAATGATACATATATCTTTGAGTTGTTAGTGTTTCCAAAGGCTATAAACCCTTCAAAATTTCCATTCAAGTGTATTGAGATGCCTTGTCAATGTATCAATGTTTTTTCTTAATTGTTGGATGATGTTCTTGCATCACAACTTAGCAATATTTTGATACCCATATTTGTATGGATTATTGATAGTTAATGTATCTTCTTTTAGACTATTTTTTCTTATGATGATATTTTAACTCTATATGATCAAACTTGCCATAATAAGAACATTCCTTCTTAACTTTTTTGCAATCAAAATGTTATGGTATATGACGGGAATGTTCTACTACATAATGATTATATTTTTTATCATAAGAACATTGTCTTGTTTTTTCAAAAAAAAATTTGTATGATAGCATATTATTTCAAGGTGTTTATATTTGTTACAATATGAATATTTTTCTTTTATTATCTTTTTCATCCTTCTTTTTGACACAATTTTTTTCTTCATAAAGCATTTCTTTTTTAGAATATTTGAAACGTAAATCATATTTATCAATTATCCCATCTTTAGATATCATGTTCTTTTGAAAAGTTTCAGTGATTTTTACCATGTTGATTAAATTATTTTTCAATTCATGAACTCCTATTTTTAAAGAGATACATTCTTCCTTAGTTTCAGAACATTATAGAACATATTTAAAGGAGACTGTTGTAAATTTGGAATGATTTTAATTTATTCATCATTCTTAGTTTGTAGCTCCTCCTTTTGTTTCTTTATCTCATAAAGTTAATTTATTATGAATATAAATTTTTGAGATGAGGTGTTTGAGTCATTTAGGATGTTTTCAAAATCTTTACATAAATAACAAGGTTCATAATATGTTTTTTTAACAAGACAAAGTTTATAATATGTTACCTCCACACTTTCTTCATTTGTCATTAAACATGTGCTTTGATTTACAGATTTTGACATCAATTCTTCTGGAATCTTTTCCTCTTACATTATTAAGTGCTCAAAACTTAGAGGCAGAGCTCTCATGCCAATTGAAGTAGAAATTTCAATCACAAGAAATAGGGGTTTCAACTTTGACCCTTTTAAAATTTTAATTCTCGTGCTTAATCTAAATTAACTCAAAATCAATCTTGGTTGAAACAGAATGTTCTGGATATACTAAAAGTAAATAAAATAGATCAATTTATAGTGAAGTATGATTTTTGTGTGCAAATAATTAAATATAAGGGATAGAAAGATCACATAAAAAAGTTAATGGTTCACCCTACTCGTGTTAGTCTAGTCCTCACAACCGTGAGATTTTCACTATGTACTTCAAAACCAGAATATTCTCAAGTCTTTATTTTTCTCTTGATCACACCTTGATCAATTACAATCCTCACCTTTCAACCTATACAGGATTTTTGCAGTCACATTTCAATCTAGAAATAATTTTTACAAACACATTCAATCTAACATAAAAGATATATTTGAGTTAAAAATGATGTGTATGATAAAATGTTTGGGATCTTGAAATTTGTCTACACTTGTTTGAGATAAATAAAGACAAACTCAATAAATTAAAATCCACTGATATAGTGAAGAGAGTTGGAGCTTGCTTGAAGAGTTTTTAATTTATTTTTACTTGACCAAGTGATGATAGATTTGCAAATTGAACAATTGTCTTAATCTTCCAATTGATCTTTAATTTATAGATGATAATAGGCTCTGAATATTTAGTTTAAACTGAATATATTTGTTGTACGCACTTCTCAAGGTACAAACAATCTTCCAAACTAATCTCTTTAGTATAACTCTGTCCAAAACGTTCTTGATCTTTCAAAATAATGATGTTCTTGCCTTGCTGGATAGTGGAGAAAAAGAAACACAATGTTGGGTGGTCTTCCACATGCTTGTTGGAATTGTTCCAAATCAAAATTATGCAGATCTTTATGCATAATAATGTAAGTACAATGTACTTGCGTTCTTGTTCACAGCTCATCAATCTGAAAATCAATTTGATCATTAATTTAGAGGTTGTTTTCCTCTTTTGGATATTCAACTCGAGTTTTGAGTTTGATCATTGATTTATGCAGTCTTGATACTCTTTAACTTGTGATTTGAACCGTGGAAACTAATTTGTTTTAATTTTGTCTTTAAAAGCGAATAACCATAATGATCATTTATAAAATCAACACCTTTTTGGTTATATGTAGCATGGAAAACATGGATGAGTGATTGAATAGTTGTTTAATGTCAGTTCTTTGTCTCATATGCATTATGTGTTTTCTTGAAAAGGTACAATAGAAGTGTCCTTGTTTTCCTATTTTTCTTTGCTTATAACTCATCAATTTGATGATCGATCTCGAGGCTGTTTTGCTTCTTTGGGTCTTCAACTTGAACTTTGGACTTGATTATAATTTTGAGTAGTCTTGATATTCTTTTGTCTTACAGTTTGGACTATAGAGAATGATTTGTTTTAGTTATGTCCTTAAAACGAAATAATCTTGATAAATCAAAATGATCATTTGATAAACCAAAATGATATTGATAAACCAAAATGATCTTTTAATAAATCAAAATGATTTTTTGATAAACCAAAATGATATTTTGATAAACCAGAATGACCTTTGATAAACCATAATGATCTTTGATAAACTAGAATGATCTTGAATAACTAGAATGATCCTTTGTAAGAACCAAAATGTTAGCTAATTTACTGCATGTTGCTCTTCCAAAAAGATTCATATTGCCAATGGTTCTTTTATATAACACTTAGAACATTCTGGTGAATGTTCTTCCATCATTCTTTGTTGAAGCAATACTTCTTATAATATTTTTTGGTGTCGCTCATGTTGTGTCTTATTTATCAAGTATCTTTGAGATACTTTAGTATAAATATGAATGTATTGTACACTTTCTTCGTGAAAATGCTATCTTGAAAATGCAATTATCATTCTTTTAAATGAATGGTATATGATATATTCTTTTTGAGATTATTTTATTATTGGGTAGATATTTATGCACTTGTTGATGTGAATGATTTTTTTTTGTCCATTTATACAATTCATGTTCCGTAAATAAAATTCAATTACAATCATTAGTTGATCATCATTCATAAAACTAAATATGATCGTTGTCATTAAAACATATATAAAAAATATTTTTACTCAACATTTATATCCACAACTTAATTCATATTCTCATATTTTACCATTTTTTATATGAACTTTTTAAATATACCTTCGTAGAAAATCTTTTCAAATTTTTAGTTGAAATTTATGCAAAATCCAAATTATTTAATTGAGCCATTTAAACTAATACATTTATTTTGTTTTTTAATTATCACTTTAAAGTTGTTTACATAAACTAATAAAACTATTATATTTTTCTATTTTTCATAAATAATTACATATTCTTTTAACATTATTTTCAATAATTTATTTTCCCAACTCTCTTATTTATCCCTGCATTAAATAAACAATGATAATTTTGATAAAATGATCTTTAATACTATTTTACAATTTCAAAACAACAAATAAATAAAAACTCAATAAACGATATTTAAAAGAAACCAAGAGAATACAAGTAATAGGAGAGAGGATTGACAATTTTGTTTTAGAGGATGTATTACTATCTGCTATTACGATGAACGTTTAAAAATCAAAGTGGAAGCAAATGTTTATTTGCAGTAGATTTTTAATATATTTTCTCTTTCCTCTATATTCAAATTCAAATATTACTGCTTTCATTCCACATTAATCGAATCATATATAAAAGTATTGTCAAAAAATAAATGACATTTTAATTTTCAACAATTTATTTAAATTATATTATTTAATTAATATTATTTACTTCAATATAATATATTCTATTATATATTTATATATTTATGACATTGATAATATACTAATAAAAATAATTTTATAAAAATAATAGTGTCTCTTTCAGTTATAAATTTATCAAATGACTTAATTATTTAAAAAAAAAATCGAATATAATAATATACTTCCTCCATCTTAAATTATATGTCATTTTAACAATTTCACACAAATTAAAAAATTTAGTTAAAACAGTACTAGCAAACAATGGATTATTTAATACATTTATTTTAATTGAGTAAAATTTACATAGGTACGTGGTTGAGGATATTTTGAAGTTCGAATCTCCAATTATGTTGCAAACAGTGTGGTTATTGACTCATTGTAACAAAAAATTTAATAACGAAGTTTGGCGTTTTATATTCTTTGTTGTGATGTTATGTTATTAATATGCGTTACACGGTCCAAGAGTAACACCATCAAAATAAACTGTTTTAAGTACAAATGTTTTTAAACTTCTAAAAATAAATAAATATGTACTTAATAAAAAAATTCAAAAAATTTATATTTAATAAAAATGTCTCATATATTAATATTTTTACATATTAAAATAATAAAAATTTATCTAAAACTAATATTATCTCTGCAAATATTGAATTAATGACTAAATATCAATTAAAAAATAAATATTGTACAAAACCAATTACATTAATTTAATAAATGATTTTTTATTCTAAAGTGTCTAATAAATAGTGTTTCATAAAAAACTTATTAAACTAATATAATTAATGTTTGCTATATTTATTTTCATAAAGAAATTTGTAATTTTTCTAAATTGTTTATAAACTTTAAAAGACCTAATATTTAAATTCACTTTAGGCTTCACTGTGTTTGGGCCGGGCATAATAATGTGTTTTAATCAAATGTTTAACCTTATTTTGGAGTGTTGTGCGTTACTTGCTAAGGTTGTTTATGTATTGCTTCAAGACCTTAGGCAATTTTGTTTAAAACT
Organism: Cicer judaicum; assembly: GCA_037974835.1. Classification (NCBI taxonomy): domain Eukaryota; kingdom Viridiplantae; phylum Streptophyta; class Magnoliopsida; order Fabales; family Fabaceae; genus Cicer; species Cicer judaicum. The sequence continues at coordinate 18,257,114 of JBBPBS010000276.1, forward strand.
ATATTGAATTATGTTTAGGAACCATGTTATGTTTGTTAGATATCGATCTGCAATTATTTGTAGTTAATAATGGTTCCAAGGTAATAGTTATACGTTAATGATATAAAAATATATCACATTAGTACGCCAAACGTTAAATCTTTTCAAACTAATTACCGATTGATCGCTGTAAATATATTTTTTTAATCTAAAATAATATATTTACCTTTAATATTGTAATTGTTTGACTCGTGCGCAATTTTTTTACTAGTTTCAACAGTAATAATAAAAAACAACAAGGATTTTGGGGTAAGGTCCATTTTGATTCCCTTTATCTCATTTTTCTTCTACTGGCCGGAAAGATAGGTTTTATGTATGGTAACCACCAAAAAATTTTTTTTTTTTAACTCTTCATCTCATAAAAAGTATTATTTTTCTCATTTAAATTTATTCTACATATATTAAGAAATAATTGAAAACAAAAAAAATTATCAAATTATATTTATCAACTATTGGTATGTTAAAACATTTTCTAAAAATATAACAAAGATAACGGCGAACTTGTAGTCACCTCTCTCAAATTTTAAATCTAATCTTTTTTTTTCCTCCATTAGAGAGATGCATGCTTCAAGATCATTTTTTTTAATCTAAAATCACCTCTCTAAATCATATTTTCTTTTATTTTATCTAAATAAGTGGTTTCAACAAAAATTAGTTTTTATTTTATATTTTTTGTTGTGATTTCGTCCTTTGAGTACGACGTACTCAAAGGACGAAATCACAACAAAAAAGATTATCATTGTATGATATATTGTCATTTTACACTACTAAATTGCTATGAGTTTGTACGTAGATTCATCTTTTTACTTTTTGTAAATTTAAAATGAAATTATTGGTGTGTTAAATTGTTGTCCACGGTCATAATGTTGGGGAGTCTCGGGGAGCCTGAAATTTAGAATGTGTTAAACAAGGATTCATAAGAGACTTAGACACCACATCTAGCCCGAAATTCAGAGACTTAGACACCACATCTCAACCCAAAACCTTAAGGCATTAGGATTATGAGTCATTCTTCTTATATATTCAATACAGCCTCCATTTCTGGTAAATGTGGGACTAACCACTCATAATTGAATACCCAACAATCTCGCCCTCAATTATGAGTCCCCACCACTAGACTTGATCCACTTGATCAAAATCCTTTATTGACCACTTGACTTTATCCACTTGATCGCCCTCAATTATGAGTCCCCACCATTAGACTTGATCCACTTGATCAAAATCCTTTATTGACCACTTGACTTTATCCACTTGATCAGCGAGTCCTTTATTGACCACTTGACTTGATCCACTTGATCACTATTTTTGCTCCCCCACCAAACTAAACCAGACTCTGATACCACTTGTTGGGGAGTCCGGGGGAGCCCGAAATTCGGAATGTGCTAAACAAGGATTCATAAGAGACTTATACACCACATCTCAACCCAAAACCTTAAGGCATTAGGATTATAAGTCATTCTCTTTATATATCCAATACAACCTCCATTCCTTGTCAATGTGGGACTAACTACTCATAATTGAATACACAACAATCTCGCCCTCAATTATGAGTCCCCACCACTAGACTTGATCCACTTGATCAAAATCCTTTATTGACCACTTGACTTGATCCACTTGATCACTATTTTTGCTCCCCCACCAAGCCAAACCAGGCTATGATACCACTTGTTGGAAAGTCCGGGGGAGGCCGAAATTCGGAATGTGCTAAACAAGGATTCATAAGAGACTTAGACATCACATCTCAACCCAAAACCTTAAGGCATTAGGATTATAAGTCACTCTCCTTATATATCCAATACAACCTCCATTCCTTGTCAATGTGGGACTAACCACTCATAATTGAATACCCAACATATAAATCATAAATATAAAAGGAAATATAAGATTTTATTATAATATACATAGTATTACTTTTTTTTTAGAAAAAAAAAAACTTCATAGTTCATCCATAGTAATGTAAAATTAGTACAATTAGATCTAATAATTAAAAATACATAAAACATATTAACAATATATATAAAAATTGCAGAAGACAATGAAAAATAATCAAATCATAATATTAATTCTAACAACCAAATTACGGTCTTTAATGGCATCCATCTTAGTTTTTTTTCTTTTGACATTGACTAATATCAGCTACAAGTGATTTATGACATGAACAATCAAACTAAATGTTGACATGTCATTTGAAAGACCGAAAATGCTAAATTTATTGAAAGTTGCCATAAATTCATTATTCAAAATACGATATCGATAAAATAAGTCATTTATCTATATGAACACCGTCCCACAAAAGAAAAACAAGAAACTTCATACCATAAAACTGAACAAATTAATATTGTACCGAGATAACGAAATCATAGATAAAATATGAAGAAAAAATAAAACTTATGTGAAAAATCACTAATTTATATATTATTAGTTAGATACTAAAAATTATTATAATTTTGCATTTAAAATTAAAATTGACTTAGTTACTTATGTTTTTTTTTTAAAGACGTTCATTAGGATAAAAAATAAAGAGTATTTAACAGGAAATCAAACAATTAAATAATTTTTGTCAAGCATATTTTATTATAAAAGTATTTTTACAAAAATTTAAAATATTTTGATATTATATAAATTAAATATGAATTTTTTAAAAGCAAAGAATCTAAAATAAAAATAACTAAAATACAAAAAAAAAATCAAATGTTAAAATAATTTATATACCAAAATTTTAATATTAATAATTCAAAATATATATTCAATTAGTAATATAGACTAAAACTGCTTAAAAAATTTATAAAAAATAAAAATTATATTTTCTTTTACCATAAAAAAATAAAATATTAAAATTTTATAAAGAATAAAAAAAGATTTAACTATAGAATTTATTATTATAAATCTTTTGTTACTCAGTCAAACTTAATTGAGTTGAAATCCTCTCCATGTTTGATTGAAAAAGTGAATTAGTGTATGCAGTAGATTCCAATATTTCGTACAATGATGCGAACATTTGGTTGGCGAATGAGATTCACACAAAGTGACTTCTACATTAGACACCCGAATCCAAAGAATCCGAAGTCCGATTCAATCGAATTTGACATTAAAAGAACGATAACAAAACCAAAACACACACATCACTAATAATACAACAACTCAGCATACAATAATAAAAAATAAAAATAAAAAAGTTAAAAAAAAATTGTACGGGTTGACGTGAGATTTCATTTCTCGTTAATGATGAACATCACTCTCATCATCTGATAATCCAACGGTTGAGATTAATTCCTGAGTTTTAGGTTCTTGTTTTATCTCCCTTAACCTACACTCGTTTCTTCTTCACTTAATTACCCACTCACTCTCTCTTTCTCAGAGAGAACCTTCTCCATCAATCTTCTTCTTTTTGAAATTAGCGTTGGTAAGAAAGAAGAAGGAATTATTAACAAGATGTTGTTAGGAAAAAGACCTCGTCCACCAATGAAAAGAACAACAAGTATGTCAGAAATAACCTTCGATCTGAACACAGTTACAGATGAAAATCCTAATAACCTGTTCAACCGTCATGGAGCTGGTGTTGCTCCGTATGATGGAATCAACGGTTCAGATCAGAGCAGGGTTATGTCCATGGTGTCACCAAGAAACCATAGAAGAAATTCCACCGATATGACTCACACACCTGATTTCTTGCGCTCTTGCTTCCTCTGTAAACGCCGTTTGGTACCAGGTCGTGACATCTACATGTACAAGTATACTATACTATACTCTCTCTTTTCCTTTTTTTCTTTAATTATTTAACTGTCAAATTCTCACTCAACTGTGAAAAGTGGTACGACGGATTTGAATTCACCCCTTATCATATCAAATGTTTTAACAAATTTTTCATTATTTATTTATTTTTATAAAAAAATTTAAAATAATTTATGTGATTAATTGTGATGGAGTGACTATGATTTTTAAAATTAAACTGTATTAATAATTGGATTAATTTGATTTATAGAGTAGTTTTTTATTATTGATTTTGAGTTAGTTGGAAATTAATTATTTGTGAAAAAATGAAAAATTGTTGTTGCAGAGGAGATAGTGCGTTTTGCAGTTTGGAGTGTCGTCAACAGCAGATGAATCAGGATGAGAGAAAGGATAAGTGTTGTGTGGCATCGAAAAAACAAGTTGTGGGAGTTGCAGCTACGTCTTCTACTGGGTCTCAAGGGGAAAAAACTGTGGTTGCCACTTAGTCGTAGCATATCCAAACAAGGATTAATTGATTGATGGCATGCAGTATTAATTAATTAATTAGACATCTCTATGATATGTCCCTGCCCTTTCATATCTTTTAATTATTATTATTTAAATATGTCTTATATATATACACCTACCTAGCTCCCTCTCTTTCTCTATGGTCTATTGTTTTTTCTTTTTTAATTTTTTGTCTTTCCTTCTGGCTTTGTAATTTTCACATCTTGGCTAGACTGGTTCTCTTCTCTCCACTTCTTTGCTTCTTAATGGGCAAATGTTAAAAATTTATTCATTTTATCCTGGGCTATAGCTAATTAAACTGATTATGATAAAAAAGAGGGAAATTTTATTTTTCCTTGGTAGAATCAAATATGCATCTTTTTTATTATTCTATTTTCTAATTTCCTCACTTAACCATTAAATCAATTTTATATCTCTAAGAAAAGAGAAAAATGCATTTATATAATCACATTTAAGCAAGTTTCAATGTTGGATGATCCATTGTATATTTTATGTATGGAATTAAGTAAGGATTGTGATGGATTTGGGAAGTCTTTATATGGTGTCATCACTCCACTGATCTTCTTCTCTTTTTCTTTTGAGTTGAAATGTTACAAATATACTATATATTTAACAGGTAAGTTGCGTAATCTGAGTCCTGACCCCCTGAATTTTTAATTTGAAAGTATTTTAATTTTTTATTATTCTGGTTCAATCAATAATAAATCCACGTGACGTGCTAAACTCACCGAATCTTGTATAATTAACATAGATGTATGTCATAACAATAATGTCGATGCTTAAGCCTATTATTTTTTTCAGGGTGTTCCCATTTCATGCCACCGTTTCTAGCAGGTAATATCTGTTTTGAGTTTTGTATAGCTCTTGCTTAAAAGAAAAAAAAATAGACACCTGTATGGTTCAAAAGAAAAGATGGAAGTTGATACATTTTTTATCTCCAAAATGAAGGAAGAGTAAAATCAATTTAAAAAGAGATTTTGTTCCCTTCTCTTTCTCTACAAAAATTTGAACTAAATATAAAAACTTATCAATATTTTCTCACTCCTTCCAAACTTCTCCAATCAAACACTAATAATTGAAGAGAATGAGTGTTAATAAACAATATTTTAAGCTCAATTTTAAATTATGTGTAGTAGTTTAATCGGTGAGTTAAATACATCAAATGAGTTTAAGAAAGTATTGTTATATTGGATTCAATACCCAAAAAAATTAACATCACATTCTACTATCATTTGCCACTTAAAAAAGTGATAATTGAACATATTAATATATAAGAAGATTTAATTTAGGTCATGGAATAGACTTGGAGTTTTTTTTCTTTTATTCCACTGAATCAGACGGATTCAAGTTACAAGCAACTCAAATCGTGAAAAGTTTTGTTCGCGAATTAAAGGGAAATTATAGCGCACTTTATTCATTTGGCACTTTTATCCACTTGATGATGTTAAGCACAAGTGGGTTGGAGAATTATTGAAAATAATTCAGATATAATTTCATCTCAAGATACCAAATTTCTTGCCAGCCTAAAAGTATTTAATTTCTTTAAAATAAAGAATTCTTTTGCTATGATATGAGTCTGGATCCTATCTTGTTTTGTAAAGGTTTAAGTACCTCTTGTAAACCATTTAATACATTTGCTAATGAAAAAAGGTAAAAAAAAATTAATGGGATTAGAAGAAAACATATTACATAATTTTTTTATAAAAAAAAAATAGCTATTACATATCAAATGCTTAGTCAATTTTTGCACACTCTAAAAAAACCTTAAAACTGATGTTATGTGATTTTGTTGGAGTTAATTGTTCATATAGAAATTAGTCAAAGAATTATCATTGATGTTGGATTTATCCGATTTCTTTGGAGTTAATTGTTGAAAATATAAGTTCCACATGAGATAAAATAATGACTCGAAAAGAATTTGTAAGCTAATTGAAGTGAAAATCTAAAGAATTTATACTTTTAGATTATTAACTCCTAGAAATTGTTAAAGTCCATAAAATACTCCTCCTCCAATTAAGTTTTGATAAAAAAAAAAGATACTACGTAGTACAACGTTAATAAAAAATTGAAATATTTTGGAATAAAAAGTTTTTTCTTTTGAAGGATACAATAAAAAGTTAAAATGTTTTTTAATGTAATAATTTGTCGTGAAAAGAAGGATCATAAAATAATGTGTAACAAAAGTTGTCTAAATCAGTTTTTCTTTTCTCCCTACCTTGGGACAATCCAACTGAAATGAATTATCTCTTGTGAAATTTTGACATGAGAGAGAACAATTTGATTTATGGTTATTTTAAAATTATATTTATTTCTTTTTGCATAATAAAAAATTACACTTTATTCTTTTGTTTGAAACTTACACATGAAAGGATCTAGCCCTAGCAGGACACAAATTGTTGAAGTGAATGATTAAAAAAAAAAAAGCATAATTGAGAACCTGATACATTAGAAAATAGAGAATTATTGGCTTATTACATTTAAACCCAGTTGTTTATGATAATTGAAGAGGATGCTTTGGGATGGAATATGTGGCTTAGTCAGCATTGCATGAAGTAGGTCCCAATGTGCACAAATGCTAACAGCGATGGGAAACAGATTCATTTTTGGAGCATTTGGGAGAGAACAAATAGAAGACACAAGAGACCCCATTTTGTTTTAATTTGTCAACACAAAAACAAAGGGAACCACTCCTTGCAAGGGCGGGAAAATAAGTGACCTTAGCCTAAATAGATGTGGTTGTTTTGTAGTTGGGGGACCACACTCAACTATTAATTCATTCAATTGTTTTATGCAAAGTTTCAGTCTAGTGCAAAAGGTTAATTTTCAAATTATCATAAATCTCAATTCCTGCTAGAACAAATATCTTTATTTAGTGTCGATTCGTCTTAATTACGATAATTTCCGATGAAAGAATATTATGGAAGATAAAAAAAAAAACATATATGTAGTTTTGATTTTGTTTTAACCGTTTTAGTATTTTTAGTCTTTTATGTAATTTTAGTTTTATTACTTTTGAAATTTCAAATATTTTATTTGTATATCAATATGTAAAATAAAATTAAAATTATTTATAAAATTTAATTTAACTTGATAAATATTAATATTATACTCTTACTATTTTGTCAATTATATGTATGAGTTTTATGTGATACAAGAAGTAAAATCGATTCCAACACAGTTTTTTATTTAAATAATAGCATAAATGTTATTGATTAAAATTAAATGTCGGTTATTTGTTGCATACTATTGGAGGATTTGATTGACTTTGCTAATAATTGAACAAAGACAACAAAGATATATGATAGTGACATATGTTAGAATGACAAAATGTTTTGAATTTTTTTAATGCAAATAATTTTTTTTACGAGTTTTAATGCAAATAATTGAAGAAAAATATTTTGAATATTTTTATCTATCAAAAGAAAATATTTAACCTAATAATTGAACCCTTTTAATGTAAATAATCGAATAAAATTATTTTGAAACATTTAATCTAATAAAGCAAATAATTATTGAAAAATATTTTGGATACTTTTTATGCAAAATATCATTAACAAAGACAACGACGAACTTGTAGTCCTCTCTCTCAAATTTTAAATATAATTTTTTTTTCCTCTATTAGAGAGATGCATGTTTCAAGATCATTTTTTTAATCTAAAATCACTTCTCTAAATTATTTTTTCTTTTATTTCATCTAAATAAATGGTTTCAATAAAATTTAGTTTTTATTTCATATTTTTTGTTGTGATTTCGTCCTCTGAGTACGACGTACTGATTTTTCCATCTTAGTGCAACATTTTTTCTATCTTTATACGGTATCGTTTTGGTTCAAATTAACAAAAGTATCTTTATTAGAAGTTGCCATAAATTCATTATTCAAAATACGATATCAATAAAATAAGTCATTTATCTATACGAACACCGCCCCACAAAAGAAAACACAAGAAACTTCATACCACAAAAGTGAACAAATTAATCTTGTACCGAGATAAGGAAATTATAGATAAAATATGAAGAAAAAATAAAACTTATGTGAAAAATTACTAATTTATATATTATTAGTTAGATACAAAATATCATTAAAAAAACAAAGTAGAATTCATTGATGGTGTATAGAACAATTCTGAATAGTAGTAAAATAGAAATTATATAACTATACGTGGTATTTAGCATTTATTTGAGGATTTTTTTTTTTTTACTAATATTAAAAGATAAGTTGGTGGCGAAGATGTCACATATGCAAATGTCACAATTTTATAGACCTAACAGGTAAAGCATCGTGATCAGATCCGTGGTGTTTAGGATAGATTTAAAACTTAGTTCTATGGTTGATGAGTATATCTATATGTAAACGGATTTGATGATTGTTTCTACTGTTCTTGGCCTAAAAGGCTTATTTGTTAACATCTTGGATTGAAGTAGAGGTGGACAAAAATGAGACATCCTACTGAAACCCGTTAAAATTGGTGGACAAAAGGGTGAAATGTATGAGTTTTTCGGCGATCGAGTAAAGAAAGTAATAAAATTGGTTATGAACTACATGTGGTCGGATACGGGTTTGGTAATTCAATCCAACGGTAATCAAGATTGATCGAAACTAGTTAGAAAAGAGAGTTTGGAAATGTCAGTGCAATGGTAACATTCACTTTCACTCATCTTTCCAGATCTCAACTTTTTTTTCTTTACATTTTTATCGTTGTTAATAAGCAAATAAACTCCAACATAAAAAGTTGTGATTTATGGAAGTAAAATTGTAGAACTCCTTCATTCTTCATGCCCATACAGCTACAACAAGTAGCTGCAACATAGACTTGCAGAAAGATTTAGAAGATAAAACACCTAGTAGAATTTTGATTTTTGTAATTTTTTTAAAATTTTTATTCATGTGTTTAATTTAAATTAAATCAAGATTAATTTTGGTTAAAATATAATATCCAAAATATTCTAGATATTTAAGAAGTAAATAAAATAAATTATTTTATAATGAAGTGTGATTTGTGTGCAAATAATTAAAGATACGAAATAAAAATATCACACACAAAAAGTATATTGGTTCATCCAACTCGGGATAGTTCAATCTTCACAACCGTGAGATTTTTGCTATGTGCTTCAGAACAAGAATGTTCTCTTTCACACATTATCTCTTGATCACACATTGATCAATTACAATCTTCATCTTTCAACATAGAAATGATTTTTATAATCACCTTTTAGTATTGAAATGATTTTTACAAACACACTGAATCTAACTTAAAATATAGACTTGAGTTACAAATGATATATATGATAAAAGTGTTTGGAATCTTGAAACTTCTCAACACTTATTGGAGGTAAATAAAGACAAACTCAATAAATAATGATCCACAAATACAGTAAAGAGAGTTTAAGTTTGCATGAAGAGTTTTTTGACTTGTTCTTACTTGAACTAGTGTTGGTAGATTTATAAATTGAACTTTTGCATTCATCTTCTAATTGATCTTCCATTTATAGATGATAAAATATTTTGAATATTCAGTTTGAAATGAATATAGTCGTTGGACACATTTTCCAAGTGTCAGACATGTTTTAAAGCAATTAAACATGTATTTATATTGTTTTTAAGAACGTTCTTGACAAACGAATAACATTCTTGCTTTTGGGATTGATGGAAAACGTGAATGAGTGAGTGAACGGGCTGTGAAATGTCAGTTTGGTACTATTTCCATTTAGAATTATGTAGAACTTTATGCATAATATTGTAAGTACAATGTACTTATGTCCTTGCTCAAAACTCATCAATTTGGAGACTAATCTTGAGATTATTTTCCTCATTTGGACATTCAGCTCGAGTTATGGGCTTCACTATTGATTTGAAGAGTCTTAATACTCTTTAAATTATGGTTTGGAGTGAAAAATTATATGTTTTAATTATGCCTTTAAAAGAGAATAATTAGAATGTTATTTTATAAAACTAGAACATTCTTCGTTTCTATTTTGTATGAGTGTTGGATTTTGACAAGTATTGTGTGTCATGTTTTTCTGCTTTGTATGCGTGTTGCTTTTTGTGGAGATATAGTGTTGGTATTTTTTCCTTGTAGTACAATTTAATCATAAATCTAAATATTGGTCTTGTTGTGTGTTCTTGATGTTTTAATTTCCCTTTGTTGATCCTATTTGAATGAATGTGTCTCAACGATCTTGTGTTATTGCAGGATGTGGTGGATAATATAGTACCCATATTCGCATCCATACCCACTTAGTTTTACGGATAATTACTCATCTTCGTGCACATACCCATTACGTGGGATTCTACCCTACCCATTGTGAGTTTTTTTTCTTTTCGGGTATCCATTATGTCTAGGTCTAATTTTCACCCCTACTGAATGATCTTCATTTTTCAAAATGATATTGTCATCAATTTTCAATATAGTTAATACATGATTTGCTTTGATTTATATCATGATGTCATCATTGTTTGTTGTATGAATGTACTTGATCACCTTCTTTATGAAGCTGTTATCTTGAAGATGTAATAATTCATTCTCTTGAATAATTTATATATGATATATTATTTTTGAGATTATTTCATTATTGAGTAGATACTTATGCACTTTGATAATGTGAACAGTGGTGGATCTTGCACAAAACATTAGGGGGAGTCGGAGCGACAAGAATTAACTAAAATATTATAACTGAGATTCTTAAAACTCAGTTATTTTTTTTTTTAGAGTTTCACAAAATTTATACATAGTAGACAAGTTGAAAAAGTTATAATTACAATTCTCACAAGTTTTACAATTTTCATAAGTCACATAATTTTCACAAATTACATAATTCATTCAAGTTTTTAGAACTTCACACAGTTCAATCAAATTAAATACATCAATTTGATGATTTTCATCTTTTTCGAAAACTTTCTTCTTAAAAAATACATCAATTTTTAAATGTTTAAACATTGTGTCTCTCCTAAAAAAATACAAATATTAATTAAAAAAATTCACAATTAAAAAATAGTATCACACTATATCATACATCAATAGTTAACATGTAAAAGTTTACTAATATGTAGTAGTTTAGATGCTAACTAAGATGTTAGAGTATGTTTGTTCGATAATAATTAGTTTATCCTTCGATAGTAAGTAATTTATCTATATATAGAATTTGTTGTATTAATTTTATTAGTATAAATTCTAAAAGAATGAGAACAAAGTGAGCACAAATCTAAGAGAAGAGAGGTACATAGATGACATAGATGGAGAGGGGAATGACAAAATGCAACGTCGGTTTCTCAAAACTATCAAGGTTCGAATATTTTAATAATTTATCATTATTATTTCATAAAAAAATTTGATAATATATTATTATTATATATAAAAAAAATTAAAAATATAGCGATGGCGTGACCCTTGCACGTTTCCAATAAAATTCGTCACAGAATGTGAATGACTTATTACTTGTTCACTTATGTAATTCATATTCCTTAAATAAAACTTAAGTACACTTATAAGTAGATCACCATTTATAAAAGTTAATTATTCTAAAATTTGTTGCTATTAAAATATATATTAAAAAAAAATTTACTTCCACAGTCGTGATTATTTTACATAAAATTTTACTGATTTTCAAATAAAAATATAAAAGTAATAAGATATAAATTACTTGAGTTTAAGACAAAGAAAAATACTCAAGTTATTAATACCTGTCATATCATTTTCCATTAATTATGTGTGTGATTGATTGATAATGATATGACTATTGTGATAGATTAACAATTTACAAACTATTTATTTATCTTGTATATATAAATTAAATCTTTAATAAAAAATTATATCTTAAGAATAAATTAGAAGGAAATTAAATTTTACAAATAAATATTAATTTCTAAATTGTTATGGATGAAAATTTAAATGGTTTTCTTTTTACCATATCATTTCTTTATTTGTTATAAAAAAAATGGTTTTT
>JBBPBS010000276.1:18274966-18342972 GCA_037974835.1 Cicer judaicum
AATCATAAAATTAGATTTAATGATTTGATTATAGTTTATCAAAATTTCATAATTATAAATGTTTTATTTTGATAAATTTGCCCGAATTACATTTCAAACTAACTGAAATCATTGTAATTTAACCTTCTTTGTTTAACAGAAAAATTGATACAGTTTCTTAACATATATTGTTTTCTTAACATATATATTGTTTGTAATGAAATCTTTAACCCTCAATGTTATATCTAGTTTTTTATTTTTGTTCTTTTTAAAACACATATTTTAACTATTGTGTTAATTATTTTTTGTTTTCTCTACTAAATTAAAAATAGTTGATGCATAATTTTTATATATATCATAAATGATATTATTTAATTTGAAATAATCTTAAAAAAATGATTGACTTGTCATTTTACAAGAGAATAGTCAAACAATCATTCTTATACTTATACTTAATAAAAAACACGGGAGTATTGAGTAAAAGTAACTATTTTTATAATTTCATATTTTTTTTACCATATATCATTTTCGGTATATAATATGTGATGTGGTATTTTTTTTTTTGGTACAGAGTAAAAACAAAAGTAAAGAAAACAGGGCCTAATTGATTTTTAATTTTGTTGTTTTAAAATAAATGAATGGTATTATGTATAAAGTTGTTAGAAATAATCCCTGTAATATTATCTTTATATATGTTTTAGCAAGTGCGTAGCTATATGGCTAGACCCACCCATTTAAGCTTGTTGATATGGTATGCAACTCAAATAGGGAAAGGTGGAAGCATATATTTTAATATAAATTTCAATATTTTGGTCCTTCCACATGGTCCATGGGAAAACTAGTAAACATATAGTTTGTAAAACAAACCTAAAAATAGCTATAAAATAGAATTAAAAATATTTATTATCAAAGTTATATTACATTCAATTTAAGTTTAATTAAAATCAGTTATATAAAATTAATTTTTGACGCAACTAAACCGACTTAGACACGTGAATTTTTTATTATTGAATTTAACTTTTATGTTTTGTCGGTATCTTTTTACTGATTTATTTTATAGTATTATTGATTTTTTTAATAACAAATATATGATAATAAGAACTATAATTTAAAATAAAAATAATTAATAAAAATAAAAAATTTCAAATCATTAATAAACTAATATTATTTTTTATTTTTTATCATTTACATTTTATTTGATTATTCTTTCACAAGTCTCTTTAACAAAATATTTATACTAATCTTCAATCTTAACTTAGTATATTTCAAAAAATATTCCAGATTAATGTAGTAATAAAATAAGTAGTGATTAATGTTATAATTTTGAATAAATATTTTTATTTATTATATTTATTTCCTTTTTCAATATCCTAAAAATTTATTATTATTATTTTGACTAAATTATTATTGATCTTTAGCGTCTTAAATGTTAAAATATACTTTAGTATTTATTTTGATTATTTAGTTTTTTAGAAATTAATTTTTATTATCTATTTTTACAATATTCAAATTTATTCTTTTACTTATTTTTGTTAAATATTTTATTATTGCGTGTTGTCAAATCGACTTGCCCGATCTTAGGATCAAACTGAGAAAATGAGCTGAAATAGGCCAATCCATAGTTTAATTAGACCACAAATTTGGTGTTCCAGCTCATTCTAAAATAAACCAAGCCATGTTGAACAAGTCCAAATTTTTAACAAATAAAATATTTTAATTTTACAATAAAATGCATAAAAGAGAGAAAAAAATTTAAAATATCTTTTATCAGATCTTACAATCTGAATCGCTAATTTACCCGATTCATAAATTTGATAACTTAATTAACGATATTCTATAATTTGATAGGTACTTTAATTTTGGGAAGAACGCACTTTTCTCCGTTGATTTTATTTTCTAAATTTAAAATTCTCTAAAACTCAATTTCTCTTAAATCCAACTCAATCTTATTTTTTTTACCTCAAATCTACACTCAAACTTCACTTTTTAATTTATCAACTCTTAATCATCAAAATAAGTTTTTTTGTTTTTGTATTTTTTATTTTAATCGAGTCAATTTTTTATTTTTGTGTTTATGTTTTTTATTTTATTTTAGTGTTGATATTTTTATTGTTGTTGTTATAGTTTCAATAGATAGTTAGGGATGAACAGTCACATTTTCATTTATTTTGTTTTTCAAAATCATTATAATATTTTTTGGTGGACCCATGTTCCTTGCCGTCTCACCAACAAATTCATTCTCTTCCTCGTTTAAACGACCAACAACGAGATAACCTTCTAATTTTATTTCCATCTCATGGTTGTGTGATCCTAATATAACACTAAGATCTCATTATTTGGTTGTTCTAAAATAATCACACACCTTGAATGGACACTCACATTTTATAAATCATGTGTCTTTGCATTTCAACTTCTTTCTAGTTCTTTTATACACACCATCCCTTGCAACTCAGTAAAAAAAATGTTCTCTTTTATAAGAACCATCATCAGATTTTGTAATTACCAATAAAAATCCTAACTTAGTTATCTGACGACGAACCCCAAGCAATCAAATCATCTCAACAACTATATTTATTACAAGTAATGAAGTTTATCCAAACATCAATGTCAATCGTGTCCTTCAGTTTATTACAATTGCTCTATAATTTCCGATTTCAAATTAGTCGTGTCCTTCAGTTTCAAGTCAGGTACGAGTTCAAATATTTCTTAAGTTGCAGACTTAGGTTTTGGTTCAGTTATAGGCACATGTTTAAAATCGAGTGTCGACGAATATTTGGATTCAACTTCAGCCTCAATGATAACTGACTACAAATATTTAATACAAATTAAAACTCAACTATGCAGAAAACCAATAATTTTGAATTGCATTAACACCAACTAAATGCGTGAATCCGATAGTGTTACGTATTTGAAAAACATATTACCGCATGTGTAATTTTGGTAGTGTTAAAATTTTGAAAAACACACTATCGAATATCAAAATTCGATACAACCAAATACAAAACTTTAAAAACATTAACAATTAAAATGACAACGAGGAGTGTTTTAGAGCTACGTTACCTTTACAATGAAGAAAAAGATAGTTGATGATATCAATTGATAGAAGAATGAAGTTTTTGAACTCCTAAAATATAAAAATAGGCGAAATATTTGAGGTTGAGTGTTGAAGAATAAATGTTTGGTGAGAAGTCTCACAATATTTTTGTATTGGTGTCATCGGAATGTTATAATCCGATAACTTAAACTAATAGATTCAGACATATGATAATTTACCGACCTATAAGTTAGAATCTAATAAGATATTAAATATGAAAATTTGACAACCATTAACCAATTTTATAGAAAAATGAACAACTCTAAAAAGATATTAATTATAACCTAACTATCTATCTTAAATGAATTAAAATGATCCAATCCAAAAACAGATATGTGTTAGCGTGTTGAATGACCAAATAACCACACAAATTTACCTACATCAAAATATACATATATTTAACAGAAAAAATAACAAGAAAAAAAAGTAAGAATAACATGAATCAACCTACTAACTCCCAACTATAACACTACACCCATGCTTTAATCAATATTAATTAATTATATACTTAATATCAAATCTATCAACTAAACAATTAATTAAATGCTAGCTCTGCTTATCATATGTGTCTTTTCTTTACAATTAAAATAATAAAATTGTTTTTTTCACTTCTCCAATCTTCTCAAAAGGGGATACGGTCACATGATTTATTTTAAAGATTAAAATATTTTAACAGTCAATGAATAAATTAATAGTTATTTTTGGTGTTTCTAATCTTTGAACCTTTATATTTTTTCTCTCTCAAAACTTAAGATGTAATTGATGATATTTTTTCTTTTATATTTCTAAAAATTCATTAATATATATTAAATAATTTTATTTTTACTTAATAAATAAATAATAAAAAAACTAAATCAATCTAAATATATTACTTATTAACATCTGTTCAAGGACTAAACACAGAGTAACATTGTCTGTATAGTAAAACATTAGATTCACGTGAATAACAATCATAAATGTTTGAGGGGTCTTGATTTCTTTTATTATACTTGATTACCATTTTTAAAATACAATTATAGAAATAAAATAATATAAGAAAACAATAAATTTTCACTAAATATAATGTAAAATTAGTATATAAAGACATCAAACATGATTTAAATTTTATTAATTAACAATATAAGAAAATAGTTGGAATAATAATAATAATAATAATATTTAAAAAACGAATTAAGAAACAGAGATAGTTGGAGAGGGGTGATTCATGAAATTTTAGCTTCCATATTTGACTGGTAATGAAGAAGGGTTGGTGGGCACCGCCAAGAAACTAACTTCGCACAGTCAATAGAGGCGCCCATTTCCATTTTCACCACACACATAAAACAAATGTAGCACAATCATCAAATGCCTTTATTATTCATTCATTCATTCATTCATTATATGTGTTCCTCCTCAATCTTAACCCCAAATTATTATCATACTATCAAACATAATCATTTTTTTTTACTGGATTTTGTTTTGTTACCGGTATTCTGAATGAATGAATGAATAATAATAATAATTAATAATAATTACTAGTCACAGATAGAAAAAGGGGGTAGGTAGCTGGGAACTACTTCTTGAAAGTCTACTACAGTAGGAGTAGTATATTTAGTGAGAGAAAGAGAGAGAGAGAGGTGTTGTTGTGGAAGAGGCATGTACCACGTGCTACCTTCATTCAAGACACCCAAACCAAACCTACCTCTTCTATTTCACTCTCTCTAATATCAGCTTCGGTTTGGTTGGTTTCTGTATGATCATCATTTACATACATACATTCACTCTCTCCAACACTTCTACTATAACCTCTCTAACTCACATCAAATCATCAATTCTTCATTTCTTCTTCCAACAAGGTCTCTCTTTCTCATCCATTCTTTTTATTTTATTTTATTTTAAGTTCTGTTACTTCTGTATGTTTTGCTGATTTTGATGCATATTGTTCATGAAGGAAAGGAAAATAGAACTTTTTATACCCAATTTTTTGGAATTAGTCCAAAAGTTTTCTTTTTGGTTGGTAGGTTGGTTCATTCAAACTTTCTATGATATGCCTAATCTAAATGTTAAGGGATTATTTGGTTCGAAATTTTTAGTGATAACAATAGCAATCATTCATACCGCATCTGAAAGTGAGAGTGATGGAGAGAGATACTGAACTATTTGGCTGTGTTTGGATGTATATATGTTTAGTGATTGGATTTGTAATAGAACTTATCAGGTGGAGCTCTGATTTGTCAAAAATCAGACATAGTTTTGAGTGCCTTCAAAATTGGAGTTTCTTACCAAATCCGTATACCGTTGACCAAACAGAACATAACAGTTATTTTTTTTAATAATTAGTTTATTCCTTTTGCTCTGTGTGAATCTTGCAAGATAAGTTAAGATGGATTTTTTTTCCTTCTATTGTTTGTTTATATGTTTTATCTTGAGTTTCTTCTATACAAGAAGCTATATGAATATTTCTCATGAAAGTTTTTCTGGATTTCTATTAGTGAAGACTGAAGAAGCAATATAAATTGGATCAAAGAAGAAAAAAAAACTAACTTCTAAATGATATGCCTTGAACTGCTGTTAAGCTATTTTTCTTTTTACAATGCAGTGCGTTGGAGACAGCTAGAAGGAGAGCAATAATGGCTGGTGTCGGGCGTGGGAACGGTGGGAATGGATATATAAACGGCGTGAACCCAAATAGGCACCCTGCTACAATATCTGAAGTAGATGAGTTCTGCAATGCTCTTGGGGGAAACAGGCCGATTCATAGTATATTGATTGCAAACAATGGAATGGCAGCGGTCAAGTTTATACGTAGTGTTAGGAGTTGGGCATATGAGACGTTTGGCACAGAAAAAGCTATCTTGTTGGTTGCCATGGCTACTCCAGAGGACATGAGAATCAATGCAGAACATATCAGAATAGCTGATCAGTTTGTGGAAGTACCTGGTGGTACCAATAACAATAATTATGCCAATGTGCAGCTTATTCTTGAGGTGCGTGATTTTAACTTTGAGAGGTTTTGTACTTCTAGTAATTGTCGTAGTAGATTTTGTTAAGGAGAGTAATGAATAGCAAAGCATGATAATAAAATTGTATGTCTTTATTTGTACCATACTATTCTTCTTTTTATGAATGCTTTCAATTCAAATGTCATCCGGAAGAAAGAAAGTGTTTTTTCAGACTTTTTCACTAGAAACTTAACAAATGTGCACATTGCGAGACATTTGATAAAACGTGAACTGCGTTGTTTGTTTCTGTTGCTTTGCTATCTTTCTTGTTGCCTATAGGTTCGTGCAGCTTACTGTTGTAATTTACATGATTTCAGTGCTTAAGTAGTTATGATTATTTTGGCATACATAAATTTTAAATTTTGCTGACGGTCGTGCAACGTGTACTTCTCAGATTGCCGAGATAACTCATGTTGATGCGGTGTGGCCTGGTTGGGGTCATGCATCTGAGAATCCTGAGCTTCCAGATGCATTAAAAGCAAAAGGAATTGTATTTCTTGGACCTCCTGCTATAAGTATGGCAGCATTGGGAGATAAAATTGGTTCTTCGTTGATTGCTCAAGCAGCAGAAGTGCCAACCCTTCCATGGAGTGGTTCTCATGTAAATTTCATCTCCCTTTGCGGTGTATTTCTTTTGTATGGGGTTCCCAACTTATGACTTTGTAATTTTTCACAGGTGAAAATTCCTCCTGAAAGCTCCTTGATTACTATTCCTGATGAAATTTACCGGGCAGCATGTGTTTATACAACAGAAGAAGCAGTTGCAAGTTGTCAAGTTATAGGGTACCCTGCAATGATCAAGGCGTCTTGGGGTGGTGGTGGTAAAGGCATAAGAAAGGTTTGCTTCTTGTGCGGTCAACTTCGTAGCATATAGAAAATCTTTTAGTATCAATGTCTATTAAGCACTTACAGAGACATTCGACACGACATTAACATGTTCGTAATTTGAAAAAGTGAAAGTGATTGAATGTAATTACACGTGTCTGTGTCAGACACCGGACAAACCTTCAATATGAAGTGTTAGTGCTACATAGATCAGTGATGATTGTGCCAATCATATTTTTGGTGTGTTTTGTTAGGTATAAGTTTAGAAACTAACAGACATGTGGATATTTTAGGTTCATAATGATGATGAGGTAAGGGCATTGTTCAAGCAAGTTCAAGGTGAAGTTCCGGGCTCACCTATATTTATAATGAAAGTTGCTTCCCAGGTTAGATAAATGACTGAACTTTGATCTGAATGAGCGTGATTCTTTGAGTTTTGATCATATTCTGATGATCTCTCTTGCTTTTAAATAGAGCCGGCATCTTGAAGTCCAGTTAATTTGTGATCAGTATGGAAATGTTGCGGCTTTGCACAGCCGTGATTGCAGTGTTCAAAGAAGGCATCAAAAGGTATGAAAATCTTCTGTTGCTACGCCAAATTGTCATGGTGGAATGAATCTCACAAATGACATAATTGGCCATCTGTTACAGATTATTGAGGAGGGTCCCATTACTGTAGCACCTCCAGAAACGGTGAAAAAACTTGAACAGGCAGCTAGAAGATTGGCTAAATCTGTAAATTATGTTGGTGCAGCTACTGTTGAGTATCTTTATAGCATGGAAACTGGCGAGTACTACTTTTTAGAGTTGAACCCCAGACTACAGGTGTTGTACTATAACCTCGATTTTGGGTTACACCTTAATTAATTTGTTTTTCTTTTATATCTTGATTGTTTCTCCTTTTTATTTGGTTCTCCCCTTGTTTATGATTGATACGTTGGTATTATGTTCGAAAGTGGACAAAGAAGCATAGTGTTCCTTATGATAATGCTTAGAATTATGCGTCGACATACGCATTTGAGCTTAGTATTTTTTTTCATGTTGATAAATATTTTCTGATTTTGTTGTGTTTATTGATATATAGGTTGAGCATCCTGTTACTGAATGGATAGCCGAGATAAATCTGCCAGCAGCACAAGTTGCCATTGGGATGGGTATCCCTCTGTGGCAAATTCCTGGTACAGCTTCAGATATGCTTTTCAATACTATTCGTGTTCTATTCTTGTTTGCTTGTTTTCTTACCTATATTTCATGTGTCTCACATTCTCACTTAACAGAGATTAGGCGTTTCTATGGGGTGGAACATGGTGGTGGGAATGATGCTTGGAGGAAAACATCAGTTTTAGCTACCCCTTTTGATTTTGACAAAGCAGAATCTACAAGGCCAAAAGGTCATGTTGTGGCTGTGCGAGTGACTAGCGAGGACCCCGATGACGGTTTTAAGCCTACAGGCGGGAAAGTGCAGGTTAACTACTAAATCCAACAAGAATCTCATCTTTTATTTCATTCTCCACATTACATGTACTGAGTTAAATATTTGCACAGGAGCTCAGCTTTAAAAGCAAACCAAATGTGTGGGCATATTTCTCTGTTAAGGTAAGTCTTCTATTTCTTCATATGTAGGTTTAACTTGAATGTTGAGGTGCTAAATTTTGGCAATTATATGCTTGCAGTCTGGAGGAGGAATCCATGAATACTCAGATTCTCAGTTTGGTAAGTATGTTTAACTTGAACGTTGAGGTGCTAATAATAGTGATTGATTATTTTTTTCTTACTTTTGTGCCATACATAATATTGTAACATTGCATTTTTCTATGGTAATTATAACTTTTAACAGTGTTGAACTTTTTCATTAGTAGGGAATCTAATAAGGACTATATTTATCGAATGAGTATATAATTATCTTCAATTAGCTGCTAATGGCCTCCTGTTTTACCTCAGGACATGTTTTTGCTTTTGGAGAATCTAGGGCTTTAGCAATTGCAAATATGGTTTTGGGGCTGAAGGAAATCCAAATTCGTGGAGAAATCCGTACCAATGTTGATTACACAATTGATCTTCTGAATGTAAATCACTTACCATGATGACAAATTAGTTTTATGAGAAGTGTGTATAGTGCAGAAGTGACATTATTTCAATATTTGTTTTGTCAGGCTGCAGACTACAGAGAAAACAAATTTCACACTGGTTGGCTGGACAGTAGAATTGCAATGCGTGTTAGAGCAGAGAGGCCTCCCTGGTATCTGTCTGTTGTTGGAGGGGCACTCTATGTAAGCAATGTTTTTTTTTATATATTTTTCTCCTTGTGTTTTTGTTAGTTTCTCATCCTGGAATTCACAACCTCTGCTTTATCCAATTAATACAGAAAGCTTCTGCCAGCAGTGCAGCTTTGGTTTCAGACTATGTTGGCTATCTTGAAAAGGGACAAATCCCTCCTAAGGTATATATACAAATGGGAGAAACATGTGATTCATAGTGCATCTCACTCTGTTCTTAGTTTCTAGTGATACTAATGTCAGCTATTAATTATGCCAGCACATATCTCTTGTCCATTCTCAAGTGTCCTTGAGCATCGAAGGAAGCAAATATACAGTATGTATCTTATAAATTCAACTTGATGGAAATTATTTGTAATTCCCTTACCTTTTTTGGGACTTATGCTATCATAGACAATGCTCAATTTTCATAACTCATCTTCCAAAACAATTTCTAGATTGACATGATACGAGGAGGACCTGGAAGTTATAAATTGAAATTGAATCAATCTGAGATAGAAGCAGAGATACATACTTTACGTGATGGAGGTTTGCTGATGCAGGCAAGTATTGTTCTATGTACTACTTGTGTTTTTGTGCTTTTGTAGTTCTCTCCACTACAGGATTACTCATCATAATCAACTTTATATTATACTGCATCTATTTCTCTCTATCTTCATATTACCATTTGATACAATGTTAAAGAAAACTTTATCTCTCATTTAGCTAATACTGTGTTGTTTTATTCTGGAAATCACTCCTTTTAGTATTTTATACTGGTCCTTTATTCTATATCTGATTCTTGATTTCTTAACCGGTAGTTTCTGCTTGTTACAGTTGGATGGAAACAGTCATGTATTATACGCAGAAGAAGAAGCAGCAGGAACTCGTCTTCTAATAGATGGAAGGACTTGCTTACTTCAGGTGAAACTAGTTCACTTCTACATTAAAAGTTCTGTTTCTTTTTTATTGTGGCTGATGTAAGTTTCTGAACCCCTTTTACATGCAGAATGATCACGATCCATCAAAGTTGATTGCTGAGACACCATGCAAGCTTATGAGATATTTGGTTGCGGATGACAGTCACATTGATGCGGACACACCGTACGCCGAGGTTGAGGTCATGAAGATGTGCATGCCTCTTCTTTCCCCTGCTTCTGGGATTATTCATTTTAGAATGGCCGAAGGTCAAGCCATGCAGGTATGTAGTGTTCTACACAGGAAGTACAAGTACTCAAAATGAAAGAAAAATGATAAGAAATAATTCTATTTTGCAGGCTGGTGAACTTATAGCAAGGCTTGATCTAGATGATCCTTCTGCTGTAAGAAAGGCAGAACCCTTCAATGGAAGCTTCCCAATCCTAGGCCCTCCAACTGCAATTTCAGGTAAAGTTCATCAGAAATGTGCGGCAAGCTTAAATGCTGCACGGATGATTCTTGCTGGCTATGAGCACAATATCGATGAAGTGAGTAAATTCCTCTTCTTGATTTCATTTACAATGTAATCTGACAATAGTTTTGGATTCTAACAGGCTAGACATTTGTTTCAGGTTGTTCAAAATTTGCTGAATTGCCTTGATAGCCCTGAATTGCCTTTCCTTCAATGGCAAGAGGTCTTGGCAGTTCTGGCAACCCGTCTTCCCAAAGATCTAAGAAGTGAGGTAAATGGACATCTTGCTTGTTTTTCCCTCTGATTTAACATTTTTCTGATGTGATCTGACCTGCCCTTGAACTATGTGGTTTGTCAGTTGGAAGCAAAATATAAGGAGTTCGAAAGTATTTCAAGCTCACAAAATATTGATTTCCCTGCCAAATTATTGAAGGGAATTCTTGAAGTGAGTTGATGTTCCTGAATTTCTCATTCTAATGTTTTCCCTTTTAATACGAATAAATTCATCAGGTGTGTTTTATACTGCAGACTCATCTTTCCTCCTGTTCTGAAAGAGAAAAAGGAGCCTTAGAAAGACTAGTTGAACCTCTGATGAGTCTTGTAAAGTCTTATGAGGGTGGAAGAGAGAGTCATGCCCATAAAATTGTTCAATCTCTTTTTGAAGAGTATCTTTCAGTCGAAGAACTATTTAGTGACAATATACAGGTTAGTATGATTATTTGATTGCTTGTACTAATGTTATGTGCACAATTTAATCTATTATGACCTTGACCTTTTGTCTTCCACCTGCAAAATTGCTTGTACTAAAAAATGCATGATTTGTTGTTTTTATGTCTTATTTAGCTTTTACAGCACACCGCTTAATCATTTTGAGTTATTTATTTACCGGAATTAAACTGTTTATTGAATATCTCAGGGCGCTCATAAAAATCGGTCAACAATTTTTTTCCCCTTCCATTTCCATGTTCATTTCATCTAACTAACTATTGGTTTATCATTCAACTATATAGAAGTGAAGAAGCTATTTTTAAGATAAAGGTTTGTTCTAATCATTCAGTATCCCAGAATATTCATGACATTTTTCCTTTCTCCTGACATTTAGGCTGATGTAATTGAACGACTCCGTCTTCAATACAAGAAGGATTTGTTGAAGATTGTAGATATTGTGCTCTCTCATCAGGTATAAAATTTTATAAAATTCTAAGCTTGAGTGTTTTGCCTCCTGGATGTCTTTTTGACATGGTACTGCAATTATATTAACTGCGTTTCATGGGTTTCAGGGTGTCAAGAGCAAAAATAAGCTGATACTGCGACTAATGGATAAACTGGTTTACCCTAACCCTGCTGCCTACAGAGATCAATTAATCCGATTCTCCACACTAAACCATACAATTTATTCTGAGGTTGGTCATTCCTCCCTCAATTATGTACTTTCATTTTTATCCTGTGTATGATACTTATAATTTCTTTAGAACATTTTGATTCTAATCCTGATTCGTGAACTTCTTGATGCAGTTGGCTCTTAAGGCAAGTCAGCTGCTAGAACAAACTAAATTGAGTGAACTTCGATCCAGCATTGCTAGAAGTCTTTCTGAACTTGAAATGTTTACTGAGGATGGTGAAAATATTGATACTCCTAAGAGGAAGAGTGCCATTAATGACCGAATGGAGGACCTTGTGAGTGCTCCTTTGGCAGTTGAAGACGCCCTTGTGGGTTTATTTGATCACAGTGATCACACCCTTCAAAGGAGGGTTGTGGAAACTTATATTCGTAGGCTCTACCAGGTACATCAGTTTTACTGCTATAATCTGATATCATTTTGATTCTAAATGCCTGTTTTAATTTCTAGTATTTTCTGTCAGCCATATATTGTCAAAGGGAGCGTCAGGATGCAGTGGCACCGATCTGGCCTTATTGCTACGTGGGAGTTCTTAGAAGAGCACGTTGAACGGAAGAATGACGTTGAAGACCAGACATCGGAAAAAACAGTGGTCGAGAAACGTAGTGAGAAGAAATGGGGAGTGATGGTTGTAATTAAATCTCTTCAATTTTTGCCAGCAATTATCAGTGCTGCATTAAAGGAAGCAACCAATAACTTTAACAAAGCACTTAGAAGTGGTTCTGGTGACTCAAGTACACATGGTAATATGATGCATATTGGATTAGTGGGCATCAACAACCAAATGAGTTTACTTCAAGACAGGTAAAATCTCGGAAATTGATTACATTATTTTGAACCTAATTTTTTATATAGTTTTTTTTAAATTGTCAAAGCATCAATGGTTGTATTGTGTCTTACAATTTGATTAATGGTCTAGTTCTAGTATTTTAACTTAAAGGCTTCTTAAATCCTACTGGTGATGAGTGGGGTCAGTATCGAATCGAACAATATTAAATTATTAGTTTTCATCTATAAACTAAGTGCCAGATTGACTACTATTTTCTTTTTTAACTATGGACGGGAACATCCTTTGTCTTCTTGACAAGCAAATTTTTGGTCTTTTACAGTGGTGATGAGGATCAGGCTCAAGAAAGAATCAATAAGTTGGCCAAAATACTCAAAGATCAGGAAGTAGGCTCCACAATACATGCTGCAGGTGTTGGAAATATTAGCTGTATCATACAAAGGGATGAAGGGCGAGCCCCGATGAGGCATTCATTTCACTGGTCTGCTGAAAAGCTATATTATGAAGAGGAACCTCTGCTGCGTCATCTGGAACCTCCCCTATCCATTTATCTTGAATTGGTTAGTTTTTTCACGGTTCAAGTCCCAGTTTTGTTTTATATGGTGGGAAAGAAGCATATTCCACTTGTATGTTTGATCTTTAACTCCCTAATATTTGTGTGATTGCAGGACAAACTTAAAGGCTATGAGAATATACGGTATACACCATCCCGAGATCGTCAATGGCACCTCTACACGGTTTTGGATAGCAAGCCACAATCAATTCAAAGAATGTTTCTTAGAACACTTTTAAGACAGCCAACCACAAATGAAGGATTCTCTTCTTATCAAAGGCTGGATGCTGAAACTTCTCGTGCACAATTGGCTATGTCCTTTACTTCAAGGAGCATTTTTAGGTCCCTGATGGGAGCAATGGAGGAGTTGGAACTTAATTCACACAATGCCACCATCAAATCCGAACATGCCCATATGTACCTCTATGTCATCCGTGAGCAGCAAGTAGATGATCTTGTGCCTTTTCCCAAGTAATTATGACTCCAAACTTCGCTATGTTGTATTCTTTTTTTAAATAATATTCAAATATATTGTCTTATTAGTGTCTAGTAAAGAAGATTTCATCTGGTTTTTACAAATTGGATGTTAATATCAGGAAAATTAACATAGATGCTGGTCAAGAAGAAACAACAGTTGAGGCAATCTTGGAAGAACTGGCACAGGAAATCCATTCGTCTGTCGGTGTAAGAATGCATAGATTAGGGGTTTTTGTATGGGAAGTCAAGCTCTGGATTGCAGCATGTGGACAGGCAAATGGTGCTTGGAGGATCATTGTAAACAATGTGACTGGTCATACATGCACTGTACATGTAAGTCTTTATTTTCTTAAAAGTTTCAAGGAATGCTTCCTGAATGCCACAACTTTCCTACTTAGATTGTAACAGATAAACCAGAAGATTAACCATGTTAATAATGAATAGAAAGCAATTTTATTATGTATTTGATAGAGAAGTACTAATTAGCATCAAGTGCTATTTTTATAGCCCATACGTATCAACAATGAATAGGCCTTTCATGAATACAACTCGTTATCAATTCATCTATTGGAGTTTTTTGTAAGACTTGTGATGAAACCTTTTGATTGGAAAGGCTTTTTGGGTAGGAGAGAAAAGACAGAAGCAAAAAAATATAGCAAGAAATTGGGTGGAATGTTAGGAAATTTTAGGAAATTTTAGCTGCAAACTATTTGATAGTGTCTTTCCGTGTTCTAAGTTTCTAACATGCAATTATTTGGTGCATTTTCATGGGTTTCACTAAAACAATTGGGCCAAGAATTTAGTGGATCTCAACAGCAGTGTATTAATAAAGTATGTCAATAGCATTGCTCCTCTTTTTTGGATGTCTTTAAAAAGTTCATTCACTAAAAAGTGTGATCATTAGGTAATTAGAAAATAAGTTGGGATCTTCTGCTTATGAACAATATATTCTAATCGTTAGATGAAATTCACCTTCTATATTAATGGAGCTTTTTTTTTTAGATATTGATTTGATTCATAATTTCTAAAATGCAGATATATCGAGAAGTGGAGGACACTACTACTCATAAAGTGGTCTACAGTTCAGTCACTGCAAAGGGTCCACTGCATGGTGTACCAGTGAACGAAAACTATCAACCTTTGGGAGTTATTGACCGAAAACGTCTTGCAGCAAGAAAGAGCAGCACCACATACTGCTATGATTTTCCCCTTGTAAGTGAGATTTAAAGAATTTAGCTGATAGGTGGTTTCTTTTGTCTGTCTGTTTATGTATGTAGACCATCTCCTTTTAATCAGTGGATGACAACAAAACAAGTCATACTAGGTTATCTGATGAGAAATGCTTCTTCTTGCAGGCATTTAAAACATCCTTGGAACAGTCATGGTCAATTCAACAGACAGGAATTCAAAGAGCCAAAAATAAGGATCTCATAAAAATAACAGAGCTTAAATTTTCAGAGAAAGAAGGTAGTTGGGGTACTCCTCTTGTTCCTGCAGAGCGTCCTCCTGGACTCAACGATGTTGGCATGGTAGCCTGGTCCATGGAAATGTGTACCCCTGAATTTCCATCTGGAAGGACCATATTGGTTGTTTCAAATGATGTGACCTTCAAGGCAGGTTCTTTTGGCCAAAGAGAGGATGCGTTCTTTAAAGCAGTAACTGACCTTGCCTGTGCAAAAAAATTACCTTTAATTTACTTAGCGGCAAATTCTGGTGCTCGTTTAGGTGTAGCCGAGGAAGTCAAAGCTTGTTTCAGAGTTGGTTGGTCCGAGGAATCTAACCCCGAACATGGTTTTCAGTATGTATATTTAACACCTGAGGATTATGCTCGAATTGGATCCTCCGTGATAGCACATGAATTAAAGCTTGAAAGTGGAGAAACCAGATGGGTTATAGATACCATTGTTGGTAACGAGGATGGACTGGGAGTTGAAAACTTGAGTGGAAGTGGGGCCATTGCCGGTGCCTATTCAAGAGCATACAAGGAAACATTTACATTGACATATGTGACCGGTAGGACTGTTGGAATTGGTGCTTATCTTGCTAGGCTTGGAATGAGATGCATACAGAGGCTTGATCAGCCTATAATTCTTACCGGATTTTCAGCATTAAACAAACTTCTCGGTCGGGAGGTTTACAGCTCTCACATGCAACTCGGTGGACCTAAAATCATGGCAACTAATGGAGTTGTTCATCTTACAGTTTCGGACGACCTTGAAGGTGTTTCTTCTATTTTGAAGTGGCTTAGCTACATTCCATCTCATATAGGTGGTGCACTTCCCATTCTAAAGCCCCTCGATCCCCCAGAGAGGGAAGTGGAGTATTTACCGGAAAATTCATGCGATCCTCGTGCCGCCATTTCTGGAACTCTGGACGTTAGTGGAAAATGGCTTGGAGGCATTTTTGACAAGGACAGCTTTGTGGAGACACTAGAAGGATGGGCAAGGACCGTTGTTACAGGAAGGGCAAAGCTTGGAGGAATCCCTGTCGGAATCGTTGCTGTAGAAACACAAACAGTTATGCAAATAATACCTGCTGATCCAGGTCAGCTAGATTCTCATGAGAGGGTTGTTCCTCAGGCTGGGCAAGTGTGGTTTCCCGATTCTGCGACCAAGACGGCCCAAGCAATATTAGATTTCAACAGAGAAGAGCTTCCGCTTTTCATTCTCGCAAATTGGAGAGGCTTTTCGGGTGGGCAAAGGGACCTTTTTGAAGGAATTCTTCAGGCCGGTTCAACTATTGTGGAAAATCTTAGAACATACAAGCAGCCCATATTTGTATACATACCAATGATGGGTGAACTCCGTGGCGGGGCTTGGGTTGTTGTTGACAGCCGAATCAACTCAGACCACATTGAAATGTATGCCGAGCGAACAGCTAAAGGTAACGTCCTTGAGCCAGAAGGAATGATTGAGATCAAATTTAGAACAAGAGAATTGTTGGAGTGTATGGGAAGACTTGATCAACCATTGATTACTTTGAAGGCAAAACTTCAGGAAGCCAAGAGTAACAAGGACTATGGTACAATTGATTCTCTGCAGCAGCAAATTAGATTCCGCGAAAAACAAATTTTGCCTTTGTATACCCAGATAGCTACCAAATTTGCTGAACTGCATGACACTTCCTTAAGAATGGCTGCAAAGGGTGTAATCAGAGAAGTTCTGGACTGGCGTAACTCCCGTGCTGTCTTCTACCGGAGACTGCACAGGAGAATTGGCGAGCACTCGCTGATCAACAGTGTGAGAGATGCTGCTGGTGACGAATTGTCATATGTATCTGCCATGAACTTGCTCAAAAACTGGTATCTGAATTCTGATATCGCGAAAGGTAGAGAAGATGCTTGGTTGGATGATGAAGCCTTCTTCAGATGGAGGAATGATCCCGCAAATTACGAGGATAAACTGAAGGAGTTGCGCGTCCAGAAACTGTTGCTGCAGTTGACAAACATTGGCGACTCAGCTCTAGATTTACAAGCTCTACCTCAAGGTCTTGCCGCCCTTTTAAGCAAGGTAAAGTAAAACACTTTAGTTACATTAACAGTTTAATGTTTACAATTTGCTTCATCATGTCTCGAAATCTGGATATATGATTATTTGAATTCTCGTGCAGTTGGAAGCATCAAGTCGCAATAAGCTGACCAATGAGCTTCGCAAGGTACTTGGTTAGGAGACAATAGATGCCCTTGTAATGTGACCAGTCACCTCGTGTTGTATTGTGTTTGCGTGTCATTGATGTGTGACTGTATAGAAATGTACCCATTATTTGTGCAACTGAATCCCTTGGATAAGATGTTATCAACAAGGAAAAGCAAGTAGCAGCATCCCTCTCAGAAAATGGACTTTTCACTTAAGGGATCAAACTGTAAATCACTTCAGTGTTGAATAGATATTTAATTTATGCAGTTAGAGGATCACAACCAGCATCACAACGTTTGGTCTATTTATTTTCTGGTTGATTGATTCTTTGCGTGTATCTGAATAAAGATATAATGATTTGTAGCATTGATTATTTTTTATGCATAATAACAATGTTTTGGGCAGTCCACATATGCTTCCCAACATTCATAGTCACCCATTGGCGGTGGATGTGGATTTATGAAGTTTTTTGACCAATATATCAAGCTTTCCAACAAGTTTTGTTTGGAATATTTACAGGCATTTTCGCTAACTTTGAACATTATCACAACATAATGTGTGGGTGGATGAATGAATGATTGTGACAAAACTACTAATGAATCTAGGGAACAAGTTTTAAGTTTATAGAAGTGTTGTGTCTTTTGTACAATTGTATTAGAGCCAAGTTAGAAATGAGTAAACTAGGGAAATGCAGCTAAAACAATGAAAATATTGTTTTTACTTTGGTTTTTCCTCAAATTAATTATTTATGTTATATTTTGTTTTCATCATTAATCTTTTAAAAAAATTGCATCTGTAATATTTAAATAAATTTTTATTAAAATTATAATCTGTAGAGTTTTTCTTCATCGTGAACCCAAAACACGGCAACTCATAAATATTAAGGGTTCTTCTCCTTCTTCGTCATCTTCATATTTTCATTGTAATATATTCAACAAAGAATCTCAAATTGTTAAAAAAACGTAGTCTAATGTTTTCTTTCCCTTATACTGACAATTCTACTCAAATCTATCTACCATTTTTTTCAACAAAAATAAAATATACTCAAATTCATTTAACGTGTTCCTCATCTTTTCTTTCTTTCCTCCATTTTCTTTTTAATTTTTTCCTAATCACCTGTCTAGAGACTACTTAGTCACTCAAATAAAGTTCATTTTGAAACCCACCTTTTTTATCTTGTCTTTTTGGAATCTCATTCTTCTCTCTTTAATTTTTTGGTTTAGCCCCCCTTTTAATCTTCTTTAAGATGGTTTTTTTCCACAAACCAATTGCTGCTTTTTCCCGTTTATCTGGATTTCATCAGTGTCCCTTTGATTAATAAAAATTGTCCCCTTCACCAATTTTTTTTAAAAAAAGTAACAACTATTTGATCCTAGTAGAAAAGGTTATGTGAGAACAGCACAATAAATAACTATTAATTAATTATACAACAAAACTGATCCCCACGGCTTTAAAATATTAAATCCATGGAGAGGTATGTGTACTGGCCCAGAGCTAGATTCAGATAGGGTTTATATGATTGAAAATATGCCGAAAATCACCGAGCACGTGTAGGGAGCAAACTGTTTATTATTTACCAATACAGAACTTGGCAAATATATTTGTTAAAACCTCCTCTGATATATCTTCTCCATTTATTTGTCCAAGGGACAATGCAGCATCTCTCAAATCAATTGTCCAAAAATCCAGAGGTAGTTCTTCCTTTATTGATGATTGTAATCTCATAAGTGCTTCCTTCGTCCGAACAAGTTGTTCACATTGTCTCTGCAACATTGAACATTGAGAGTCAGATGATGTTATCAAACATAGATACATGGTACCAGGCTTTCCCAGCAGCCAATTGATTCCTTCCCATTCGAAACGTTAATTTTTTTGAAGCTAGACCCAGTGAGAGAGACAGAAAGCTAATACGATATAATCATACCTGATTGATGGTCCATTTGCGACCCCCAGCAGCAATGCCATCTATGCCCACAAGCTCTAAAACTTCCCTCTCTAAATCTTGTAATCCTTGACCGGTTACAGCACATGTAAACACTTGTTTGCTGAAAATTTTGTGACTGTGACATCTTTTGTCCCATTCAGTCTCGGCATAAGGCTCACAGTCTATCTTGTTGACCACAAGGATTAATGGGGTGGAAGATCCAGTTGATTCCTGTTTTTACAGAAAGATTAAATGAAGATCGCAAACTAATATACATTTTCTATTGTCTGATAGCATGGTAGAAAAAATGAAACCAGGAAATAATTTAATATCAAAAGAAAGATATAAAGTGTAATGTAAAATCTTTAGTGTTTTAGGGGGCCTTATGCTATAGAATGTCTTTTTCTTGTGTAGTAACAATAGGATCTAAGTGTCTTTTTCGAGGACTTAGCTTTGTTTGATGCATGTTGATAATCTCATGTATCAAGAAGAGACTTTAATTATTGTAGTGACTAAAGGATGATGAGCCAGGTGTTAGTGTGCTGTGTCAAATCTGATAAGATATATTTAGGTCTGGCTCAATGCTCTACTCACCAACAATATATTGATATTAACATTTCTCTCAAATGTCAAATCTAACCATATAAAAAAAAAGTAATATTTCTAGAGTGTCTAAGTAAAATAATATCAAATATCATGAATAGGAAAGTAAACGGGATAAAGATAATTCTGTGGCAAAACCTTTGCAGATTGAATTCTTTCAAGAAGTTTGGTGTCTTCAGAAGTCCACCCTTCAACAGCACTCACAGTCATGATAATTAAATCAGCTCCTCTAGCAACAGCTTCAGATCGCTCTACACCTATTAAGAGCATAGACACATGCAGATCAATATGGTTAAAGTAGCACAACATTGATGAACATGCATGCAACCAGATACCTCTAAATACTGCTTAGTAAAATCCAGCAAAGTTGCTAACCCTGTATCTAACGAGTAGAGATCCTCTCCATTTTTTTAATAAAAATGGAGATCTCTATTACTATGTTTTTGGTGTATAAATATCCAATTAATGTCACATATTTTAGAAAAGTGCGTCTTTACATCACTTATATATCCAAAAACTATAATAATGAACATCTCCATTTCTCAAGGATCCCCTTACCCATATCTAACTAATTTAATTTGATTTTCCAGGAGTTTCTATTTTATACAAGTGAGAATTATTTGCAAGCCTATATAAATATATTCACCTAGTAGTTTTGATTCTTTTCTTAATTTGACAAAAGAATGCATTCTAGCAAGTTGAAGATATCATAAAACGACCAAATCACGCCGTTTCTTTTCAATTGTAGACATTATAATCACACTTGATGGGACACCAAACAACCTGGTGCAACAAAAAATGTAAACAACTTGGTCTTAAAGGAGGAAAAGGAAAGTCTTACCAATTTTTTCCACAATGTCATCAGTGTCCCTGATGCCTGCAGTATCAAGAAGGGTTATGGAGATGCCATTGATGCTGATACTTGCTTCAATCACATCTCGAGTGGTTCCAGCAATTTCAGTAACTATTGCTCTCTCACTCTGCATACTACAAGAAAACCATGTTCAATAAGTTAAATAATCATGAAGTTAAGTATGCCAAGATGAGACTACTAATATCGACTCCACTTTACCCAAACAGAAACATTTACTAGTACTAGTTACCGCCCTTAAATAAATTACGGAGTTCAGAAGCCAATAGAATAAAAAATAATGATGAAGTGAATTGTTCAATCTTCTAATACCAAACTAATAATTCTACACAATAGATTCATCAAATGAATACATTATCAAATTCTAGTAGTAAATAAGTAAAGTAATTCGGACATACTTTGCTCCATGCATTAAGAAGGCTTGACTTGCCGACATTAGGACGACCAACAATTGCTATCTGCAAACATTTCATATTAAGATAGATTAATAATTAAGACATAAGATTCATATAAAATTAGACAGACATAGAATTGTGTTAGTTAAAAGAGCAAAATCCTATGCCTATTACAACATAAGAACACTTTATAGCAAATAAGCAATTGTTACAAAACCCAAAGCTATCTACAGGATCATACCTGTAATCCAGATTGCAGAAGCTTGTCATAATTTGCCGTTTCCAATGCATTCTCAACATCTTGTGACATATGGTGGATTTTATCCATAATCACATTCAAATCTATAGGCGGCATCTCATCATCAAAATCCAAACGAGCTTCAATCTCAGTGAGCAACTCAATGCACATATTTCTCAATGATCTAACAAGAGAAGAGAAACCACCCTGTTCAATAAGATAACAATTTTCAGCGCAGATTATTCAGTCATCAACAGTAACAAGAATAACACCAAATTACAAACAGATGCAACCAAAGATCCAAGTCTCACATCTAACACAAGTCAAGCACATAAAATCATGATACAATAATAAAAAGAAGAAACTAAAGTTGAGCTACACATGCCTGAATTCCTTCCAGTGCTGCATCAGCGGCAGCCACGGAATTGGCTGCGATC
This sequence comes from Cicer judaicum, assembly GCA_037974835.1. NCBI lineage: Eukaryota > Viridiplantae > Streptophyta > Magnoliopsida > Fabales > Fabaceae > Cicer > Cicer judaicum. The sequence goes on from JBBPBS010000276.1 coordinate 18,296,811, forward strand.
AGTCTTGCAACATTTTCAGCTTGGGTAAGATCCAAACGACCATTTAAAAAAGCACGAAGAGTAAACTCTCCTGAAAGAGCAAAACACCAATCACCAAACTGCAATGTACTTCACTCTACGATTACATACATACATCTATGAAGCTTGGATACATAATACAAGAAATTCAAGATACGACATACGACTTAGACACGGCAGTAAAATTTTATAAAACACTTAAATAGATGTAGAACATTTATAAAGAAATCTAGATTGATCATTTATCATTATTGAAAAACTCTAATGAAAGAGAAATTGATCGGTTCTCATCAATATATAGCAAAAATGATCACAATTTGAAAAAAGATATGTGTGATCAATAACAAAAATTGTGGAGCTTTTGTCTAATTCAAAATATATTTTAACATTGTCGTCGACACAGAGGCTGTAACAGCAAAGAAGAAAGGGAATTATAGGGCTTCTCTTTCTTTGCGAGGGAAAGAGATAGTTTTGTTACTTTCAAGAACAAGAAAGATCTATCTGGTCATGCCACGCCATATCCACTATGTATCCCAACTGTACCAAACTAATTTTTTTTTTTTAATATTTAAAAGGAGACTTCTATTGTACATTGAAAAATTAACATGTTTTGGTACTATCAAGATTAAATCGCCAATAATTTAATGACATATCATCCATGTACCAAAACTCTTAATGATAGACACTCTGTTTTTGATTGTAGAGTAGAACTTGTCTATTTAAAATTTGGATACTTGGAGACACATTTCCAAGAGTATCCTAAGAGTGTCTGCTGATAAAAAAATGATGCCCAATTTTGGAGTGTTCAGTTCTTCATAGATAAATATATCCACTTAATAATGCATATAAAAAAATATGAATATTACAGTGCGTTCATTTTAAGCACAATCTATTGATGAAGCTTTGATTGAAAAAGTAAGTGTGAGGAGTAGGTTAATAAGATACCTGGTTGAGCTAGTGTTGCTCCAGCTTCCAAACAAGTTCTAAGCACACGACGTAGACACACTTCATTACCATGACATTGAAGTTCAACCACATCTTCACGAGTATACGATCTCGGTGCAAGCATGGGAACCGCCAAAACCTAACAACAGAAAATGAACCATCAATTTCAAAAATATTCAATCACCGAAAAACCCAAACAAACATAACATACTAACCTCATCGATGACATTTCCATCGGAATCCAATACGACGCCGTATTCAACAACATGACTAGTAGGCTGCCACATGTTCTTCGCGGATCGAAATACCCGACCCGCAATAGAAACCGCGCGAGGACCCGAAAGGCGAACGATTCCGACGGCAGCAGGGGGACCACCTAACGATGTTACAATGGCTGCAATTGTTGTCGAGTTTACAACATCACTGTTTTCATTCTCAACTCGCTCCTCTAACCGCTCGTCTTTCTTCACAACAACTTTGTAACTGTAGTTATTAGTTGAACTTGCACGAGAAGAAAGAAGACAGTGCCGCCACGTGGCGCGGCGATTTATAAGAAAACACGTGGGTCGGGGTGGGAGAGTGAAGAAGCAGTTATAGGTGTTGTTGGCGTGTAACATGTGACGAAACGCAATGCGGAAAGAAGCAATAGCCATAGCCATTTCTCTAGTTCTTGTTTCTGCTATCTGTTCCTCTTGTTGCGTCTCACTATCCAATCATCTTCATTCTTCACCCAACCTCAACAATTCTGGCCCGCTAGGTCCATTTGGATTTTTGGGCCAAAAGGCCCAGTTGGCTCAACGTACAAACAAGAAAATTTTATTCTCCTCCTTATTTATACAAACTACCTTTTTTTTTCTTTTTTAAAAAATGAAAAAATTTATATTCAACTTAATTCAATTTGAATTTCAGAATTTTTTTTTTCTTTCGGAATTCAATTTAAAATTATATATCTAAAAACTTTTTTTAAATTTTCTGATACAAAAGGTGTCTTAGAAAATAAAAATTTGAGTATAAATTTCTTTTTTGTTTTTAAATTTTAAAGTACACAAATATATTTTAGAAAATTTGAACTTTATATATACTGAAAATTTTAAAAAAAAGTTTTTTCAATACACAAATGTATTTTAGAAAATCGAACTTTGACTATTGAAAATTTGAAAAAAAATTTAATATATAAATGTATTTTAGAAAATTTGATCTTTGTGCGAAAAACTTTTTTTTTCAAATTTTACAAAACACATTTATGTATCGAAAAATTTTAAAAAATATTTTTTAAAATACAAATGTGTTACGAACAAATTTAAAAAATGTTTTCTGAAATATAAATATTTTTAAAAAAATTCAAACTGTATTCCAATTTTTTTTTATATTTACCGAACACATTTGTGTTCTGAATTTTTTTTTAAAATTTATTTAGAATATAAAAATATATCATAAAATATAAAATTTAATTTTTTTTTTCTTTTTATATTTAAAAGAGTAACGTAACATAGAAGTATAAATTTGGTGGTACATGATAAAATTTTCCTAAACTCTGTTGGCCCGTATTATACATTTCTCATCCAAGCCCGAGCGCAAATGTTTAGAGCTACTACCATGCTTACAATTTTCACTTAATTAAAGATATTTCGTACATACACCCCCATTTTACTTCGAACACCTTGAATTTGAATTATTTCAATGAGTGTAACGTGATTGAATTCGCATTTCTGTTTAGAAAAAATATTGATTTTTTTTCGGTTAAAAAATATCGATCGTTGATAAATTTAATATTATTATCAATTTTTTAAATTCATATGATTTATTCAACTTTGGCAAAAAAAAAAGTTATTCAACCATATTTAGAGTTATATATATATATATAGTATTTTTATTTATATAACAGGACAAAACTAGAAAATGGAGAAAGCTAGAAGAAAATAGAATGGTTCTTATGTTTAAAATAAAAGATAAATAAATAAAAAACTAAATTTAATATTATATCTCCTACGATTAGTACAGTAGGTGCTCTTCAGAAAGCAATGTTAGCTCTTGCATGAATAATGTGGCAAAAGAAGGGCAGGTTCATACAACTAACCTCCATAAAAAGTAAACGAAAAAGAAGAAAAGGTAATTTTCGACGTGGAATAGAATATAGAAAGTGCAATAGTTCTTTACACAATTGGCTCAACTGATGTTTCTATGTGCATCTTTCCGGAATATTGGTGAGCTTTGTGGCACCATATGTGGTCACATGGAAATCACGCTCTTGAGATTGATAATGGAATACAAGAATGTGGTGGTTAATGCGGCCAGATACTAAAGCGTGGTAAGTCTATTTTAAAGATTAAGATACTACATGATTTGAAAACAGATTTTTATTTTTATGTAGTTATAAAAAATATAAGAAGAGATGTTTTAATTTTTTTTTTTTTGATAAAGGAAGAGAATCATAATCTTACACTTTAATCAAAAAGTTATTTGATGAATTGATTTTATGTGTCAAATTTTTATGCTCACACCACTTGATAGATTTATACGAAATTAACAAAAAAAATTAAAACTGAAGAACTAATTAAACTATAACCAAAAAAGTATGGAGACTAAAATTATTAAAAATAAATTTAAATATATTTTTATCCTTTATTTTAACTATTTAAAAAATAACTGATTAAGGATTTAGGGATGTTTGTTATTTTGGTATAATCTCTTGATTCACAAAACTATATGAATGACAAAAATCTCTCTCTTAGATTAAGAACAATATTCAAACTCGGACGGTATGTTAAACTAAAAAAATGTGTATATAAAATAATACTGATCTAATAATTGTTTGGACAAAAGTCATCTAATTTTCATTTATCTACTTTTATATTTAGCTCTTCATTTATTTTCTCTCATATTTTTCCTTAATTTTAAAACATCATCTCTCTTATATAATTATATTTTTCCCCCTATACTAAAACTCTTAGATTATTAATACAAGATAAGATAGATTATCAAGGCTTGAAAAAGAAACTCTAATGACATCAAATACCAATTTTACTGGAAACAAATATTCAACCTATGACTTAATTACTCAAGTGAAAAATCCTCAAAGCTCAAAGTGAACCCCACCTCATCAAGAAATGGAAGAAAGAAGTTAAAATTTTACTGCATCATGCAACATCATACATACGTATATGTATTTATTTTATTTGGAGCCAAGTCAATGAGAAGAAGGGAAGAACACCTCTTATGAAAAATGACACATTCTTCATACATACAGTCACCCGTGTTAGTTAACTGCTATGCACAACAATATATATGTATATTAAAGAAAAAACTATAGGACTATAGTTAATGATTATTGTGAGTGCATAACTTGTACACCTTTAATTTAATTTCCTCACTTTAGGATAAGGATCCAATAGCACTAATTTTGAGTGTCTATCGGATATATACTCCCCTCCCCTTTCTATCAACTTTTTTCTATCAACTTTTGTTAGTGATATCATATCATATAATATAATATCCTTTTTGACTTTGCTACCAACTACTATGAAAGCCATGTATGTCAATTTCCATTAACTCTCATCTCAGATACATCCCAATGAACAATTTTCATGGGTTCTCATCCAACTTTGGAGAACAATATGCAACAGCCTCTGCAACTGTGAGGAAGATCTTGTCCTCACCAACTACGTTTGCAAAATTTGAAGTGTAAAGTTTGTCTGTCACTGCAGAACCAGGATTTGCCAGAACTAGCTGCTCAAACCAAAAACATATCTTGGTAAGTAAGTAACAATTAACACAATTTTAGTTGTTTTATTATATGATATTTATAATAACATAACATTATCATAGGAGACATGATTAATTTGGTCATACCTGAACACCTCTTTTCTCAAGACTTCTATGTAACTCTTCAAAGGCTTGTATGCCACTTGTATCAATGTCAGTAACAGCTGCAACATAATCACAAAACTTAGTCTAAAAAACCAACATGTTAATAAGATTTTTACTTGAAGAACATAAGGTTACAAAAAAAGGACAAAATTAGAGACTAACGTGACATTTCAACTATCAAAAACTGAATTTTTGTGTGGTAGTCTCCTTTTACCGTTTCTTCATCTGTAAGCCATCTTAATATCCTGCAACATAATACATTTGAAGTTTTTCAGAAAAATGTTGTCAAGTGATTCTTCTTAACTCATTTGAGTAGGACAAAAGAGGAAAGTGTCTTTTTTTACCTTTCTTTAACATAGTTGGAATTGGAAAAGTATATTGCAGAATCAACTCTTACAATGAGTACACCTGAAACCTTACTAGCTTCTGGGTATTGTTGTATGTTTCTATAGACAGCAGTTCCAGGAATCTTTCCTAAAATAGCGGTTCGAGGCCTTGTCACTTGTAATAGGATCTTTGCAAAAGATATAGAAACCTGTCAGAGTAGCAATAGTTGACCAAGTGAGCAATACTAGCCAGTGATTAGGAATGACCACAATTCTGATATTTATAATGAAGTAAAAAGACGCCACTTAATTATGGTATGTAAAAATCGAATGTTTATGATATATTTTTTCTTATCTAGTAATTTAATTTAGCTTGTCTTTCAAGTCAATTTGTTTTTGTCCTACTTAGTGTTAGTCTTAATTAAGTCCATATGTCCTTGAGCTTTTATGGATTTAGAGTTCGGTTCAAGGTTATAAGTTTGACAAGATGGATAAAAATTTAAGGCTGGATGAAGAATACTGGATATGGATTTGTTGTTGTGAAACATTCGCACTGTCAATACAACAATGCCCATTGGATCAAGATCAAACAGTACAGAAAACAAGAAGATTTTGATTTTTTTTTTAAACTCTAAAATACTGAGTTAAAATCTGATTTTATCCGATCTTGATCCAATGACCACCATTGCGCTGATTACGTGAATATGTGGTTTGTGACTGTAGGCAATCTAAATCTGAAGAATAATATGTCTTGTGTACACCACTATCAGGAATTACTTTGACAATTTAGAGCATAGGTTAACTAAGTTTTGGTACTTACAGCAATTAGAAGTCCTATCTCAACTGAGACGAAAACAACTCCAAAGAATGCTCCCATGCAAGCAATAAAATCAAATTTATCAATCTTCCAAATCAAAATTGCTGCCTGATAGTCCACAAGGTTGATGACAGCCGAAATGATGATGGAAGCAAGAATTGCATTTGGAGTGTACTTAAAAAGAGGTGTGATGAATTGCAGTGTTAAAAAAACAACTATTGACATCACAATATTAGAGACCGCAGTATGGCAGCCAGCCATGTAATTTACCGCCGACCGAGAGAAAGAACCTAAAACAAAAAAAAATAATGGATCAGATGCTAAAATACTACAATACTAGTCTAAACATAATCTTGTCTTCTCTTCATGTTGAATAAATCGACACTTTAGTCCATAAAATTATAGATGTATGATTTAAATTTGATGACAAAAAGTAGTAATAGTTATAAATTTTGTCTTAGACCTTAATTCTTACCAGTTGCCACATAACAGGAAGTCATCGAACCAACAATATTCATTGTTCCTAATGCCACCATTTCTCTGTTTCCATCCAGTGAATAGTCCTTCATAGAAGCAAATGTTCTTCCAATAGCTATGGCTTCCTAATAACCAAAAAGAAATAGTTTACTTAGAAATGAAGTTAATGGAGACATACTCATCAACAGAGGTACTAGTACCAATTTTTACTTACGGTCAGTGCGATCATGCCTGCCATGACGCCAATTTTAAAGCCTTTTCCAAGGTATTCGCCGCTAAAATAAATTTCTTTAACAGATGAAGGATTGATCCCTTTCTCTATGTGATTTACCTTAACATATCAAAAGAAAAAAAATTTAGTTCTGTGGTAGTTAAGAATGGAAACTCATTATGCAATATTCAGAATGAGAAAGAAAAAAATCATATTCTTACAATTTCTACTCCTTGCTTATCTGCGCGTGTTATGAATACAAAAAAAGTGGACAGAACAACGGATATCAACGGGGTGATTGCTGGCACCCAGAAGAATTTCCTTTTCTTCTTTCCCTAACCAACACAACATGAATTCATTAGAAAAACACTTTATAGACCTAACTACTAAGGAAAAATAGTAAGATGAAATAGGGAGTTTAGTGTCATACAATATATTTGGCGACCAGAAGAAAACACAAAAAGCTAGCTCCGATTAATATAGTTTGCCAGTTCCACTGCAAGATGTTAAACATTAGATCATCGATCAATTTTGAACTTACAAGCATACACACTAGTTAGCAAACTTTAATATTAGGCATTGACTTCTTCATATTAAGACACCTGGTATTATGATAATATTAGGTGTATTAATCTGAAGAGGAAGAAAGTAATTATAACTTGCATGTCCATATTGAGAGAGAGGACGAGAGTGCCTACTCCATGATGTGCTGATGAGAATACTGCACGCAACACAGATATAATATCGGTTTTTGTTGTAAACATTTTAGAAGGGATGCCAAGGAAACCCTTTAGCTGTTGAAGTGCAATTGTGATGGCAGCACCGCCCATAAAACCAACAATAGCAGCATGGGATAGGAAATCAATCAAAAATCCTAACCTGTGATTTTTTGACAGAAAAAAATGGAACCAACCAAACTATAAGATCATCATGTTATATTAAGTTGTGTAACATTGGTTGCAATTGATAGTACATGATTATCTAATAGGACACAAACTTTAGTATTTAAATGAAAATTCATTCTAGAATTAGATCATTGGTTGAAGGTGTCATATATATATATATATATACCTGAAAATCCCAAGTGTTGCTTGTGTAATCCCAGCAAAAAAAGTGGCTGTAAAGGCAAGTCGCTGATATTCTGCTGCATGTATAACAGGATCAATCTCATTACTAAGCAAAGTCCCCAACAAGAGTGAAACCACTGCCACTGGTCCTATTGCGATATCGCGAGAACTACCCATGAATGCATAAATCAGTGGTGGAACAAAGCTGGAGTCTGTAAAAGGATAGATCAAAATGTAACGAGATTTCAGTTCAACATCCAAAAAGCTAAAAAAAAAAGACATATTGGGATTGGAGATAAAAGTCTTACATAGTCCATACTGTGGAGCCAAATGTGCAAGCTTGGAGTATCCAATATCCTGTTTTTCAAGCGGAGTATTAGAACATCAAATATAGGGCAAGTAATTTGAACTATAACCGTGTTATCGCTATTCAATGAAATATAAGCAAAAAAATACATACATGTTATGATGTACCTGGTCCAATACTCTTATTTGGTCTTGGACTAGATGCATTTACTTTTTTGGTTATATTTCATCTAGATGGAGTGGTATTTTAGGTGCTCTTAATCAGCATGATAAAGCAAACTTTACCTGAGGTATGCAAAGACTTGCAATAGTGAGACCAGCTATTAAATCTCCTCTAAATTTTTGAAGGTTGTAAGTTCTACCCCAATTAAGTATAGGGAATATGGCCTCAATACCGAGGACTAACTTTCGCGAATTAGTTTGGTCTTTGAAGGATCTTAGAGGATCATCAGCAAAGAATGTTTCTTTTACAGTGTATTGGAATTCCTTGAATAAGTTCTGTCTTGGAGGAATTGCAACTTTGTGTGCGTATGGTGCTTGATCATATGAAAGTGGAACATTTCTCTCATCTGTCTTGTTGTTCTCCATATCTGTGTCAGTTGGAGAAACCATTGGAGACATCACAGTGACCTTCACTCTGTTATTATACAGGGAAAAATCATAAGTAGTGATGGCAATAAAGTCTAACTGTAACATTAAATTACAAGAATATGGTTCATAATTGCATGCAAAGTCAACCAGGTAGCTTATAGCTCTAATAGACGGTTCATAAATGAATATAATATAGAATTTGAGATGTAGATTAATGATAAAATAGAGGCCGGTTCTATTGTGGTCCACGGTGGACTAGTAGTTAAAAATCACGTGAAACTCTAATATCGTTCAATGACGTTTCTCAGAAGTAGAAATTCATAGTTCTCTTTATTTATTCGATTGAAATAATGATCTGATTGGTTAATATAAGTTGAGTTTTGAAACACGCATATTAGTTTTCACTTATTAGTGTTGAACCAACATCAATAAAATCCCCGTCTCAGACATGAGGACGAGGAGCACTGCGAGCTTTTACTTTTAAAAGACTAAAAGACGGCGTTATTCATTGTGGAAGTTCTGAACGATTTTTGGGTACCTGTCCACAGAAGACCATATAGGATTTGCCTAAAATAGGTCCTACTTAAGGGAACAATTCTGAAAAGTGCAACCAACCTTAACACAAGATTTGAATGGTCACTGGTTCAACTTAAAATGCCTTCTTGAGCAGGAAAGCAGTTATGAAGCTACTGGTTTTTATAACTTCAATGACTTTATCTTTGAGTCAATGTTCTCAAGCTGAAACTGAAAACGTAAGCAATTAATGTGTGAAAGGGATTATATACTTGTCACAATCACAACCATGCATTTCAATGCATAATTTTCAATCACGGCCAAACAATAACCATTGAATTTTCCAAGTCACCGGTCATCTAGAAATTTGGTAACTGCAATAACACAAGAAAATAAATTCATAATATAAATCACTTGATAATCAACAATGTGATGCTTTGAATACCAAAAAGTCAATGAAGTTTGAAAAGGAGAGACAATGAAGTTTTAAATCTAGGCCAATCATAATCCTTCATTGGAAATTATTATTCTTGAGTAAGAAATTCAAAACCAACATGTAAGTTTCTTTGTCCAATCTCTAGACTAATTTGATGAAAATATATGTCTAGGAGGAAGACAAAGATGTCTAATTCTGTTAATATTATGAGAAATTGATTGTGAATTATTTTCCTACGAATAGTGGAATAAATTGAGTGTCACGCATAAGCCCCACTATGTTATGAAAGCATAGGTACAAAATTCTCATTTGTCAGGTACCTTTCTAAATCACAAGTGTATTTACACATGCCATTCTAAGAAAGAGTAGAAAAAAACAATTAGAAAGGAATCAAATCCTTAAACCTCAATAAAACTCAGACCAAAAAGTCATTCCAAAGGAAAGAAAACACTAAAAATACATATTTGACCGAACAACAGGAACAACCGGTTTACTTTTGTGGATTCCATTAGCTATAATTTATGGTATGTAAGGATACATATTTTTTAAACATGCGATATAATTAAATTTTTATATTGTACTTCATTGCTTAGTGAGGTGAGAGAGTCTAGCAGAAAAATTCATATACACTAAATGTGAAGAAGAAAGCGTAACTCGGATTAAAATATGTCTTTCAGTGTATCAAATGTCTTTACATTTGTCATTTGAAGTGTACTTTCAGACGAGACATTGAAGATGAATTATTATTATTAATCTATCAAGCTACCTAATATAATAATACTAATACAAATACATAAGTTATGATTAACATAGCACGAAAGCATGTACTTCCACTTTATATGGATGCAAAATGAAACAGTGAAGAACATGGACACATTCTTCAAATAGAAAAAAAAAATCTGGACTTTTTCTGGCTCTTATGAGCCACTAATTAACGTGTATTCAAGATCATAAGTTTAGGGAATAAAGTATAAAATAGACTATAGACTCACCTATCAATCATAAACTTCTCATACAAGCCATTGATAGTGGAGAATTACAAATATATATAACGCCAAAAGTATTCTTCTTTTTTGTTTTTTTTGCACGAATGCACTTTAAAACACTCCCCTGTCAGAATTCGTGTAAAAAGGACAAATTAAAACATAAACTGAGAAAGGCCATCACACATAAAAAGTGAAGAAAAAAAACATAAAAATTTGAGTATACCCCAGAATTGAAATAAAAGAATTAATCAAAAGCTATGCTTTCCACTCTCCAAAATCAATGGTTCTCATGTGCCTTTATGTGAAAAGATTCGATTTTTTTTTTTTCACTTTGAATGCGATGACAATAAATATAGAGAAAAGAAGTCGTGGATTACAAAATGGGGTAAGAGAAAATAGTCCAGGTTCGATGAATCCTTAACCGAGATTAACAAAACTGGTTTGGATTGTTCTTGTAGGTGAAATAATTATGTGATTGGTTGAATGAGGACGGGATTAAAGGTTTGTTAAGAATCGTAAAGGTCGGAAGGACAAGCCCTGTTTGGTTGCCGCGCGCGAAGATGTTTTCTTAAACATCCGACAACAACAACCAACAGCAAAGCTGCAAGATCCCAAAGTCAAATTAATTAATTAATTAATTAATTAATTACTCTAAATAGTAATTACTTTCTTCAAAAATCAAAAGGGAAAACAGTAAACACTAAATAAATTGACTGAAAAAGATACAAATAAAAATAGTTTACACCCATGACTAACACAAACTTTTGATTGAACGATTATTTAATAATAAACAATTGTTAATATTCACTTTTAATTTAAAATTGTTAATATTGGATCTCATATAAAAATTAAAAATGATTATAAATAAAAGAAAGAGAATCGTTATTTTACCAAATTATTATTTTTAACAGTTGACGTGTTTTTACTATCATAAATACAAAGCAAAATTAAAGTTTTGAAATACTGATAAATATAAATATAGTAATAAATATAAATATAAAGTTTTGATTTTTTTCTTAATTAAATGATATTTATTATGAAACAATAAATTAATAATAACAATAATAAATATTTAATTTATATATTTTATCATTGTAAAAAAAGTATATATTATCAATTAATTATAACTCTTAAATCATTAAAAATATTTAATTTTTATTATTATTTAAAAAATTATATTTATATATAATTATGATGTGTTAAAAATATAAAACTTTTTATAATTAAGAATTTATTTGTGTAATTGTTCAATAATACATAGTTTAAAAGATAATGAGTATACTTTAAAATTTTATTGTATCTATTCATCCCTCTAGATGAGTGGTTATTTCGTATAAGAGGTAAGACGTGGGTGTATGATAATTAAAGTTTAGTAATAGTAATAATATAATAATGTTATTAAAAAAACGATATTCAGGAGCACACTTATAGTACTAAGGAAGGGAGTGGCGGTGAAAATGGAAAAGTGAGAGAAGAGAAGCATGTATGATATTCTACTTTTGTCTGTTTAAAAGTGGTTTGGTTGGGTCAATGGAAATATGGAATGCTGCTCTTTGTTTGCTTTGATCTTTTTGTGTTGTTTTTGCGGGCAACCCCACACGTGTATAACACTAAATTTACGATGATTTTTCAGCTTTGCATCAACTCCACATTGCGTCCACGTTCACCTTCACGTTGTGCGATGCCTATTTTTGTCCTCTCGATTTTTTACAACTTCGTCTCGATATTAATAAAAAATGATAGAAAAATTAAAACAAAACTCTCTTTTAATTTACTATACGTTTAATTTATCGCCCACCTACAAACTCTAGTTAGCTAAGCAATGATCGTAGATACGGTATTATTGCGGCCACTGACGTATAAATCCAGGACTCTCTTAATAACTCTAAGTCAAAGGCCACATATTTGAGGATAAATTATTCAATCGGTTCATGTATTGAGTCATCGGTCCAACTATATATTATATATTGAGTCATTGGGTTTGTGTGGTCAAATGTATGAAGGTGAGAAAAGAAAAATCACACATCTTTGGTTTAGATAAAAATATTTTTATGGTGTTATGTTTTAGTTCATCAAGGGAGGAAATTTTGTAAATTATAAATAGTTTTTAAGTTATTTTTTCTTTTTCCCACAAATCTCTTAAAATGGAATAAGCAAAAATTAACTAAAAGATGAGTTTTCTTTTTTCTTAATGGATGACATACATTGATTATGATCACTATTGAACTTACATAGAAGACTATTTCTTCCGTCTGTAACTAAATATAAGTTTGCTTTCAAATTACTAAATACTTTATTTTTTTTTCTTCCAACATAATTTTAATTAATATTATTAATTTATTTTAAAATATGAAAAATCAATATGAATCCATTTACATAAAAGGATAATTTAGCCATATTTGTATACAAAATAAACACATTAACCGCTCTAATAATTTTCTTAGTAAAAGTAAAAATGCAATACATATTTATATTTAGGGTGGAAAGAGTATTTACTAATTATATATTGAAGTCATTTTTATCACTTGTTCAAAATTTCTTTTAAATAAATATGAAATATTTTATCCTCGTATATTCAACTTAATTGATAATTATAAATATATTAATATATAGAGATTTTTATTCGAATATGAGATTCTTCGTGTATCTGTCTAATAAGTTACTTGATAAAAAAGTAATTTAAATTCATTTTATTTATTAAATATAAAATTTAAAAATAAATTCAAATAAAAAACTTAATCACGTTTCAAACTCATCAAACCAAAGATTTATATATGGACTAAAACAAACTATTTGAGCGTATTGGGAAAGATAAAATGCATTATTATTAAAAAAAATTGTCTTTTATAAAGGAAGAATTCACATTATAATTTTTAGGAAGATTAACAAATATAAATTATTAATAGTTTAAGTGAATGTTAATAATATTTTCTTTGATTTAACAAATGAAAAAAATGTGATTTTTTCTTTTAAAATCTTATACAAAGTAATTTTCAAAGAAGCATGATGACATAATTAAATTCAAATCAATTTTTATTAATTAAGAAAAATATTTCAAAGACTTCTTAAAAAAACCATGGAAGCTAAAATCATGGCAACTCCGATCCATTTATCTTCAAACTTAGATATAGAAGAACAAAAAACTATTTCAAAAAAAGAATATAGAAGAATGATTATTTATTTATTGTACTTAACTACTACGACACCATACATTGTTTTTGTAATCGATTTGAATCTTCACCTATAATAATAGTTAAATTTTTTACATATATAATTAGTACTATTGATCTTGATATTTGGTATAATAAAAAGCTCAGCCAAAACCATAACCTAAACCAAGTCCCAAAAACCCACAACGCAACCACCAACCCATTATCTTTCTTTCTGATTTTATTTCTACTTTATCTTTTGGTCTCTCTCATAACATTTTTCTTCCTCTTCATTTATTCCCTCCTCACCACAACACACCAAAACACGGTTCTTTAACTTACCCAACATCAAAGTCCAAATTCACTCCAACCAACTGGGTCCCAGATTAAATTTTTCCAGATTTGATTTTTGGTCTAGAAGAAGACAAGTGTAACTTTAAAGATGTTGGTATAATTTATCAAGTTTAGTGTCATGTTTAAGAAAGAGAAGAGATGGGTTGTTTGTGATAGTAAATTAACTTTTTTTATTTTTTATGTTCAATAATTTATGGGTTTGAGGTTGAAAAATTATGAATATGGAGTTGAATGGATGCATATGGTGATGAAGGATAAAGATTTGTTGGGTTCCTTAATTTTCGTTTAAGTGATAAAAGAATGTTTCAAATAATCCTTCCTCTTACTCTAAAAAATAATGAGTTGGCAAAATTTTGCCATTTCACCTTCGCTAATACATATGACAATGTCTAGTCATCATATTATGTCTACATGGAAATTCCATGGAATGAATATGATTGAATCATAAGTTATAGAGTAAAATTTAATGGAAAAAAATTCAAATATGACTAAAATTAAAATTTGTTCAAATGTAAGAGACTATAATCGTAATTATCAAAAAATACATTCATTCGAGGTCAAACCTTTTGAAATTAAACATAAGAAATTGTGTAAATAAAAATTATATAAAATTATTTTATTGGTATTAGTTAACCATGCTAAACTATTTATAGAAGATTGTTTCAATTTTATTTAACAAAAATTTAAAAAATTTCAAACAAAAATTAAAGTAAACATAAATTGTTGTTGAAAATGTTATGATGTTGTAAGAGAAAGTTATTCTCAATAGATCAATTATAACTTGAGCTCCTTCTGAACATTTTCTACATTTTTTAAAATAATTCAAATATTTGAATTAATTTAGTAATCGCTCAAAATCATGTCTTGTTATTTTTTACCCTAGATTAAATCATCATTACTTTTTTTTTTCAATATTAATCAATAAATCGAATCTCATTTTTTCTACTTTCTCTAATTTTAAGCTATGTTTAATCTTTACATGTTGTGATAATTTTTCATTGAATATTTAAGAAATTTTATAAACTCTTACGTTTAAGATTCAATGTGTTTACAATTTTTGTTTCAAATCACACTTGAATTTACAACAATTACAATGTCTCAAGCTCACTTTTACGTTTTTAAAAAGGAGATGAAAATATTTATAAGAGAATGATTGATTTATGATCTAAGTGCTGAACTTAATAATGAGCTAAGACTCATAGAAATATACTCTATAAAGATTGATCCACTTATATAATGTAGAGTTGTAATGTGTTTGATTGATTTAAGAGAACTTGAGTTATTTGCACTTAAAAATGAATTGTAATTCAAGTATATTCTCTTAGTTTCAAAGGTTTTGAACTTAGAAAGTGAAATAATATCTATTATTATTACGTAAAAACTATTATGAATATGATATAATGAATGATCATGTTTTATATAACTTTGCAATATAATTGAGTAATTATAATGACATAACCTTATTAACAAGACGGAGTCTAACACAAGAGACTAAATTACAACAATATGACTAATCATAGTTGGAATTTTAATTAAAAAAATATTCACTTCAATTATTCTAGTGTATTGTGCCAATACTATTGTTTGATCTTTGTACATGAAAAGTTATTGATCCTAAATTTATTAAATGGCTTATCAATAGATTTTGTATGTATTTTTATTCATGTTGTCTTTGGCTGAGTTAGTCTTTGGCAGAGTTAGAGATAGGATGGCCATGACCACTCTAATATTCTTAATAATTTTATTTAATAAAAATAATCTATAAAGTAGACTACATTTCTCAACTTAATTTTTAATTTAAGTATGTTGAGTTTTGTTTAGAGATATAAAAGTCAAATTAATAATTTGATAAAGTCAAAAACAAAATTAAAATCAATTAAATTGATATTTTTTTCTCTTTATTTTTAAGTTCAATTTGAATCGAATCAAATAAACTCAATCTTTATTGATTTGAGTATGATTTTACTTTATTTAAAATAAACCACTAATATCTTAATAATATTATTAGATTATATCAATAGTGTTATCTTCAATATGTGTTGTATTTAAAGATTTTTTTAATTATTTATATATATTTTTTCATTGTAGTTTAAAAGTGTTTATGTAATTGTTTTAATAGTATAAAAAATCTAGTATTTGAAAAAAAAAATTATACTTTTAATATAAGTATCTTAATTTTTATTAATCTCTATTTGATTGAACATAACCAAATCAACCAGTCATTCATCAATTTGAGTTTAATTCTGTGAAAAAATTGAAAAACTCAACCAAATTAACTATCTTTTTAGTTTAGATTTTTCACCTCCAAACATACGAACCAAATGAATATGTTATGTCGGTAAATTTGTCTCTCCTAAATATATACAATTTTTCAATCTAATTCGTCATTTTTTTAGATGTGTTTGCAAAAATGTTTATATCGCAAATTTACAACTTAAAATTCTAATATACTATAAAATATTAAATTTAATTTATCAATTAATATTTTAAAAATTCGACACCTCGACTTATTTATTCAAGCTCCTTCACTACATGTTGGAAGAATTCCATCCAAGGCCCATTAGAAGTGTTTGGTGCATGTTTGGTTCTATATTTTGACAAGTCTAAATTAATTTTGACATATTTGAATGTTATTAAGTTGAATTGATTTTGTCTCAAAAATTGACTCTAATTTAAAACTATTATTTATAGTTTTTGATTTCAAATATAATTTTCACATTGAAAATGATTTTCCAACTTATTTTCATGCAAATGTATCCAAACATAAATTACTATATATTCAAATCACTTTAATTAAAATTAATTTGTTGAAAACCATTTTTTTTCATAGAATCAAACACACATGTTGTTTTAGTTTCACCTTGCATATATGTTTAGAGAATTATTGAATGTTTGGTTTCAATTTCTGAGAGGATAAAATCAATTTTTGAGCTATAAAATTAATTTTGACATTTTTGGACGTTGTCCAGCAGAATTGATTCTAAATTAAAGTTAAAATTTGTAGCTTTTGAATAAATACATTTTTTTTATTAAAATTAATTATTGAACTCACTTTTACTTTTTTTATTTAATTATACTTCTTTCGTCTCATAATAATTATTACATTTGCAATAAAAAGTTATTCTAAATTAATTGTGGTTTTAGGTTTCCAATGCAATTTTAATATATATATTTTTATTAATTTAATTATGTAATTAATAATATATGCATCATTCTCGATCTATTATTCTTTCATTTTGTATTTATGATAATTAAATTCAATCAATAGTTTATAAGAATAGTTTGATAAAATTATTATTATTTTTCTTTTATTTATCATATTTTCTTAATAGGTGTAAAATAGTCAATCACATCAATTATTTTGAGATGAATGAAATATTTAAAGTCGACAGGATAAATGTTTGATTGAATAAAGTCAAAATACCACAACAAATTTGGTAGTACCCAAATAATAAAGCCCTGTTAGATTGAACTTCCAAAACATCATGTCCAAGACGACAAGAACTATACCACGACCATGAAACCATCTCTGGGGTCTTGGGTCTTGATTTATGGCCTAACTCACAGTGATATGAAGATAACTTAATTTGACTATCACATAGAGATGTCTTTGTCAAACTATTCTCCATATAGAGTTTATTTTTGTAAACAAGGGTGAGCAAGAATATATTTTTTGATAAGTAAATTTAATTAAATGAAGTACAGGGTACTCTAAATCGTTACATAGAGACTTAGCTCGTTACATCGAGAATATATACAAGTCCCCGGAAACGTGATTACTTGAATTGAAATTGACTTCCACTAAAATTGCAATCATTTATAAAGCAGGGCATCTTTGAATTTTATTGTATAACTGTCATACTTACATTACATCCATGTAAATTCCAAATATATATGATTGGATTTATTGCAAACCACATGAGCACCCTACTTACAATCTTATACAAGTCAAATAAATAAAATTTCAAATACTTTGAATTCGTATTCCATAGTTGGTTGTCCTTATGCACTCCTATAGTTAAAACTTTTGCGACATTAAAATTATTGTATTTTTTTAATTTAATAATAAAATAAAATCTGTTTGAATTTTAGACCGTGCCAAGACTATATATTGGATTCTGGTCTTTTGTTTTAAAATGCACCAACACCAGTCAGCAATAGCAGTTTAAGCTTGTATCTGTGTTAATTCTCTAGTTGCCGGTTTAGGCAGCGGCCATGGTTCTTTTCTCCAGTTTTGGAGTTTCCACGTTATATTTTTGTGTTGTGATTGTGTCTTTAATTTTTTAACTTATGCTATTTTTTCCAACTAACATTATATATAATCCTGATTTTAATATGTTTTGTTGTTGCTAATTTTAATGTTATTGGTAAATGTTAATAGTAAATAATTAATTTCTAGTTGATCTGAACTCTTAATCTCACACTATTAGAGTTCATATTTGGCGGCAAGTTGATTTTGATTTATACATATTTTGAATTGTCCAGTTGAAAATGGGAGAATAATTAACTTTAAGCATTAATTTGATATAAGTAGCGACAATATATGGATTTCAACTTCCATCGAAGTCTAACCAAAGCGTTATATGGATGGAGCTTTCAATGAATTCGATGACATGGTATGAAGGGGATAAGAATTTATACACATTTGGAAAGGTTGGTTTGCTGATATATATATATATATATATATATATATATATATATATATATATATATATATATATATATATATATATATATATATAAATATGCTGGGATCGGAATAATTGTTAGTGGGTCGGTTTTAAAAGTGAGTTATATAAGGCTGTGGTGCTCATATGCGTCTTTTTCATGAAATTTAACCAGAACAACTATAACACCATGGGTTGGAGGGGACCATGCCATATGCTTCGCTGCTTCATTTATCACACCTCCAATTTTTATGGAGATGGTAGAAATTTTAGACCTTACAACATTTCATTTTTAAATTTTGGAGGTTGTTGTGTTTTCTTTCTTTCTAGAGAGTCTACTTACAAAATTCACACATGTTCAATATGAAGAAAAGAGATGTATGAAATTTGAATACATAAGCTCTAAGATATCAAATATTTTTACAACTATCATTTCAACTGTATTTATGTAGTGAAGAATGTTTTACATGTGTTACATTCAATGGGATAAAAGCTCAGAAATATAAAAGAGAAAAGTGAAAATATAAATTAAATATACATAATGAATCAATGAAAGTTTTTTTGGTAGATCAATACAATATATAGTTTACAGTAGATTAATGTGAAACTTTTAATAATAATATGTGAAACTTTTTTAAAGTATAAATTTACAACTCATCTCATTTTTATGTTTGAGAACAATGACATAGTTGATGTAGTTTAAATACATTCATTTTGAGAGGCATGGCGTTTTTTCTTGTTTTTGTTGAACGATGAGATTTATCATGTCACTTTTCCAACCATAAGAATGATGAGAATTATAAATTTTTACTTCCTTAAAATAAGTCCAATGTTATTAAAGTTAAAAAAAAAAATCTTAATAGGATGAGGATCCATCTTCCATAAACTACTTATCAAATTGATTTAGCTTGAAATTTGCCATTAATCGCAATTTTACCTTAGTGTAACTATAAGTAGTTTTAAAATAATGACATACAATTTTTGGAATGTGAGTATTGTACATGTTAATTTGTTAATTATACCACTTAGATATAATAATTAACTAGTTATAAGAGTTAGTTATACTAATTAATTATTACTCATTGGTTTATACTAACTAATTAATTAGTTAGTATAATACTTTACTTGCATAATTTACTAATATATCTAATAGTGAGAATAACAATTTATTGATAAAATAAATCTATATAACTAGAGTTGGTTTAGTGAAGCAATTTAACTCTAAAGCTTTTAAGGAATGTAACTTTAGTTATCTAGAGTTTGACTGTGATGTAAATAAAATTTGACAAAAAATAAATATTTCAATTATAATTTAAATTCAATTATTTTAAACGATTTGTTTTTAACTGAAATTTATCAACTACTTAAACTAAATTATTTGACTCAGTTATGCATATAAACCTCTATAATTCTATTGAGATGGAATAAATATATATCTTTTATAATCTCTGGTTTGGATTTAAGCATAATTTTCTAACTTTAAAATGTCATTCCAAAAAATATTGAAGAAGGTAGTCTTTTTTTCTCTAAAAATATTGAAGGTGTATTCCTTGTTTTCTCTTGATAGGCAAAATGAATCAACAATGATGTGTATCTCTTATTTCCTTATATCTATTTAATATATATCATATTATTTTTATGTTTTTCTTTTTATTATATTACTTTCTTTGTCACTTTATCTCTCTTAAAATATATATATATATATATATATATATATATATATATATATATATATATATATATGAAGTGTACACTAAACATTTTTCAGAATAAATTGTATGAATAAGGTATGTTGTCTTTTTTGTCATTAGTGAGATATCTATTTTCATGTAATCTAGATTGGATCCAGATTACATATTATCAAAAGAGTAGTATGATATGCGTACATTCGTATATAGATTACATCAAATATTTGACACAGTATTATAATTGGTGGTGGTTGATGGTAAAAAAACAAATATAAAATGATAATTAAAATTATTTTTATATATTAAATGTTTTATTAAGATGTCAAATGAGGGTACGTACATCAAAAATGCTTGTACACCAGAAATTATTCATGTCAAAACTGCATTGCGGTAAAGTACCTACAACAGTTTAATTAAGATTTATGGTTCATTAATTTCAAGCAGATTTCAATATTATTATTATTATTATTTATTAAATCTAAAAATATATACAAGTTTGAAATCTAACATTCCGATTTTAATAAGAGGAGTTTGGATATTGCATGTTGCTTTCATTGGATGCAGTATGATCCATTGTCTTTATTTTTTTTATTTTTTTAACGGAAGCAATTTGAGAATTTTTAATTATAATATTTTATTTTTATCTTTAATTTTGACATTAAACTGCCCCACTTTAAAACCAAAAATCAAATGTTTTATTTTTTAAATTCAATAAATAATCGCACTTTGAACTTGCGATGAGCTAAAGGAAAATTTTCTTTATACTTAATAATAGTTCGCATTTAATTTTTTTTTCTCATTTTTTCAATTGGCATTAATAAATTAACTATAATAACTATAATATTTTAAAAAAAACAAAATATTGTTAATAAATTAAAATAAAATACATTAAATTGAAGAAAAAAATGTGGGATTGGCTAGATATGTCTAAACAGATAATGTGCTATATTATTTTAACAACTTCATCTTATTTTGTAGATAAATTTAAATTATTTTAATAATTTTTACAGATAAATTAACAACTTAATCACATTTTATTCACAACTTCCTCCAAATTTTTTCTCTAGATCTAATAAATAAAAATTAATAAAAATAACTATAAAGTAAATTATATTATAAATTTTAATAGACCAATTTGATTAGTCCAAATAAAATAACAACGATTTATACTTTTACACTGCACCATCCACATTCGTTGACAAATTAAATTGGAAAGTTAAGATTAAATATTTAATAGACCAATTTAATTGATTTAAATAAAATAACAAGAATTCATATATTTATAATGTATCATTCACAACCATGGATAAATTAAATTGGAAGGTTAAGATTAAATATTTAATAGACTAATTTGATTGGTTCAAATAAAATAACTAGGATTCATACTTTTGTATTCCATCAACATTTATAAATGAAATTAACATCTAAAATTTGTCTCCGAGGTCTCACTATTTGGGGATGTCATTTCCCTAAGAGTTCGTTACTTTGAAATTTATAATATGATTTATTTTATAATAATAATAATAATAATAATAATAATTATTATTATTATTATTATTAATTTTTATTTTTATTTATTATATCCGGAGAAAAAAATAGAAGAAATTTGTAAATAAAATATAATTAAATTGTTAATTTATCTACAAAATAAGAAAAAGTTGTTAAAATAATATAACAAGTGGTTTGTTTAGATTCATCTAATCAACCATATTTTTTATTCAATTTAATATATTTTATTTTATTTTAATTTATTAATAATATTTTATTTTTTAAAATATTATAATTATTTTATTTTTTAAATATTATAATTATTTTTAAAATATAATTATTTTTTATTAATAATTATTTTTAAGGCCAATACATAGTACGATCATATCAGGATACGATCTTCTATTACAAACTCATAGTACAATCATCTATTGTATTTAAAAAATTATGACATTTTAATATATATTTTTTGAGATAATTTAGTGTCAAAATTCAAATAAAAAAAAGATATAATAAAAAAATCCACAATCTGATCCATTGTCACGTCATGGCTTGCATAATGAACATGTGATATGCATGAATCCAATGTACACAGTAGGCGTCAATTATTTTTTTCAAATTTATTTTAAGTTTTTATATAGTATGGTATACTTGACAATAATTATTTTTATTTTGAATGGCTATACTTGACAATAATGATAAGCTTAATAGTTCACTTAATTAATAACAGTGACAAGGTATTAATTTAATACTTTCCATAAAAAAACTTTTTACTTATTATTAAGCAAGGTATTATCAAATATCAACCACATACCAAAAAAAATAATTATCAACCACACACGCACAGTCACTGGCTTTTCTGAAACCACATACAATTGATTATTTTCCTTCCACTAACTGCAAAATGATGTAAGAAATGCTGAAATGGTGGGATTCTCATCAGTCATCATACTTCACTTCATACAATATATTCAAAGGTACTAATATATTTTGTAAAAAATTAAAGTGTGATGATATACAATTTGTGAGATCTTATGAAATCTTATGTGACTTAAGAGTTTATTGAAATCTCTGCCTTTTAAGTTTTATAGCAACTCTCACATAGTACAATTTATTTATATTTTTAAAAATTTGGTTTTATTTGTAAACATATTTTTAAAATTCATTATTTATATTAATATTAGTTAAATGAAATATATTCATAAATATACATACAATTAATTTTTTATTTTTTAAACAAATGATTTTCATTCATTCAAATTGGTAAAAATTATATAGATCAACAATATAATTCAATATTATTAAAAACAAAAAGGATGAATATGTGTTAATAACATAAAACGACATAATATTTATAAATGTGACAAAATCTACAAATATGATAAATTTGATGTATTTTAAATAACTATGTCTCTAGAGCTGTAACATTGAAAACAATAAAATTATTGATTGAATTTGCATTAGATTAAAGTTGATACGTTAATCTGAAATTAAACGAACTCGCAAAACAACACTGCAATAAGACGGGAAACTAAACCAACATGTGATAAGACATATAATCAAAACAACTAAATAAAAAACAAACTAAATTAATATAAAAATTACTCATTTGAATAAAAAATAAAAATTTAAAATAATGAGTCTACACTAATGTTTCAATATATATTGATAGTTGATTGTTTTATATATATATATATATATATATATATAATACTTGTATTTAAAAAATTATAAATTGAAATCACGAAAGAATATACTTATTTAAATACAATTGATCAATCTATGAATGATTTAGAAGTAATAGATGTTTCAATCCCTTAGATATTTGATTAGAGGTTTAGTTTATATGCAAAACATATGTTAAGAGGTTTAATTAAACCGCTTAAATCAATCTCAATTCCTTTCGAGAACTAATCTTTGCGCCATAGGATCCATTAATTTATAAAATAAATAAGTTGATTGATAAAAGGAATTAGAATAATGTTTGACTAAATGCCTCAAACCAATATAACACAATAATTATATAATTACTAATTTATTTTAATATAAAATTATCCCATTCAAACAACATTAATAATTTAACATTATATAGATTATAATTTTAAAACAAAAACACTTTTTTAAATTTATTAAATAGTTGATTATGTTTGATAATATTGAATCCTATATGTATAAAACCTTTCATACAATACTACTAAGTTTTAAATATACAGGTTGAAATTAATTTGTTTAATATAAAAATACGTACTATTAGTTAAATAAGTATAATATTAAATTAATAATAATCTCTTAACAATGTACAAGTGTTATTATAAAGCTAGTAAAAATATTCAAACGGAAATTTTTTAAAATAGAGTTTAATTCGATATAAAATATTTTACACTATTAATCCATGACAACTACTCATATTTAGTTGTTGATTACTTTTAAAATGATTATTATATAAATTAAATATTTTTAACATAAAATGAATATTTTATTTACTTTACACAGATAAGTATATAAATTAAATCCTTTAAAATATAATAAGGGATGTTTGAAAATGGAAAAAGCAATAATTGGTAAGCATAAATAGAGGGGGATTTATTCTCATCTTCATATGCTTCATACATTCCCAACTCTAGAGATTTCTCAATCTAAGCAGTGCCACAAGACACAAAGTATCCTCTCAGTCACAACCTTCAAAGAATAAGCATTGTGCAGCCCCTTTCAAGCAATTATCCAAATGAATTTTACCAATACCAAAATTAGTCATGTAAAATTTTCCACTGAAATTGACATGAATGTACATTATTCTTAAGTTCTACTTCAAAAGAGTTCATCCAAACACTTCAACAACAATAACAAAAAAAAAAAAAAAACATGAATTCATTACCTTCTGATGCTTTCAACATGAGAGTCATAGAGGAAGATACTAATCAAACAGAGAGGTCTCAATGGATTCTGAATTCTCCCAATCCACCACCTCTATGGAAAAAGCTAATTAGTCCAATAAAAAATAAGAAGCACTTTTTTTCATCCAAAAACAGAACTTGCAATGAACATGCTTTTTCTTTCATTGGAAATTTATTTCCAATACTTAACTTGTTCAAAAATTATGATGCTTTCAAGTTTAAAGATGATTTTCTAGCAGGTTTAACTCTTGCTAGCCTTAGCATACCACAGGTATATATTCACAAACATTACTTTTATATATTTTCATAAAAATGTCTTTTTCCTTCATTTTTTTTAATTTTTTTTTATCTAATGTTGCAGAGTATAGGATATGCTAATTTAGCAAGACTTGATCCTCAATATGGCTTATGTAGGTATCTAACTTCAGTTTTATATATTTATATAAAACTATTATATACTAATGCATCAAACTATAAAGTATATAGTAATGAGCATTTTTTAATAGAATTTTTTTCTTTGAAATTTTTTAATTGGTGTTCACATTTTATTGTATTCAGATACTAGTGTGGTTCCTCCTCTTATCTATGCTGTGATGGGAAGTTCAAGAGAAATTGCAATTGGACCAGTAGCAGTAGTGTCACTGCTACTATCCTCTCTATGTCAGAAAGTGGTTGATCCAGTTGCAAATCATGATGACTACAGAAATTTTGTTTTTACTGTAACATTATTTGCTGGAATCTTTCAAGTTGCATTTGGAGTTTTCAGGTGAGTAAAAATCTATTGGAAAACATTTGTAAAATAGTTGTTAGTTTTACTGATTAATTTTCTCATGAAATGTGATGCAGGTTGGGGTTTCTTGTGGATTTTCTTTCACATGCTGCACTTGTAGGATTCATGGCAGGTGCAGCTATCATAATTGGTCTTCAACAGCTTAAGGGGTTGCTTGGGATTAGTAACTTTACCAAAAAATCTGATGTTGTTTCTGTTTTGGAATCTGTTTATAAGTCACTCCATCAACAAATTCCATCTGGAGAAGTAAGTACCCTTTTCATGTCTTGGACACAAATATTATCAATAATTTTAAAATCTTATTGGAGATTAAACTAGTGAAATCTCTAGATCATATAAATTTGATGACAAATAAGTATAAAAAGTTGCAAAAAATAAAAATTGGTTGAACAATCAACTGAAAAATTAGTCATTTCTCAGATGAACCGATCAGTTCGATCCGATTTTCAAAACATTAAATATTATATTGTTGGTGTAAAAAAATAAAGACAACTAACATAGAGGATAATAATAATAAATCAAAATTTTTGAAAAGAACTATTGATTTGAGTTTTGTTGATATTTGACATTATTTTTTTGTTTATTTATGTTGAGTGTTGACAGTGGTACCCTCTGAATTTTGTCATTGGAAGTTCATTCCTGATTTTCCTTTTGACAGCAAGATTTATGGTAAGTAATAAAATATTTCTGGCATCAAATTTTCCATTACTACAATGCCTCTGAATTTATTTAAGTTTGTGACTATATTTTGTTCAGGGAAAAAGAAACAAAAAGCTATTCTGGTTGCCAGCTATTGCTCCTCTTGTATCAGTTATACTATCAACTTTTATTGTGTATATATCAAAAGCTGATGAAAATGGGGTTAATATAGTAACACATGTCAAAAGAGGCCTTAATCCAACTTCAGTTCACCAATTACAACTCAATGGTCCACATGTTGGTCAAGCAGCTAAAATTGGATTGATTTCTGCTGTTATTGCTCTCACTGTATGTTAATTAACTAATTTCCTTAATTTTCTTCAAATGATACATTTATTTTGGTTTCAAAATGTTTTAATCTTGTTAATGGTTATGAGTGTTAATTTGGGTATTATAGGAAGCAATGGCTGTTGGTAGATCATTTGCTTCAATAAAGGGATACCATCTTGATGGGAACAAAGAAATGTTAGCAATGGGTTGTATGAACATTGCAGGATCTTTCACTTCATGTTATGTTGCAACTGGTTAGTGTGTTACTTCTTTTTTTCAATTATTTAAGTTGCATGAGACAAAAAAAATGAAAGAAAACTAACATGAGACAAAAAATGATGGTTTCTCATATTGCAGTTGATTCAAAAAAAGAATATATTATTGATTTAATTTGTTAACAATTGCAGGTTCATTTTCAAGGACTGCAGTAAATTTTAGTGCAAGATGTCAATCATCAATATCAAATATTGTGATGGCAGTAACAGTGATTCTGTGCTTGGAGTTGTTTACAAGACTCTTATATTATACACCTATGGCTATACTTGCTTCTATAATCCTTTCTGCACTTCCAGGATTAATTGACATAAGAGAAGCTTGTTACATTTGGAAGGTTGACAAAGTTGACTTTCTTGCTTGCATTGGTGCTTTCTTTGGTGTCTTGTTTGTATCAGTAGAAACTGGTCTTATTGTTGCAGTAAGTTCTTCACAACTTTTCTTAATACTTGTGTTATTTTAACATACAAATTAATGATTTATGCAGCCATTATATAAACTATAGTTTATTTTCTATAATTTACATTCGTTGAGAACATACACAAAAATTCATAGAATATGATACTTTACATCAAAATTTTGATGCCAAATAATCACTTCTCTTTCTTGAAAATTCCATTAGAACCCAATCTATTTCCATATATATTTAGTGTTTTGGTGCACCAAAACAGTAGCATATTATTTGAGGAGTGAGGTTAAGAAAATGTTATAAAAAACCATCACACTCTTTTATTTAGCAAAACACATTTTTTACCAATGTTAGTCTTTTTGTTATCTCTTGGCTTAAGGTTGAAAGAACGAGAAAGATATACTGTTATAATCTCATTCAAACTTTGTCATATGATAATACTACTTTAAAAAAGATTATAGTTAACTATACCTACCACTAGCTTTTTGAAAGAAAACAAAACTATACCTACCATAAGTTGAGAGTTAATCTCTTAATCTCCTAGCACGTAGTAATACCTGTCAAAATTGCCGGTTAAAAAGAGAAAGAAAAAAGAGAGGAATAGAATAGAAAGAAAAAATAAAATATTAATTTAAATTTTTAGTGGGTAAAGAATTATGAATTGACGCATTTAAAATTTTGTTGTTCATTTAATCGAGATCAATATCAAATTTAAATATCAATTATTGGATCTCGATTAAATGGTCTTCAAATTTTCAATTTCGTAAAGATATAGATTCTAATTATGAGAAATTTCGATTTAGAAAAATAAGTTGTTTTGCCAATGCTAGTTAACAGGAGGATTTCATAATTCTATCCACATCATAATTTAACATGGATAATAGTATTACGGTGATTGTTCATTTACCTATAATATTTATTTAAAATGTGAAAAAAATATTATTAGATTGGAACTTCTAATAAATCATTAATTTCATTTCTGCATTAATGAATTGAAATTTTTTACTCTTGAATCCTAATCCTAAATGTCGTGAATTGTGGGGTGCTGAAAGAACTATCCACCTAATATTATTGTCTTGCTTTGTACTACATTAATTGTCGGGCCTATAGTAGATAATGGCCCACATATACGGCCTCATATGCAAAATTGTTAGCTGTATTATTGAACTTGGAATTTAGATTTGGCGTTACTTATTTCACATTGTATTGACTATTTAATTTAAAGTGAAATAAGTTGTTGCTGTAAAAAACAAAACTCTAAAATAGACAAATTTTCATTGGCAAAGTATGATATATTAACGATCAAAAATTGATTGGATAAATATTTATTAAATGCCTTGTAAATGTATATGATAAAAAACCGCATAGACATTTGGATGTATTTGTAAGTATGTTCTATTGTAAATTCTTTAAAACAACAAAAAATGTTTTATTTTAGTGTCTATGAAACCGGCTAAAATACACTATAATAGTTTATACAGTTAATAAATATATTGATATACATTTTATTTTGTTTCTTTCGCCGTATTATGAAGTTATTGCTCATTTTATTTCAATTACATTAGATTGTTCTAAAGAGGAGGTATATATATACATATGCTACACTATATAAAAAATGATCCCTGTACATCCAACTTTCACAAGTAAGAAATACGGTTAATTCAGAGTATATAGTAAATTTAGACATATTTAAAATTGCTATTAATTCTATAACTGAATTAACCATATATTAAATTAAATTAACCATATTGTTTAACGTAGTTAACCAGCAACATGTATAAGAAAAAAATAGATGTGTGAATATGATTTTTGATAGTAAGTGTATATACAATAAAGTAAAAGTATCTCTAATTAAGATTTTTTGTTTTTGTAGGTATCAATCTCATTTGGAAAGATAGTAATACAATCTATTAGACCAGGAATAGAAGTTCTAGGTAGAATTCCTAGAACAGAAGCATTTTGTGATGTTAGTCAATATCCCATTGCTACAAGCACTCCAGGCATTTTGGTGATTCGAATAAGCTCTGGCTCACTCTGCTTTGCAAATTCCAATGTTGTTAGAGAAAGGTAAATTACTTACAATATTGTTTCTTAGAGATTATTATAGCTAATTAATTACAAAACTTTGAAATTAAAATTACTTAATTGTTCTAGAATACTAAAGTGGATCACTCAAGAAGATGAGCTTAAAGAAACTACTAAGGGAAGAGTCCAAGCAGTAATATTGGACATGACTAGTGAGTCTCAAAATTCATTATTCTAAATAATGTTAAACATTTACATATATAATTTTGTTCTATTAATATTTTGAATTTATGAATGAATTACCCTATACTACTCTTTTTGATAGATTTGATGAATGTTGATACTTCTGGAATTATAATACTAGAGGAACTGCACAAGAGGTTGCTCTCGCGTGGCATAAAAGTGAGACTTTCTTGAATCTTTATATTGAGGTTTATATAATATTTCATCTGGTCTTAACTATAAGCAAAAAGTTAAATATATTTAATTTAAATTTGAATCAAATATATGTGACTTTTTTGCTTACATTTAAAATCATGTGATTTGCTCAATCATGTTACTCTAATAATTAAACAATTTTGTTATTGCCATGTATTTTTGCAGTTTGCAATGGTGAACCCAAGGTGGCTAGTAATTCACAAGCTTAAAGTGGCAAACTTTGTGGATAAAATTGGGAAAGAATGGGTTTTCCTTACTGTTGCTGAAGCCATGGATGCATGCCTGTCTTATAAATTCGCTGACCCATGATTTCATGGGCTTTATCTATAAATGGAATTTGCATAAATGGGCCTGTATTACATTTTGGCGACTTCTTTTCTCACTTAATATTTTTAAAAATCTCTAATATATGTCTTAGATTAATCAATCTGAATGTGTAAAATACACGTTTGAATTGACCAACTCAGACATATATTTAAAAACTTTTGAAAATATTGGAGGTGAAAAAAGAAGTCATCTTATATTTTTGAGTCAAAATTGTGTATTATATTGTCTTGCATAAAATATTCTGAAAATTGTATCAGATTGTGTCCTCATTATTATCCATGGGAATTTCATGTCCTGTTATGAAAGTTATCATTATGCTGAAGAAAATTTCCCTGTACTCTACGGACAATTTTCTTTGTGCAGGACTTGTGTGACTATTTTTCCAATTATTATGATAAAGATGTAAAGCATCTATTATTTTTTTTACTTCAACTCATTTCATTAGTTAAAAATTCTAAAATATATCTAGGAACATAATGTAAGTAATTGGATGAGTATAAGAAATAGAAATTTTAGCTAAGGCATGAGTGCTGCCATTAGCAAATCGTCTAGTAAAAAATAATAGGAAAGAAACAACTAAAAAAATTTTAATTCTCAATAATACTACCATATTCAAATTGTTAGATTTAGCTATGAGCAGGTCATTTAGTTTTTGTTTGCAATCCAATTCAAAAATTCGGTTTGAAAGACCAGAGGAGGATGTCCCTAGGGGTAGTGGGGATATAATGCTACCTCTTTTGAGTATAGAAAAAATAAGTGAGATTTTTGTCAAGAATAGAGCACATCATTTTCACAATGCAAGAAACAATCGATTATCTCAATTACTCCATTCCAAAGCTTTGGGTTATGCTTTTTCCAACTGCTTTACGTTACTATTTTACGTTACTATCACAGATCAAATTTGGATTATGGGTAGGGAATCTAGTAACACATTACCGTTAAAATTACGTTTATCTATAATTAATTATATAAATTTAATATTAACTTAAATATATTAAGTTTTCTTTATTATTAAATATCAATTATTTATTTAATATGATTTTGAAATAAAGATCTATTTAAAAAAAAATTAGGTTAAAATATATTCGTGGTGCCTTAACTTGATTTCAATTAACGTTTTAATCATTTATCTTTTTTTTTTTTTTTCTTTCTGATACGGTCCTTTATTTGATGTTGTTAGAGATGAAAATATGAATTTATTTAAAGATTTAAGTTATGAATTTTCTGAAATTTGCATTATATTGATGATGATAATTAATTTTATGGATTTTGTTTGAAATTTTTGATGAATTTTTGCAAAAAAAAAGATAACATTGTTGACATTTTAAAACATAAAAGATCAAATTGTCACTTAAAATTAAAATAAATGACCAAATCGAGAAAAATAAAAGATAAAGGACTAAAACGTTGACTAAAATTAAGTTAAGGAACTACAGATACAATTTAGCCAAAAAATTTTTAAGCTGTTTGACAAAAGTATGATATTGATTCTATGGATTTCCCAGTGCAATTGATAAATCAAAGTTATGTAGTACATTGGTAGAAAATGCAACCGTGTTGATTACTTGTAATGACAATGTGTGTTGTTATTGATAAAATAAAAAATAAAAGAATTGTTTTTTACGAAAAAAATAATTTGTTTGATTTGAATAATTATTTAGACATGTAAATTTTAGGACTATCAAGTTGTATAACATACGTCTCAAAAACTCAAAGAATAAAAATATGTTACATCTAATTTAATCAATTTAAAAATATTTTATTATTTTCAGTTATAAATATGGGCTTTTAAACCCCTCGAGTTTTACAACTTATAACCGCTCAAAGATTAAAAAATATGTCAAATCTAAATAATCATTTTAAACTAAATTTTATATATTTAATAATTTATTTATAAAGATGAGTTTTAGAACTATCAAATCGTCACAACTTGCGTCTTAACAACTCAAAGGTTAGGAAATATCATATCTAATTAATCATTCTATATCTGATTATAATTTTATCTTTGTTTTTTTTAAATTAAAAATTAATGCTAAATATTAAATAAATTTAAATAATTCTATGAAATAAAACCAATAATATACACCAAATTAAAATAACAGCAAAAGAGATATATAGACTTATAATTTGATTTGTTAAATAAACAAAAACACGTTTTAACAATAAAATTAAAAATATTATTTACAAATGTAAACTTCTTTCAAAATACTTTTTAATTAAATAAGTGATGAAAACAAAATTCATTTTATTAAATAGCACAATCCAAAGCTATAAAAAAAAAAGATTAAAATAAATATAGCAGGATACTTATTAGTTAAATGGAATAAATATGATGGCAGCATATAAATATAACATATAATTATTAGTTAACATGAAAATAGGAATAGCAGGAAAAAAGCAGCATCCACTGGCTGTGAGCAAGCAGTCACGTCTTTTTCAAAGGAAAAGATCTTAGATAAAAAATCAAAACATTGAATTTTAAGTTTTACAAACACAAAAAAAAAATATCTCAATCAAAACACCACCCACATAGACAGAATAAAATTTCATCTTTAAATTAATCAACTTCAGTTTCAAATTTTAGTTTTCAATTGAAAAATTGAAAAACATAACAAACATAAAGATAATGAAAAAATACATATCTTTTTAGATATCGATAAAGATATAAGCGGTGGTGAGGTGTGCGGCTGAATAGAAACATGTAACAGTTCTCTTATTTATTTAATTTGATTTTCATCGTTTGTATTGTTAAAATGGATTTGAGTTTGTTTATGATTATGGATTGATTTGACCTGTTTTTTTTTTTTGCAATACTCTCTTTTCTATATATTTCTCTTCTGACTAAATAAAACTCCCCCTTCTGATTGAATTTTCCCCCTCAATTTATAGGTTAAAATGCTAAATCTACATATTCATGAGATATAATCGAGTTCTAAATTTTTTTATTCTTTTTGCACCAAATTTTTAAATTTAATAATAAATATCAAATATTTAATTATTTTATTTTTTAGAAAATATTTTAATTAATTAAACAAAATTAGTTATTACAAACGTCATATGATCATTTAAATGATTTCAAATATGAAGAAAAAAAAATCATCAAAACACCCCCACATAGAACATTAGTGATTTTAAATTTGATCAAAAAGGTGTTTTTTGCTAACACCACACGTTATCTGAGCATGGCAAGAATAGGTTTCAATGTATCACATTTACAACAAACACGCGTTTATGGACATCAAACATCTTTCATGCAGAACCTATGTCTGAAGGATAGACAATCACGTCCAAGCCTTCACAAAAAAGTTGACTATGGGAGAAGTTCTAAGGTTCCAAAAGCTTACACCAATCATTAATATTTTCATAATCAAACGCTCTATGAATTAAAGATTTATTCCGTGCACCTATATTCCTCCTAATAAGTTAATCTACATTATTTGATAACTTTCTAAGCAAAAAGTGATGATATTTTATACCAACAATCTTCTTCTCAAGTCAAGTGCGAGTTTATCCATTCATTTGATATTTCTCCCCTTCAAACAAAAGTGTATTCATCCCTATACACATGCACCATTGTTCACTCACATGCATCAACAAAACATATTGTCCGACTACCTTATTGTCAGAAAGATTTTTGATACAAGTTATTCACCTATATCAAACGATCGACTCTCTACCATTATTGATACATAAATGGAACCTTAAGCATTAAATATATTATCCTCTCACCTATATTGATCACATCTACTTTTCCATCAAATGTAAGACTCTTGTTTAATCTGTATACACCAACAAGATACAATTGAGTTTTTTTTTATTTTTAATATATAGTATTAATAATTTTGTCTTCTCTAAGAGTAACTTTAGAATACCTACTTTAGTAAGTGAAATATTGTTTGTTACTTGTTTGGTTTCACCCTTTGGGGATAACTATTGTTCATTGATGATCCCTAGTGTTACTAGGAAGAGACTATCTATTAATAATTATAGTGGAAGATTTTACTGAACTAAGTTATGTGGTTTTTTATTCTCTCAATTTGAGTGAAATTTTCTATATTAAAATTGTGTTTGTCTCAGTTTCTGTCAATTATTATTGATATGAGAAATTGTATTTTCTGTTTGATCATGTATATGCACAAGTGGGGGAAAAATATTATGCATTATTGGAATAATAATCTCTGATTTTTTCCAACACTAATTTGATCAAACACAAATAATCCAATCATGAAATTAACAAAAATAAAAGTATATTATGCAAAATTCTAATAAACTAACTTCTAATAATGTCACAATTTATAATTGAAAGAAAGGGCCTTTAGGCCTAAAGTTGATGTCCACAAGGACCACATCAAACAATTGTGCAAAACAATGTTGGGGAAGGCTCATTCAGCCTTTGTGCGGGGAAGCAAAACATGAGAGGCGCGATGATAATTCACCAACAATATTATGTAAATAATTCCATGCTTGGTAAGCTCAAATAATACTATTTGCACACCAACAAGTTTATGTGCAAATAACATTAAAAGACTTATATGTAGCAATATTTTTGGAGAATAATAGGAACAGTAATGAGTGATTAAAATTACCAACTGACATCATTTAACTCAACCAGTCTTAATGAATACTTCTGCGATTTTAATTCAACCTGCATGAA
The DNA here is from genome assembly GCA_037974835.1 of Cicer judaicum. Classification (NCBI taxonomy): domain Eukaryota; kingdom Viridiplantae; phylum Streptophyta; class Magnoliopsida; order Fabales; family Fabaceae; genus Cicer; species Cicer judaicum. The sequence goes on from JBBPBS010000276.1 coordinate 18,331,496, forward strand.
GAAAATACCATATTTAGCAAAATTCGAGATTTTATTATCACAAGTTAAAGCTTTTGATCAAATAATATTATTCTATATAGCATTGTAACCTTATGCTAACTAGCTATTTCTCAAAAACAAGACAAGTAGTACACTATCGAACTTTTGTGTATTAGTACTAGATATTTTTGAGAAAAAAATCCCTAAATAATTAGGATTTGGAGAATTGTAATTACCAGATGGATCTTTGAATTATGTCATATGGGGGTCCAAAGGCCCATCATTATTGTTATGAAACATAGCATTTACAAATACTTTCCTAAAAATCCAAAACCGTGAGAATATAAGTTATCAATTTTTCTTTCTATATCAAATTGCAAGAGTTAAACGTGGAATGAGATTGTAATAAAAGTTTAACTTTCATACAGATTTATACAGTTTCAATCTAAATCTTTCTCAATTTTTGTGGATCATATCTATTTATTTAAATTTTACTTTTATTGTCAATTTTTTCCGTTAGATTGAAAGTTTATATCATATAGATCATGCTTGTAAATTTTTACATAAATCTAAAATTATTTGATATGTTATTGAGACTCGTAAATATTAATGATATTAAATAAAAGTACAAGAGACACTAATTTTAATGTATTTTAATAACAAAATAAAATTTTATGCAGTTGCTGGTTTTCTGCGGTCAAAATATTAGTGTGACCATCTAATGTTAATCTCATGGTCAAATAAAATGCTAATTTTATGGTTGTCTGATTGTGTCGATTTTTTTGCTGTAGTACAATCATACTCTTTAATAACATATCAAATGATTTAGATTTATGTAAAATTTTACATGTACGATGTATATAATATTAAATTTTCAACAAAAAAAACATTGAAGAAAAAAAAAATAAATATAAGAAAGAGATGGAGGAAGATTTAGATGATTCAAACTCTTTGTCATACATTGTCGATGTAAAAAGTTTTATAATAAAAATAAAAATTAATTTACTAATAAAAATTAAATATTTATTAATATAAAGATGACCGATTGAAGAGTAAAAAAATTTTACACCATATATAAATTAAATTATTTTAACAAAAAGCAATTGTGTTGTGCTTTTGAGACAACCTACCTTGGATCGGGGGTGGGATTTGGCTTGTTGGTGTTTTGAACTTTTTTATCTTCAATTGTAACGGTTAAACCTTGAGATTTTCCAGATCCGGAACTACTTTCGATCCTTTGCAGCTGCACAAGGAAAAATTAGCTTAAGAAACTCTAAAATCTCATTTTGGACACTACATAACATCAACTTATCATCTTTATGTAATAAGCGTAAAAATATAGATTCATCATTCATGAACCCAAGAGCTCTTTGATGATAAAATGTTGAGCATATTTGAGTTTAATGGAACATATTATTTGAAATTATCACCGGTATATTCTTAATCATACAACTAACTCAAGAGATTAAGGTTGCCTTATTTTTGTCAGTTTTTATTTTATTTTTAATTTATGTATATTTCCAAAAAAAAAAATATTTTTACTATAACTCAAGAGACTTTGAAATAAATAATTATATATATTTCCAAAAACAAAATATTTTTACTATATTATTTGAATGTATTAATGTTGACATATTTGTAGGAGAAATGAGAAATCCTATTTATTAAAAGAAAATAAAAGCATCATTTGGAGAGGAAAATACTACCTTTCCATAATAGGACAAATCCATTCCTTGGTCACGTCGTTTTCTAGGACGACCACGACGTCTCCGCGGCTCTTCTTTCTCTCCCTGCAAGTGCAACAAACATTTATCCATCTTTGTACTTTTGTTGTTTACTTTAGTAGTGCCTCGCTTCAAAAATGCTAATATTTTTTTAAAAATGTCCATACATCTTGGGGAAACTTAAAATACTGTGATAATCTTTTGTAATTATAATTACAAGAAAATGAGGATGAGTTTTACTAACCTGATTTGCAGAATTATCAACCGTAGTAGGTGAAGGAGCAGGCACAACCGTTGGATTAGCGCCCCGCTCTGTTCTTATCTGAATTGTCCCCGAAGGTTGCCTACATTTATGTATTTTATCAAACAACTTATAATTGATAATTGATAATAAATAATAAATAGTATGTATATTAACTCAAATCTGGATCTCCCTCCATATTTGAAGTGTGTATTATTTTATTTAAATAGTATGTATATAAACTCAAATCTAGATCTCCCTCCATATTTGAAGTGTGTTTTATTATTTTATTAAAAATTACAACGTAGCAAATTTAGAAAAACTTATGCTAGTAATATGTTTTATTGATTAAAATTTATCAATCCCATATTTATATATGATTCACATAATTTAGTATGATACATTTGAATTTCAACTTTTACGAAAAATGTGTTAAAAAAGGTGCCGAAGTTCTCAATTTACAATGGGTTAACCGTTCAACTTTCACTACTTTTGTTTAATCCAAATCACAAATAAATAAAAAATGATAAAAAAAATATCAATATTGTCATGTTGTATATCATGTAAATTTTGCTATCATTTCATATATGTACATGAAAAAATAAAAAGAACGAAATGATAATTATATAATTTTAGATTAATTACCCAATTGGCGCTGATTCAGGAAGTTTTGCTTTGTCAGACTGATTCACATGAGCTCCATCTGTTGGAGCAGCTGGAGCCACTCGCTGCTTCGGCGGCGGTGGTGGCCTAGAGTTCATAATAATAAATAAACAAATAATGTAATGCGTTTAAACCATATGTTAACTCATTAATCAAATTGCTATAAGGAGTGGAGGAATCATACATCAGGCAACTCGGAGCGTATTGTGAATCTGAGACTTTAGGAGTAGATAATTGCTTTTGGTTGTGCTGCTCCAACCTAGAGTTCAAAATTCTTATTCAATTGAGAAATGTATTTACTCTAAAATTCAAGAGAAATCAAAATCATAGGTATATATTGAGGTTAATTACCTAGTTGGTGTAGATTCAGGAAGTTTTCCTTTATCACGTTGATTCATTACAGGAACCCCATGATCAGTTGAAGCAGCTGCAGGAGCTCCTTGTATCTTGTTTTGTTTCGCGGCTTCTACTTTCCTGAAGAATTAGTTAAGAGATACCAAAAAAATGAACTCTACATCATTATAAAGTCTTTTATTCAGTAAAGAATCTCTAAAATATGTATTCTTATTTTAACATAAAAAAAAATGTAAAAACGGTTCAAAAATGATGTATACAGAATATTATTACTTCTTGGTGATAAAAATTTATAAAATGAAAAGTTTGATACCTTAAAATATTTACAATCTCAGCCTTGGTGGAGGTAGGGTATCGTAAAACAAATCCTTCAGTGGGCCTGTTGGCTGAAAAGCCCAAAACATGTGAGCCCAGTTCCTCCGAACTAGGGGTGCCCAAAGACGGAGTTGATGGTACTTGCAATGCGGCACCTTGTGGTTGTGGTGCTAAATTACTCATACGTGCATTCATCCCTCCATTGTAAATCACCTGATCTGCCCTATTTTGTGACCTTTATTTTCAAATTAACGAATTATTATTTACTAACATGTAGAAATAATTGTTACAGATAAACAATTATTATAAGAATTTAATTTATATGCACTGTTATTAGTCATACACGTAATTGATTGTAATGTGCTCACATTATAAAACTTTTTAGACTAACCATTCATAAAAATTTAACTTTTATAAATGTTGCTTACATTAAGATTTGTGCCGGAACAACAGGAAGTTGTACGAGACCAATATTAGGAAGTGTGACTTGGGGACAATTCTGAATATTCTGATTACCATTCAATGGAGAGGCCCTGCAATAAAAAATATATTTACAATTTTAATTTCTTAATTAACCAATTGAATTGTGACTGAGTTAAATCATTCACATTTCATACATTTGACTTGCAGCAGGTCCAATGCTATACGAATTGCTTGAAGAGGCCAGCAAGTTTGGTTGTTGACCATAATTTGAGCACATTGTAGGCCTATCATAATCACATAATATTTAATTATACCATTCAGTCTCAATAACTTGATTATATAATAAACTGTAAATTTTTTAGTTTTTGAAACCTAGTATTGACAGCAACTGGATTAAAAGCTGGCCTTATTGGAATTTGAGAATGTGAATCAGAAATTGTCTGCGTTTCGAGGCCATGTCCGGCTTGATGCATCGATGGAGTTAACATCAGGTTCTGTTGTGGCCTGAGTAATAAGTAGATAGTGTCATGCATTTAATTTGTTTGTTAACTTAATAATGAAAGTGATTGTTATAAGAAGTGGAGGAATCATACAGCATGTTTTGAGCATATTGTGAATTGCAAATGGTAGGACCAGACAGTTGGTTGTAGTTTGTGTGCTCTGGCCTATTGAATTCAAAATAATTATTCAATTGAACATCATTATAAATATAAAGAGCATAAGAAACATACTTAATTGTCATGACATTAAAGGGAGTTATACAAAATTGTAAGTCCACATGGGTTGAGACATTGGATTTGGATTCTCTGGAGTACCTGCACTGAGCAACAGATGTAGGAACTAGGAACTATATCACTAGTTCTAATAGTCCATACATCTACTGCACTGTGCACACACAGAATCACAATTTTGTCTCTTTTCTATTCCAAAATAATATAGAGTCAACCACATAGTTGTTTGTAAAACAAAAATGAAATAATACCTAGAACTCTGCATGGTTTGAGAGTTTATGATAGGATTTAGATTTTGATAAGGAAGTATTATAACAGATCCATCATTTCTATTAAATTGTCCACTTTGATGTCCCATTTCAAATCCTGCATTTGCTTCCATTTGTGGTTCACAGAATGTCGGCTGCATTGAATTTTGAGATTGGGGGTAATTATTCAATGGTTTAGGTCCATGTGCAGCTTGATACAATGGAGCCATGAATGACTGGTTCTGGGATCGCCTGAGTATAAAAAATATATATAATATCATGCATTTAATTGTATGTTAAGTTATTTATTAATGAGATTAATTTTCATAAAACAAATCACAATAATTCGTTTATTTAACTTTTAAAGTATTATAATTAAAATCAAATATTTTCAATTATTTGACATTTATGATTAAATGAAAGTGTAAAAAATATTTATGCTACAATGTATATAAATTAAATTCTAAATTAATTTGATATACGTATTAGGTTACTTGTAATTTAAGTAATATAACAAATAGGTGTTGTACCCAACTTGATTAACCAATCAGTTAGTCAGTGGGTTAAAATTCAATTAGCATATGTGCTATTTGGTTAGATTGATTCATGTGTGAATTGGCTTACAACCTATGAAATGAATAAGCCTTTTCATCATTCTATTGTGTAGTTTCTATAAATTACTTTGAGTGCAAGTAAATATTTACAAGATAAGAGGGAAGTCATGATTCTATGTTTCAAGCATGTACCATATATGATCAGGTTAAAGGAAAAGTTGTAGTTAGTAAAGATGTGAAGATAACTTAGCATGAATTATGGGATTGGAAGCAAAATACTAACAACATTAGGCAACAAGTACAATTTCTTGCATCATTGTTGAATGATTGTCAAAGCAATGAAGAAGTAGTTAAGGAAATAGTATAATCAAGCGGACATCAAAGATCAAGGGGCCGCCACTAGTGCATTTGCTCTATTTGCTAATACATAACCATTAAATGTTGAAGAGGCTATGAAGATAGAACCTTGGAGAGAAGTAATGATGGAAGAAATTAAGGCAAATGAGAAGAACCAAACATGGCACTTAAGACCATCAATGCCCCTACTTTGTCTGTATGTTGATGATATGTGGGTGACTGGTAGTAATAAGGAGGAAATTGAAGAATTCAAATTAACCATGAAAAATGAGTTTTAAATGTCAGATTTAAGAAAGTTGACTTACTTCCTTGCTATGGAATTTAGTGAAATAAAGGAAGGACAAGTAGCGCATAAAAAAAAATATGTTGGTGAAATCTTAAGAAGACACAATATGTTTGGATGCAATTATGTTGCTACTCCAATTAAAGTTAATGCCAAGTTAGAAAAATGAACTAAAGAAACACTAGTTGACACCACTAAATTCAAACAATTGTTAGATCTCTAAGGTACCTATGCAACACTAGGCCTGACTTATGCTATAACGTTGGAGTTGTTAGCAGATTTATCAAAAACCCCAAGCATACTCACTTGATTGCAACCAAGAGGATCGTGAGATAAGTTCAATGAACACTAGAGCATGTAATTTTGTTTGCTAGTAATATGAAGCATGGAGATGAAGATTTCATTGGATATTTAGATTTTGATTGGTGTGGGGACAAAAGTGATAGAAGAAGCACATCAAGTTATATCTTCAAGTTCATAAAATCATCAATTGCATGTTGCTCAAAGAAACAACCAGTCATAGCAATGCTCTCGTGTGAGGCATAATACATTGTTGGATGCTATGCAGCATGCTAAGCCCCGTGGCTCAAATCCTTGATTAATGAGTTGAAGATTGAGATATGTATACTAGTTCCATTGATGATTGGCAACATCCCAATAATCAATCTAGCAAAATACCATGTGTCTCATGGAAGGAGCAAATATATAGATAAAATGTTTCATTTTTCAAGAGATCACGTGGGAATAAAGAAATTCAAGCTGATATATTGTCAAACTGAAGTGCAAATAACTAATATCATGACTAAAGCTTTGAGAACAAATAGATTTGAGGAGCTGAGTTACATGTTAGGTGTAGTTTCACTTAGATATTTGAATTAAGAAGAAAAAAAAGTATTAGGCAACCTGTAATTCAAGTAATGTAACAATTAGATGTTGTAACCAACTTGATTAACCCACTAGTTAGTTAGTTAGTTAATAGGGATGGTAGGAGAAAGACGAGTAGAAAACCATGTGAGAATAGTAAGGGTCGTTGATGAACTACACCGCCATTTCCCAATCCTTTTCTAAGATATTGAAAAGCTCGTCGTCCTCATCTTCCATGTAAGACGGTGTTTTGGAATCAGAGTAAGGTTAGAGAGAGGAGATGAAGTCCATTGAAAAAGACGTGTTTTGGAGGGATTGAAGTTTGAAATCCGGTTGAGATCGAAAAGGAAGCAATGAAAAAGAAGGATCTATATGGTTTGAGATTTCTGGTAACACACCATTAATCTTCTACCTATAGTTGTTTTCACTTGTTCATTGTTTTTCTTAAAAGGAGATCTAGATAGTTTGACAGAGGTTAATTATATTAATGGGTAATTTAATTAAAATTAATAAGAAACTAAATTTAATACCTTCCAGTTTTACATACACCCAACACATATTTAGCTTAAAAATTAAAGTAGAGACAATATTGTGAGTTACACTCCCAGGTGAAGTATATGTAGCGAGAATAACAATTTAGCTTGTTTTAAAGAATCCATAGGTAAAGAAAGTGAGAGTACCTAATGTCTTGAGCAGTTTGAAAATTCATGATAGGAAGATTGTGAAGAAGAGGGAGTGATGCAAATCCCTGATTTGTAATAAACTGTCCACTTGAATGCCCCGTTTCATATCTTTGCATTGAGTCCACCTGTACACAACTCAAACAAATATGGCTCACAAAACCAACTATTTTTCTCTCTATTCCACGATAATTGTATAACTCAAAGAGATGGAATAATATTTAGTAGTATATTTGTCATTATTGTTATTAATGTAAAGTAAAAAATATTAAATTTAAAGATGTGCAAGTAGATTTAATTAGATTGTACAATTAAAAAGATCATTAATGTTACATTAAATTGAAAAGAGTCATTCTTTTAGAATAAATTATTTTTAAAAATGAAACATCCATTATAAGACAATAAGAGTACTTGATAATAAATTATTTTTAAAAAAGAAACACCCATTATAGAACGGTAAGAGTACTTAATAATATATACTTATAAGAAATATTGGTGTATTTTATATAAAATTATAATAAATACATCAATTTTTTATATATTATTTTATTTATATTTCATTCTAAATATAGAGTATTCTTTAAGATCTTCAACAGATTTATTTGACATTTTCATACAAATTAATATAATGTTTAAATGAAAGAAAGAAAATAGGTAAATTCCAAATTGTTTTGGAAAAACTTTAGATATGTTACTAACAACCAATTAAAACCATTATGCCAAGATTTTTTTTACTCGAATTTTAGGTTTTACATAGTTATAAGTGGTACTCACCCACAATTTTTCAAAGACAATTTAAACTTTAACCAAAAAAATAATATTTTTATTAAAATGTATTCATTATATCCTATAATAATTGATTTATTTGATTATTTTACATATATTATAAATGAAAATATATAAATGAAATAGAAAAAAAATAATATTTTTACTAAATATATTAAATTGGTACATGGTTTGTATTAAGTAGATGGTAAAATTAAAAACCACAATGTCTTTCACATTTAATTATTTCATAAAAATTATAAAAAAAAAATAAACAAAAGAAAGATAATAAATAAAAAATAAAAGGTTGATAACTTTAATATAATACACATAATATTAATTATATAATTGAAAAAAAATTAAAGATACATTAAAACTTAAAAGTGACATTATTATAAAACAATTTTTTTTATCAATGTGACCGGTAAGACAAATAGACGAAGTAATGAATACCAGTTACATATTTGTCTTTTTTATCTTTTCCATAAATCAAAAGCATCGATTAAATAAATTAAGGCTAAAAAAGTTATACATATCTAAATTAATTTAGTGTTATTATATGAGGAAAAATTCAAACGTCCAAAGATTAAGTAATAAGGGGTGTAGATAGTATTGTACTCACCGGGTCTGAGGCGAACGACTCTGGAAATGGAGGCAGTAAATTAATTTCACTGTAATTATTGTTTTCTATGTTACTATCTCTCATCAACATTTGATTGCTCATATTGTACCCGTTTGGCATACCCATATCTTGCATCCTATAACATATGAACGTTAATATTGCATTACACATCATATGATAATTAATGTCCACGATTACAACATATAGTTCATCAAAGAGAATATAGGAAAAACTTACGGTTGAAAATTCTCATTCTTGTTTTCAGGATATTGGTAACCCATTTGTGGATCAATGAATGAAGCTTCTCCATCAGAGATCGATAATCCCACCTATTAAAATTATTTAAAATAGAGTACAATTACTTGTCATCTCATTAGCTAAGATTATACAAAAGTCGCAGCTAGATATATAACTTAGTGTGCTTGTACATGATTTCCTATACTTGCATCAAAGTGTGAAGTAATAAATGTGTGTATGTATATATGTGTTCAAAAGATCTCTTATTAATTCATCTATTTTTCTATATGAGTGAAAGTCTCGATTCAAATTTAATATGATAATTACTGTAATAAATGATACTTAAATTTTCATCAAAAAAATAAATAAATGAAATTTAAATAATTATATATTACTACTGTTTACTGCATATGAAACAAGTCCATAAAACTAACTTTATATATATATATATATATATATATATATATATATATATATATATATATGTGTGTGTGAATGTAGATTATTTTGATTGTAAATAAGTTTCAAGGGAATACTATTTTTGTCACATTAATTTGTTCGTTTAAAAAATAAAGAAAAATTGTGTACTGAAAAATGTGTTTTTTTTAGCTACAAATGAAATCTTGAATGAGTGAGGGTAAGAAAAACAAAAGAAGAATATTAAGGCAAATAAAATTATCTATGATGATATAGTTTTTCATGTAAAGATTGGGAAATCTTTAGTACTCTTATATTTTGCTTATTAAAATAATTTATGACGATATCATAATATAAATTTATAATTTACCGAGTATGGTAGAGGTTGACTTGCTTGTGTAGCTTGTGTTTCAGAATAAAGTGGAGCTACAAAGTTTGGAATTGACTCGGGCAGCTGATTAGAAAAACGAGAATTCTTAATTAACAAAAAAATAACTAATTTAAAATTAGATTACTTAAAAAATATAATTAGAGATGAAAAATGATGTTATTTCAAATGATTAATTTTTGGAAAGTAAAGTAAAATTGTCACCTTAGAAAGATCCAGATCAAGGTTGCAGTTTGAGGAAGTTGGAAAAAGCTCAGTTGTTTGGATCTGATTTTGTGTTGGGGTTGTTTGTCCAACCAAGCCATACTGAACCTGAAAAATTATTTAATAAATAAACTTTATAATTAAATATAAATGCATAAACATTAAATTTTTGGTTCCGTGGGCGAATTTTGATTTTAATTAATGAATCTGAATTCGCAAAATCATTTTTTTTTAATCAAAATTAGGTTTGAGCTTTGCAAAATATGCAATTCGATTTCAAATGAATTTTTTTAAATTAGTCACGGTAAAAAATAATGGTGCTTACTGCAGGTGTAGAAGCAGGAGCCATCATTGTTACTGATACATTACTAGTATTTTGTGTATGATGAGTTCCAAACACGCATGATTGGAGATCCTGTTGATTTTGATGTTGTTCCTGATAAAAACAAACAAGTTTTCATAAAATAAAAAGAGAGTGAAAAAAAAATCCAAAAAGAGACGTTTTGGTAAACAAAATTAAAATAATAAGTCAACGAAGACGACAGTATAGGGACTAGGATGTTGTCCTCAATCCAATCCAATCATTATGCAGACCAACACTGTCTACTCAACCTCCTCAGTCCTCATCCATGTTTTTCTCTCTCAATACCAAAAATATTTTTGTCCATAAATTACCCCGGTTTAGTTGACAAAAAAGTCAAAGAAGAAAATAATAAATTGCTGATAAATTAGAAAACAGCAGCGTGGGTTTGTTAAGAAAGTATTTTTTTTTATTTACCTTATTTTATAATAAAAGAGAGAACACAGTATACTTCTTTTTTAAGTTTTGTGAGAAAGGTTTTAAATACCTCTTTTACAATTTTCTAAGGAAATTTTCTTCATTATTTACCGACTTTAATTACTATTAACTACATGAAATTTTATTTAATATTACTGAATTTCAATTCCGTCTAAAATTATTTTTATTCAAATATTATTTCACTAAACTGTAAATTACATTAATTTATTCCTCTTACAAATTAAAACGATGAAAACAAAATGAAAAGAGAAAATAATATTTTACTAATACTACTCTTTCTTATACATACATATTCATAATGAATGAAGAAAAAGAGTTATGGAAAAGAATCTATCTAAACAATTTTTTTTTTCTTTTTTCCTAAATAATCTAACGCAAAAGTTCAGGTAATTAATGATTTTCTTTCTTATAGATGTTTTAAGAAATAATATTATGATACATTTAAATGTTGAAATTTAGTAACTGATTTTTTTCATGAATGAAAACTAATTGCTTGTTTTAGCAAAACCTTTTTTTAGGAGAAAAAAAAAGTATTGTAAAAAAAAATTAGTAAATATATATTAAATTTTTCTTAAAATATTGATTTAATACATATTTAGTCCTTCAATTTTTACCAATTCAAATAATCG
>JBBPBS010000276.1:18350387-18376684 GCA_037974835.1 Cicer judaicum
AAGTCGTCATTTACCTTTGATAATGGCTACTTGTAAGGTAAGAAAAAGATTATTGAAAAAAAAAAACCCACTCCTTTTACAAGAAAAAATAAATGAAAAATTTCCTTGAAACCCCAACCAATATAGATATTAATCCATACATTGTATGAAAATGGACAAGTAAAAAATAATTAAAATCTTTACAATGAAACAAAATAAAAGACGCAAGAGTTACGACAATTGGAATGCAGTATTCCTCTAAGAAAGCCTCCATGTTGGATTGAGATCTACCAAAATTTACAATATCGTCAAATAATTAAAAATTGTATCTTGACTAAATATCTTTTTGGAGATATTAAATCTAAGTACACGAATTTACTCCCTCTTTCGTTCGGTTGATCATATCTATCTCGTTAATAAGTGATTTCAGATAGCAAAAAGAATACTTCTTTTTTAATATTTATTTCATTTCTTGCGAGTTAAATACAATTTTGGTCACTGTAATATGAATTAAATTTAGTTTTAACCTTGAAAAAAAACAATTTTAAAATTGTGCCATTAATTATAATTTCAAATTACTTTATTTTAATCTTCCACAATATTTATTTATAAAAAAATAATGATATGGCAAACGGAGTTGACAATCTTTTGGAGACGTGCATTTTTAAAATATGAATCAAACATCTTTATGATAAAATAATTAAATTAAATTAAATTAGAATAATTTAGAAACTAATTTCCCTTCTTCTATAGCTTCCCCTCACTACCCTTATCTTATATTTATCCAAACACAAAAAAGTACATTTGAATGTCGTCTATATCTATCATTTAGTCCAACTAATAATTTTACTAAATATTTTAAATTCAATATCTATTATCGTTTACTCCAACACAAAAAATATATTTGAATGTCATCTATATTATCAATTTTTTCTTACAGTCAATATAATATCTATTATATCTTATATTGTTTTCCTTACAAAAATAAAATAAAAATTTCACGTGTCAACCCTTTGACCGTTTTAAATTTTTTTGCCCAATTCATAGTTATTTAATTTTAATTCTTAATGGAAAAAATCAATGAAAAATAATAATAATAATAATAATAATAATAATAATTTATAGATTTTTTTACTGTTATAATATATAATTTTAATTGCAGTTTTTGTACCTCTATTATTACTAATTTACGTAATTAGTCTCTCTATTATAAGAGTTAATAATTTTTGCATTTCCTTCATAATTTTAAAATAAAAAAAATGATGATTTAATATATTTGTTAATGATGTGACATGTAATTATATGATATAAAATTATCTAAATACATTAATTATTCATATGTCATTAATTAAATTAAAAATATGAAAAAATTTATGAAGTTGAAAGTTAAATTCTTACGACGTTTTGTTTCAATTTTCTGGGTGCTAATCATTCTACATCATTGTATCATATGTCAAATTATTTAAAAAATTGTACGTCATATTTTTTAGTTAAAAAATTATATGATTGGACCAAAACTATCGACTTTTAAAATAAGAGAACTAATTTCATAAATTAATAAAAATAAGGAAATTAAAATTACAATTAATCGTAATATAGTGAGCTAAGAGACATCGAGTTATCTACGTAAGAAATATACAATTATTTTCATTTTGTTGAAAAGAAAATTATATTAAGAATTTAAATTATGATAATTGATTCTCTCAATATATATTCGTACAAGTAATATTATTTAAAAGAGGAAAATGATAAACTCAACATAACTATATCAAAATATATATAATAAATTCAATAGGCAAAGAAGTCAACATATTTATTATTTTTACAATCAATAAACATTACTTCAACTTGTCGGCTATAAAAATGAATAAAATTGAACAATAATTTATACACAGATCGATTATATATATTAAATGGAGATATAATGATGATGAATTATGTCGGTAACCATTTTAGAGTCAAATTTGTTAATAATCTAACATCAACTTCAAATGTTTACCCAAATTTTAACCATCAGAGCCTCTAACAAGTTAAATTTCTTAATAATGCACAAAAATATTTACATATTATTTGTTTATCAAAGACTTTCAGAATAAAATATTTTATTTAAATATTAACTGGTATAGTTTTATGATTAATTATTTTTTTTAAATTACTATATAAAGTGAAAAAATGAAAAGAATATCAAAATTCCACGTGTCCATCCTCTTACTCCCAAATCATTTAAATTTACATTCAATTCATACTTTACCGTTTCTTAACCTTTTGAATTCAACTTAATTTTTTCAAATTCATGATAATAAATATAAGTTAATTTTAATTTTTGTCTATTTATTATTTGTTTGACTTAATATAGAATTTGTTCTAAAAAAACTTAATGTAGAATTTATATTTTCTAAAGTTTAATTTCATTTGTTTTTACCAATAACTAATTTAAATTCATGAAAAGTTAATAACCGTAATAACTCATAAGTAGAATTGGGTATTTGGGAATGGAGTTCGAAGGCTGACCTGTTTAACTCATCATAGTCTATGTATATTAAGATCATATTTTGTTGTTCGTTTATATTTTGATTTGCGTGGCTGGACTGTTTAAACCATATGTTATACGATTTTAATCAATACATTTGTGAGTTGACTTGGGGTTCGTGTAATTATCATTTTCAAAAAACAAAATAAAAAACAACTATACTTTTGAATTAGTTAATGCCTTATGAACTGATTAATGCTTTTGTTACGGTATATTATTATTCGTAAGTATTATTTTTAGTTATTTTATTATTATCAATTTACATAAATAATTTCCTATTTTAATAGTCGACGGTTTTGATTTATTTTTCATATCTTATAACTAAAATAATATAGAATAATATAGAATTGACATATTTTTAATGACGTAACATATAATTTTATGATATAAAATCACTTAGATGCATTAATTATTTATATGTCATTAATTAAATTAAAAATATAACGAAAAAAATTGAAGTTGAAAGTTAGAATTGTAATGCGTTTTATTTAAATTTCAAAGTATTAATCATTTTACTTTATCGTATCATATGTCACGTTATTTAAAACATATTACGTCATCATTTTTTAGTTAAAAAATTAGAACAAATAATAAAACTATCGACTTTTAAAAATAAGAAGACCGATTTCATACAACAGTAAAAATAGACGAACTGAGATTGCAATTAAGTCAATTTGTGACTTCTTTCTTACTCAATACTTAGAATAAACAGAATTTATTTTATTTTTGTATGGTTTGCGGTTCAATCCATTTAACAACAGACTAGCGCGAAATGAATTCACATTAACGTATTACAATTTGTTATTTTTCACAGACAAATTAACTTAATCCACTCAAATTAAAATATTCCTGAGTTTAAATAAGTTGTTGACTAGTACATATATCCAACTCTAGTGATAAGTTGTTGACTTTTTTCTACATCAAATTGGAGTGTTAAGCCTCAAAAGTGATGATAATAAAAAACAATTACTTTTATTACTAATGAAACGAAACTCAAACACGAATGGTGCTATATGTGTTTGATTTTAAGCCCAAGCACATCTAACCGAGCCTACTTATCATAGACTTATAGTTAGAGGTGGAAACATATTATGTTTAGATTAAATTAAATTGTACTATTTAACATGTCATTTTATATAACCTAACTTTATGTGATATTTAGGAAAAACTAACAAACTAGACCAATAAAACTAAATTATACTTTGACATCTAACATGTAATTTTATATAATCTAACTTTATATTTTGTTAAATTCTATTTCATAATAATACTTTTAAATATCTAAAAAAATTTATATATGTTAGTATGCTTAAATAAAAAATATTGACAAGTTAATAATTTAACACAAATTGCACGATTTAATATAATAGTAATAATAATTAATTTATATATTGTCACTTAAATAAGATGGTTTGATAGACTTAGAAAGTTTTTTTTTGCTAATAGGTATCATGGTATTTTTAATTACGACAATGATGCTTGTATATTTTAAATTTCTCGACACGAATTGGAAACTTCATTTTCTTTTTAGCTTTCTCTCTCAAGGTGTTAATGAGGTATCCAGGTGTCTAGAATTATTTTTCTTTTTAACTAAATAGACTTTTAAAAAAATTATTGAATTATGTTTGGATGAACAACTTATAACATAAACACTTCGTTGGGTTCAAATATGAGTGGTTAAGTCACACGTTAACTAAGAACTAGCTAAATGTTGAATATAAAAGTGGTGACTCCATATACATAACTAATGTCTTAAGGTTTTTGATTGAGATATAATGTCAAAGTATTTTGGGGTCATAAAATATTTAACTTGTTGCTTTAGTATCCAATAACTTTATGAGAGCATTGGATCGACTTGATGAGAGCAAGAGCGAATGTTAGTATTTCATCCTTGTATTGAAAGTTTTTATAACGGTGTTGGATTTTGGTGTAGTCAAAAGACATGTCTCATTAGTAATAACAACGGTACAAGTATATAGGATGTGAAAGAGTCACACTTAATGGTGACATTGTTGAGTTTAACTATTAGGGGTTAAGTATCACATTGAATAAGAATGAGATAAATGTTGGATATATAAGATTGGTGACTGATATATCTAATAAGTATATATGATGTGAAAGACTCAAAATTGAAGAGGAGATTGTTGGATTTAAGAGTGAATAGTTAAATCTTACATTGACTAAGAATGAACTAAATATTGAATATATAAGAGTAACGATCAATGTATCTAATGTTTTATTATTTTTGATTGAGATATGATGTCAAAATCACTTATGGTTCACGCATAAGTTATTTTAATAATACAAAATAAATTGATGTCAAACTGAATTTTGATCCAAGCAATTAAATAAAATTTGGTGCACATGCTTTGTTCAAATCCTCCAGATAATGGGTTGAATTTGCAAGATTTCTAAAACATGGTACATCTTTCCCTTTAATTTCTAAAGAATGATACATATATATTAGGATAAATTGATATTCAATTGATTTATTCTTGTTTTTTGGACTAAAAATACCTCAAATTTTATCACCCTAAGGTAAAGCATGTCCGTATTTAAGGTTGATTTTCTTTTTCTTTTTCTTTTATAGGTCATTTAAGGTTGATTCTTTAATTGTGAACATTAATGATTGAATTCATTGTGATGGTTTGAGAATAACGTAGTGGATTGATTTGAGCCGCACGTGTATGAAATTATACTTTAGAAAATATGACACTGTTTTAAAATATTGAAATTATACCTTATAAAATATGACACTGTTTTATTTTTAATTTTTATAAAAAATTTTAACAACAACTTTTAATCTTCTAAATATATTTTTTTTTCATTTTTATTTATAATTTTAAAATCAATTATTGTGTATTATTAAAAAATTTAATTATTTTTTCATAATATATAAGATATATTTAACTTCTTCTGTACAAAAATTTAAATTTTTTTAACAAACAATAAAAGTTTAAATTTTTTATATTTAAAAATTTATATTTAATTAATTAATCGCTAAAACTTTATAATTTTTTTTAAAGAAAATTCTTATAGTTTATTAAATATTACTGAAAATATTATTCAAAAATTCAAAAGACATATAATGGTTGATAGAAAATTAAAAACAAAGTTTTTTTTAGAGATTAAAAATTGATAAATTCTTTTTAGTAAAAACTAAAATCAAGATACTAAAAATTCATATAGACTAAAATTTATTTTATTTTTTATTAAAAATCAAATATATTTTTAAGCAACTAAATACCATAATTGAATTTAAATTGGATGAACTTTAGTTAAAATAAATTTTACGATCAAATCTTTGAATTTTAGTTGAAATAATTTACCATTTTATGAATATATTGATCAAACTATCATAATTGTTCGAATGGTTAGATAAATTATTTGTGTAAAGACTCTTTACAACATAACAATTAAATCCGACGATAATAAGAGAGGACAAAAAGAAAGGATGAAATAATGGTCACTGCAACGCAACTGGTTAACAAATTACTGAATCACTGACACTGTCATGGTCCTTCTTTCCCTTCTGTCCCCCTGCCCTCTTCTCTTCTCTTCCCCCACTCATTTATTCATCGTCCTTCCTCCTCCACCACTTGTTCTACTTTTCTTTTGTTTGCTTTTTACTATTTATAGTACTAATAGTAAATAGTAATAGTAACAAAATTATAATATTAATATCACTGTAAAAAAAAAAGTAAAAAACTCAATTAATTGTTGGTGCGGGGGCTGGGAGATGAGCACATGTAATTAAATTGTGTAACGGAGGAAATGGTTGACCTGTGAAAGCGACTTGACGGTGGAAGGAGGAAGTGATGGCATCGCATGCCATGTGTGGCAACCCTACAACAAAATTAGTACTAAACAGTATTATGTGTGTCGTGTGTGTGATGATGATGCTTTTGAGGTTTTGTCACTTCCAAATCAACAAAATCAAATTCAAGTTTTAGTAAGCTAATTAACTAACGGTTCGGTCAATCAAAACGACACTGCAAAGAGAAAACTTGGATTGGACTCATACTAATACCATAAATTGTACCAGATCGTTCAGGACTTTGATAATGACTATAATACCCCTTAATACCGGAAAGAGACAACTCTCCACTTTGCGTAGTGGTTCAAACTAATTTGGTAAGGAGAGCACACACAAGGAGCTCCCATCTTTACCATTTATTTTTTCAAAATATTACAAACAACTAATTACGATTCTTAATTTAAAATATTAATAAAAGTTAAATCAAGAAAAAAAAAGTTAAATAATGTAGATAATTAAGATAGTATTAATTACATTAAAAGTTACATAAGAAAAGTCTTCGATTTTAATAAAGTTTTGTTCGTAAATATATTATTTATTATGTGTTTTTTAATTATTATTATTATTTAAATAATAATAATTAAAATCAAATGAAGAGAAAATAAAGTAAGAAAGAAAAATAATTATTTTTTAATTGAGAAAAATAAATAAATTATTTTAAAATTAAATGAAAAAGAAATATATCAATTAAGTTTCTGTGAAAAAAAAATTCAACAAATTTTGGAGAAAAAAAGTTCTAACATCATATTAAAATTTTTAATTTAAATAATTGATAAAAGAAAATTAAAAAAAATTAATAAATTGAATAATATTAATAACTGAGATAACATTAATTACATCAAATATTAGATATACTTTAGATAAACAAACAACAAATATAAAATAACTAATTAATTAATTAATGAAAATAACTAATCAATTTAACAAACTAATCAAAACAAATATAAAAGAAACACTCAATTTTCAAAATAGCAATATTAAAAAAATATAAGATAAATATGATATATTAATTTGGTAATAAAAATTAAGATATTGGTCCAATTTGTTTTTCCTTATAATGCCTTCCTTTTTTCTTTTCTTTATTTAATAGGGGCAATTTTTTATCTAGATTTTATCCTTTTAAATTGTTGTCATTTTTTTAATTATTTATATAAATGATTTTTAGATATATTAATTTTATGCTTGAATATTTGATTTGTCTGCGCTTTTCTCATTTTCTTCTTTGTATGTTTTTCTTTTAATTTAAATCTTCTAACTTAAATTTAGTTTTACAATATCTCTACTGATAGTTGCTCTTTAAAAAAACTTACGTGACTAACAAATAATTAACGTCACAATTTGATGTGTTAGAGAAATAAATTAAATAATTAAAAAAAAATTAAGTAACTAAATTGTTTAAAAAACAAATGAAAAAACTTAAATGTGATATATTTTAGTCTATCAATCGAAAATCAAAAATATATTTGGAGATTAGAGTTCTATCTTCTTTTAATTGTTTAAAAAACAAATGAAAAAACTTAAATGTGATATATTTTAGTCTATCAATCGAAAATCAAAAATATATTTGGAGATTAGAGTTCTATCTTCTTTTCTCTATCAAAAATATATTTAGATGAAAGGACTAAAACATAAAACATTCAATTTTTCTACATTTCTTTTTTAATTAATTTAATTACTTAATTTTATTTTTTAATTATTTAATATATTTTTCATCTACATCACTTCTTTGTTTGCCACATCAACTTGCAACTGACATAGATAATTTTAAAATTAAATTAAATTTAAAGGGATTAAATTAAAAAAAAGGCGCGAACCTACAGGAACAAATCAAATATTTAAGCTTTAATTTTTTTCGGTTATTTACTAAGGACAACATTTTTATTTCTGATCTTGATGATATTTTCGTTAATTGATAAATTTTATCACATTTATAGATATTTTTTATGTTTTATGTTATTAATATGAATATTGTGAGTTTGTTTACAAATTAATTATTTTTTATTTTAATTACTTTGAATTTATTGTTCTCAATCAATATAATCTTTATAAATTTTAATAAATTAATATTATTTTAGTAATAATAAAAAAAGAATAAAGATATTAAAGGAAAATAAAGTCTTGAATAAGTGTAGAGAAATTAAAATTGTACAAATATTATTATTGTTTATATTTTAGTTGATTATATTAGAGTGCAATGATTATACACTTTTCATTTATAGTAACTTTACATCATACCTTTTTTTTCTTTTATTTTTCACTTTGTTTTTTGTACTTATAATTTGACACGGTTAAATCTCAAACAATTGATTCATAACATTAAATCGATATTAAAACAAAAACAAATTTTTCAAAAGTCCATAAACCTATCTTTTAATTTCTCATATTTTCTTTATAAAATAGTGGTACTTATGAAATGATAAATAAAAAAATTTATCAATTAATAATATTAAATATAATATGTTTGTGTATATTTATAGGGTCACCTGTCTTTTTTTTTTTCAGAATATTGATTTGAAAAGTTCGTTTGGTTGGTGCTTGAGCTGGATGATGAAAAATTTTCGTGTCGAGTTCTTTTAAAGAATGGATCTATAAGAGTTCACCTATCTCAATCCAATAACAAAAAAATCTTATGTTAGAGACCAAAATCGATTATCTTTAATTTTATAGAAACTAACTCTAAACAAAAAAATAATAATTCAAAAATTAAAATAAAAACAAAAAAGAATGAAAGACATCTTTAAACTTTTTTTTATTATATCACCACCATTTTTCCCTTGGTCAGATCAATCTCTTTATTTATTTATTTTAAGGGATATGTAAGGATCATGGATATCTAAAAAACTTTGTTTTAAGAGATATTTTCCATCTTTATATGATGATTTACGAAAGAGTGTTTAAAATTATAATAACCTAATCATTACAGTATTAATATAAAATAACCTGATCATCACATGTTATATTATTTTCGTGGACAACATAAATAATATTTTTTTTAATAATATTTTTGGTAAGTTTTAATTAAATGATGAAATTTAATTTATATATAAAATTATTTTATACTGTACGTAAAAACATACTTTAATTCAAGTTATATTTCAAGATCAATTTTTTTTACTATTTTAAAGATAAGATTTTTTAACACTGGATACATTTGTATTGAAATCCTTTTTTACTATATATTTAGAATTAAAATATAATTTTAAATACCCTAATGCCATATATTTTTTCTAACATCATACGGCCTTTTTATAATATTGCTAAGATCTTTTACTGTTGCACCGTACATCAACTTTAAAGAAGATTAGATTTAAAAGGTAAGACTTTATTCTCTCTAAATTTGATGGTTCTCGGAACTTCTGCATCGTATAAATGTTGTATATTTGTGGTAATAATTGATATACATGCATTAATCTTCCATCCTCTCCATTAATCACCAAATCAAAGGATAGTTTATTTGGCATTTTCCTTTTCTCAATAATTGTGCAGGGACTATACATACTATAAAAATGGCAATTAAAAAATCGACACATCTTAAACCAAAAAATAAAATAAAATCAATACACCTAAAATATCTAGATCAAATACACGATTAAATTCAGAATTGCAAATTTGCAATTTAAAAAAAAATATATACAAATTGCAAAACTGCAAATGTTTGCTCGCTGTAAATTGATACAGTAATAAGAAATTTCTGGAATGTTGTGGTAAAAAAATTAAAATACAATTTGAATCCTTTATTTAGTTAAATTTGTAATTTAAAATTTTTTCAGTAATTGATTTCTATGTTAATCTGAATTTTAATATGGTAATATAACAATCATCTATATAATGTACATATATAATGATATGAAAAATTTTGGTACACGTAAGAAATGAGTCAATATTATATATTTGCAATTAAATTTTTCATACAATCTCTTAAGATATTGCTATATCCGTAGTAGTAGTAGTATTATAATATCATATATTTGAAGTATGAAACAATATATTTCCATAAAAGAAAAATGAAATATAGTTAGAAATGGTATGATTCTTGAATTGATCGTAGTCGAAATTTGTTAGCGAGATAGTCGGAATCGTGGGTGCACTTGTTCAGCGTTGTATCGCAAAAGCAAATAAATAACAGAAATACCACACCCACTTACATCGCGCTCTCAGTGGAAAAAATCATCATCAAATAACGCAATTTTTGGAAAAGAAAAAATAAAAGAATAATAATATTAATAATAATGGTACCGTGGAATACTCCGTGTGCAGCGTGCAAGATTCAGCGTCGAAAATGCACAGAGGAATGTGTGTTTGCGCCGTATTTTCCGCCGGACAATCCTCAAAAGTTTGCATACGTACACAAAGTGTTCGGCGCTAGCAACGTTGCAAAGTTATTGAATGAGGTGAACGCTTCACAGCGTGAAGACGCCGTTAAGTCACTCGCTTATGAAGCCGAAGCTCGTTTAAGAGACCCTGTTTATGGTTGTGTTGGTCTTATTTCACTCCTTCAACATAACCTTAAAACTTTGCAAATTGAACTTAATCATGCTAAGAAAGAACTCGCTTCTTTTATTGGTCCTCAAGTTATGCTTCCTCCATCACCACCGTCGCCGCCACTACTACTATCTCCGCCGCCGCCGCCGCCGACGACGAATTCTTTTTTTCCTGCTTCTCAACGTCAAGAACTTTTCACCTTCAATATTGAACCACCTTCTGCTTCTTCTTCTTCCTCTTCGTCTTCACACGTGTCGTTTCCTTTCTCTTCTTCTTCTACTTCTTCTCAGTTTCAAATTCACCCTTTTCACAATCAATTAATGCTTTCATCATCACAACAACAACAACAACCCAACCTTTCGTTTTTCTCACAGAAGATGTTCAAGTCTGAAAGAGCAAATCTTGAAGAAGATGCCGCTGAGGGTACGTTTACTACTCCTCAATCTGTTTGATTGATTTACCACTTTGCTTTTCATACATTTTCAAAGATTTTTCTTCCACCATTTTTTAACCTAGGTTTTTCCTCCCTTTTTTATTTTAAATTTTCTGCTAGATTCTTCGGTTTTGAATGGTTCAGATACTTAATCTGTTAATGTTTATGATTATTTTCCATATTCTCTACTTTTATTATAGCATAAAGTTGTAAGTGTTTAATTTATTGAAAGGTTCATTCATTGTATCCCTTTCATCCTGGCTTATTGGTACTAGCTAAGTTGATAATAATCACAGTTAAATTTGCTTCTCTTTAACTTATATCTATTTTTTAAATTAGGGAAAAAATGTGTATAGTGTGTATTCATTGAAGGGGTATTTGTGTTTCTTTAGAAATTTATAAAAACTAAAAATTCAGAATCTTGATTTGTTTTTTCACTAATTTGACACGTTTTCACCATTCCCTTTTATTTTTATGGGATAGTTTTCCAGCAATTAGTATTTAGTAATCAAGAGTTTGTATTCTTCTCTGATCATTCTCACACCCTCCAATATGAATAATGATATGATATAAAAAACCCATATTTCAAAATTCTTTCATTGTGCTCTTAATAAGCTTTGATTGATTGAAGTTCTTTCATTTATTTTTTGTTCATTATGAGTCAAATTTTATATATACACTATCTGCTTCTGTACTTCAAATGCTTTATAACCAATTATGTTAAAATTCATTAATTCGATAAGTCAACATTATAATAAATTTACTGCATTTTCTCATTGCCTTTACTTTATTCTGATCTTCTGCAGCTTAATTCTTAACAGTCTGAGGCAAACGGGTGAAATGACGAAAAAGGATACACAACCATAAACAGGGTCTCTTAAACGCGCTTCGACTTGAAGCATGGAAAAGGAAGATAAGGGGAGATAATAGATATAGGTGTAGGTATATGAGATTGACTGATCCTACATTGTTTTTTGAGTTTTAACTTTTTGGAGATGATTTTCAAGATATAGTGAGATCTGCATTGATGTACCACAATGGTTTTTATATAGTATAGGAGTAACTACTAATCTTCTTTTATCCATTTTAGACAAAAATGTATAATCAAAATTTCCAAAGTAGTTTTTTAAACTCAAACCTTTCTTTATATTCTTTAGTGTCATCCCTATATATGTAGAATAATTTGTTTCCCTACATATGAAGAATAATTTGTGTGTAGACACAAACATTTGGACATATATATTGTACATATAGAGTTCAAACATTCTACCTTTAGGTTTGTTACTAACTAGTCATATTATATAATTTTTTTGACATACTTCAAATATGTATGGAAAAGTAAACCTCAAATGTTTCATATTAGTTACTTAAAATAGATTTAGCTATAGATGGTGTGACATTGGTGGTCTAAAGCATTGTCCCTTCATGTGTGATTGAAACCTGGAACCGCAAGCAAGGGATCCAATTGACGAATAACATCCATGCAACCAATTTTGTTAGCACAATTCAAACCTAGAAAGGCTTCACCAATTATAGGATTAGAGATCAGCAGCTTCAATCAAATCTCCTTTGAGGCCCAAACTTAACGCACCCAAAACCCCATACTGACAATTCACTAGTGGTTACATCGACATTGATTCTATTCTAAAATATCCAGGAGGAGGAGGCACTCAAGATATATTTCAATAAAATTAGATGCATAAAAAATCAAAGGAAGATAATTTGGTTGGCTGTAATTTGGTCACTTTGATCGTCACACAATCAAATTATTTTCAAAAATGAAGTCTTAAGCGAATTGACACAAATTCAAAGGAGCCTTTTGCCCGGGGAAGGATTGGATAAAATGAAAATTCATTGGGTTAATCAGGAGAAGGTTTGCAAATGTTATTTGGTTTGGTTTAATCAAGTATAGGTATGATTCGGTTGTGAACAAATTTCTGAATCCGGAATGTATTAAACACCTATATTTGTCTGGTCGTATTCATAAAAAAGACAGTTAAAAAAAGAGGGACATTTTTATTTTGTTTTAAGAATAATTTAAAACTATTATTTTTATTCATTTAAAAAAGAAAACTACAAATAAAAATAAATGGGATCTTTTGACCAATTAAAAATATATTTGATTTTCTGTAAAAAAAATAATATATTTGATTTGATTGCATGTAATTAAATTATTTTAATAATATGAAAAACCTGATTTGATTGCATGGAATTAAATCATTAATCATTAATCCTGGTTTTAATCATTAACGCAAATTAAATCACTTTTTGATTTACCCTAATTAGTAATAATGGGGATATTTTTTTAAAAATATAAGTATTATTATTGCCTTTTTTTTTATCATTTAGTATCCTTTGGTTTCTTTATTTTTGGTCAACGTATCCTTTTGTTTCTACTAGTGTCTAGTAGTATTTTGTTTCTGCTAGTATTGTCTGCTACTCATTTAATTAAAGTCCACTTCTCACAACAAATAGAAAAATAGCAATTTTTGGCCAATGGAAAAAATTTATGAAGCCCGTGAGGGAAAAGGAGGGAACCAAGTTAATCTCTTTTTTTTTTTATTAAAAGAAAAAAAAACGCAATTATATTTTTAATTGGTGTTAATAATTTTTTTTTTCTCATTAACATATTAACGGGAAAACTGACATTGTTACATAGAGGGCAAGGCTACTGCAGCTTTATAAATGAATGTCTTAAGCGAAATGACACAAAATTAAAGAAGACTTTTGCTGGGGAATAGTTAGATAAAAGAAAATTTTATTTATTTAATAGCCATGACAACTAGAGAAGATAAAATATTTTGCATATGCGGATACTCGTTTAAATCTATTTTAATTTAAGTGGAAAAATTCACCTTAATTAGACCTCGATCTCGATGTGAATTTCTTAAAATTAAAATTTAAGGGCTGAGATGAATTTAAAGGTGTTAATATTTATCCGACAATCAAATTCGTCTAATTAGTATTATTATTGTAATTTTTAAATTATATATATATATATATATATGTATATATTGAATATACTTAATATTTTTTTAAATATTAAAAATTATAATATTATTGCTATAATAAATAATTTTTTATTGTTTAATAATTATTATTTTATTATATTAATTATAATATATATATATATGAATTTTTTAAATTATAATTTTATATCTATGAATGAATGTAGTTTTGGACGGAGAAATTCGAACACGTTGCAGATGTAGAGACAAATTTTCATCCGCTCTATCCCGTTGTCATAGCAGCGGGACAAAATAGAGACCGATTTGGGCTCCCCACCGCCATGAAATTTAAGTCTTCATGCTCGTGACAGAATTCAGCTGTCTGTATCTATTTATATATATAAAATAATAAATTTAAAAGTTATATTTATTAATTAATATAATAAAATAATAATTATTATACAATAATAAAAGTAAAAAAATATTAAAATTATATTTTCAATAAAGAGAAAATTAAAATTTTTAATATTAAAAAAATATTAAATATATATATATATAATTTAAAAATGACAATAATATTAATGACACAACAAATTCAAGTACAAATGCGAGAGGATATCAACGCTCAAAAATCTACGCCCCAATAAAAATGGATTTAAATCAGAACGATTTTAAATATGTATCCAAAAGAGAGGATTATGTTGTCATCCATATCAATTAGGAGAAGGTTTGCCTTCCAAACGAGCATGTATAATGGTTTAGGCAGAAAATATAATGGCTGTAGAGATGCTGTGTGGAACTGAATGTTGTTTAGCACCTTGATAATTAAAACACACACACACATATATATATATATATATATATATATATATATAAATAAAATTTAGATTAAATATTGTATAATATATATAATAATTGTGTTAATATTAAAAAAAATTAACTTTATTAATTTATTAATAGGATCGGACTGACGTTGTAATTAACTTAGGGTCCAAGCTCCTTTTTTGTATTACTTTTGCGATACATACTACTTCTATTATTATTATTGATAAAATAAATTTTGTACTCTTTTTAAATTACATGAAAATATCTTATTGGTTTTTAATTTTTTGTTTGTAATAAATCAGTCATTTATGTATATAAACATTACATTGTTGAACAAATTTTAATCATAAATTTATATCAATCATTTTTAATAAGAGAATTTTAAAATTTTACTATGAATTTTATTATTAATCATATAAAGAACAACATGATAAATTTTTATGTGATTTTATAAATTTAATTAAAAAAATTTATATTTAATATTAAAAATTATAGTATGTATCTAATTCAAAATTTTTTTATTTAATTATTTTTGTAAAAGTTAATTGATGGTTTACGTTATTAAAAATTATAGTAAGTAATTAAGAGATTAATGTATTACAACAAAAGATAATAATTATTCTGTAATTTTTGTGTAACTTAAAAATTTATATAATATATTTTACTACTATATATTATAATTATAAATATGTATAGTGTCAAATAAAACTATCGAGACTTTTTGGAAAGGAATAAGTGTCGACTGAGCAGAGAAGAGATTTTGGCAACCTCAGCAACTTTTTATGTTATCTTTTATGAGTATAATTAAATATAAGTACTTTTTTATTAATAACAATATAACACAGTAAAAAAATTAATAAAATAACAAAAGTGGTTACGAATAAAATAATTAATACGAAGAGTTATCGTATCCATTTTATAAATAAATGTTCCCTCATATTTTGCAACTTAAAAGGAAAATTGCCAAAGATATCAGTAGAGTTTTAATTATAGATAATTTTTGTGATATGCATGTGAGGTGTTATGTGTTTTTGTATATAGATTATTAATACAATTAGTTAATATAAATATGAATATTTTGTGATATATATTGAATGAATCTTTTAAATGTAATTGATTAACAATGCTGCCCCTGCATATTAATTTATTTATAAGAAACATATCATTCGAGTAGTGAAGAATATGTGATCAACATTTTCAAAATAAGCTTAACTCTAATGATACAAATCTAATTTAATATAACATATTCTCAACCTACCGCTGACATTCCACTGACATAGGATAAAATGAAAAGGTCAATAAATATGCATAAATAAGGTTTCCTTATACCCTGCCAAGTGTGTTCCATTTCAACTACCCAACAATAATTAAGATTTTAGATAAATTATGAGACAAGAAACATAACAATCAATCATCATACAATTATAGTAGCTGTATATGCAAATCCATGCAATTATGCAAACATATAATATTATCTGGTATTATATAATAATAACTAATTTAATTTCTCACACTAAATTTCCTCAAATTAAGATCTTCATTCTTATCACATAATTGATTGCATAACATAACTTATTTTCCTAACAAATAGTTTAAGTAGTCGAAAAAAATATGAGAAAGAGGTTCAATATCTAAACTCTAATCTAATATACTAAAATTTCAGAATGAAAAAATCACATAATTTAATTTACATATATAAAAGCACAAAATCATTGTTATATATTTGAATATTAATAATGAATAATTACATAACAGAGCAGGCATTTGGATTTTCATCACTGAACATTTCAACATAGGTATCGTCGAAAGTGGTCTCTTTAATGTTGGAAGTGTCAGCAACCTTTCTAACCATATTAGGAGGTGCCTTCTTATCATAGGCTTGAGATATATAAGGATGAGCCACCATAGTGTATGGAACATAAGGCCAAAGCTCAACCTTCTTCTTTGTTGATTGAGCAGCTTTCAACACTTTCTTTGCTTCAACATATCCACTCACTGTTACTTTTTGCTGCTTCATGTCCACATCCACTGACTTTGCTCCTGTTCAATCAAAACAATAATGTTCAATACATAAATAAAACTTCAATTTTCAAGAAGCATAGGAGAAGAAAAAAACAAAAGTACCTTTAACACCAGAAAGGACATGCTTAACTTTGCGAGCACAGCCTTCACAATCCATTCTGATTTTAAGAGCTACAGTTTGAATTTGCTTCCTCTTCTTCTTCTTTTTCTTGCTACTTAGTAAATCAGACAAGTATTCTAAGGTACCCTGTACTCCCATTTTATGTTTCTCTTTGTTTTGACAACGTTTATGTGGAGAGGAGGATGTCTTAAACTCCTTGCATTCTCTGACTTTATATATAGTTGTATATTTTTGTATGTGTAGTATTAATTAGTATTTTACATGTCCTCATCATCCCTATACAGGTGGACAAATATTAATTATACATATATATAATATTATGTATCATGGAGGTGAATCTGTTTTATATACATTCAATCATTAATTATGAATCAGTTGAGGTGTCTTAGTCTGCTGGAATATTCTAAGATTGGTATTCAAATTCAATTGCCACCTTAGTAAAAACCAAAATATATATATATATCATCACCTTAATTACAATCAAACAACAACATATATAATTTAAAAAAAAGGATAATTTTGAGGGGTTTATTGTTATGATTTAGACACACGAGGAGAGTTCAATCTAAATGACTAGTTTGTTAGGTGTGAGAGTCTCATTGTTTAAATACTATATTGAATATTTTTATTTATTTAATGTAAAATTCTAAACATTATTATCTCTTTAAAAAGCAAATATTGTAATAGATATTAGTCGTTTCTTTTTCGGTAGATTTATCAAACTATCTATTTTTATGGAGTATAATGTAGTTTATAGATAGTCAATTTCGTAGTCTAGCTCTTAAGGAGTCATTTTTATGAAGAAAATTTAACTTGAAAGACTACTATATATATATATATCAAGAAAACGACTCATAGCTTAAGTAATACATTGATCATTATTATCTATTCATCTTGAGACTCGTAGCATTGCTACTCTTATAAGAATCTATTGATAATAACTACATCTACAACGATTCTCACTCTATCGATACTAACTCAATGATAGATCTTTTCTTTATTGTGGCTTCCTTCATATGTCACTATTCGGTGGAGTATCTTATTCCTTCTTATAGATTTTCATTTCTTTTTCATAGTCCAACTCTCAAAAAGAGCATCAATTGTTATGGCTTACGCATATAAAAAAAAAAAAAAATTCAATTCAAAAGAGTAGTCTATTATAAAGGAAGGAGAGTTTTATAATTACGTTGCATATTGATTACTTTATGTACTCAATGAAGCATTCTTAGCATTAATCCATAATTATTCTTAACAAGTTTCATCAATAAAGCTCGTTTAGTTCTTCTTATGTGGTGATATAATTATAGGTGTAAATCTCGTTAATAATTAATCACCATCCACATGTTATAGAAGTTAAAAAATTTCATAGCTAAAAATATTTTAAAAATGAAAATCTGCAAAGTTAAAATGTTTCTAAAATTTGGTAATTTAAATAAAGTATATGGATCCACTTTTTTAAAATTTGGTAATTTAAATAAGGTATATGGATCCATTTTTTTAAAATTGATCTTTTATTTTTTATTTACAAACAAATTTTGATTTTTTTTTGATAAAAAATGATTTAAAAATATTTTCGAGGAAAAGAATATCGAATTTTTTTAAGAAAGATAAGTTTTTGATTTGTGTCGAAAAAAAATTTTTTAAAAAAAAATTGATCTTTTTTTGTTAATCAGAATTTTATTTTTATATTTTTCTTAAGAAAATAAATTTCAAAACTTGTTTAAGAAACAAACAGGTCTCTATTGACAAAATATTAAACCATTAGTTTCTCACTTAAATTCATAAAAAATAATAAAATAATAAATCAATACTTTAAAAATCATTTTAATAATAGTTTAATATTAAGGGATTTAGTTGGGCAGTTTAATAGAGGTTTAATTGATTACTTTAATTATAATCGAGAAAGACAATGTTGGTGTGGAGTTGGTAAGCCCATAAATATGATACAATTCTTATATTCATAGAAATCTAATTTTTTTACACGTATTAAACACATCAAAAAAAATTTCTCTCTATTTCTATTACATCACTCATATATCACATATATCATAACCCCTATCTCTTCTTATCACATATATAACATTTTTCAATATGTTTATATGTATCATTAGTCAAAACAAAACGCGGAATTGGCTCCATAATCAAAGATATATTCAATTGTATGCATTAGAATTAACATTATGAAAATAGAAATCAGAGTGTAATGCTTCAAGTACACGTAATTTGGATTTTGTATGTAAACACATATAATATAATCATGAGAAGTAAAGCGAGAGATTATAAGAGTCTCGGGTCAAAAGTGACGAAAATATTCACCTAAATTTTTGGCAACAATATGCATGAATAATTGAAAATCTATAAATTTGGAAAGCATCAGCATTTGACAAGTTGCAGAAAGGTCTTGGTGGTGAATAGCTCTTCCCATTTATGATTCACATTCAATCATACATAATTTTAATGATTTTAAAAAATATATGATTTATCGTAAGGATTAAATATGAGAGTAAAAATAGTACACTCAAAATTTTAAATAATTTTATATTATCAAAGGCACAAATAACTTATTTTGTGCGGTGAGTGTGTTTTGGAATAGGCTGTTGTGACAAGTGGCTGAATATGAATTAAACAATGAAAAGCCATATATCCTTTGATTGATCAGCTGAAGTACATGCTGTATATATCCATGAAAATGAAGTTGTCCCCTGTTTTTTCCTCAAGTTCAATTAATTGCTATTTTTTAATAGATATCCATAATCTAATGCCGATAAGGAAAATCTTAATATTGAACAATAAGACAATATATGTATTTAAAAAAGGACTACCAAAGCCAATATCTATTGGACACACAAGTATATCTCATTCAATTAGGAGGATGTCACTTTTGAGTGTTTTATTGCAAAAGGAACTAAAATATACAAGAAAATAGAAGTTCAAGGCCACCCCACCAATTATGAACTGACAGAATCATACAAAGAAAAGTACCGTAAAATTTATGAGGTGCACATTTTAATTAGGCACGTCAAATTTTATCTGAAACTTGGACCACCGACATTTGCATAAAAAAACATTATAGATTACTTATACTACTTGTCCTATCTATCGTAGATTACTAATTACTAATTTACTATATGAGCGATGATCTCATATAGATACAGGATTAAAATGTCATTAAATATATTATATACGAGACAAGTAGTATAAATAATTTATCGTTAATAATTAATTAGAGTTAAAATATGGTCTTTTGGTTGAAATTATATCCATATCACCTTGCTATTTGTGTTGAGAATGAGAGAGGCCTAGAGCTCCTAACGATAAGAAAAACCATAGTACTATTGACTAGATGTGATGAGCTAAGAACCGGTTTGAGAGATACGTAAAGCTCTTCCAACACAATTTTTTTACTTTTATTATTATAGGACTCAAATAATATATTATAAAAATTCTTTAACTATACATACAAATAAAAGAGTCATCTAAATAAATTTTAATTTTTAATTTTTGGTTTAATTATTATTTGAATTAATATGTGTGTTGGTTTTGCTGATAGTAAATTAAAATCATATATCATGATGAAAATAGTATAAGTGTCTTTTTGATTTTAAAAGTATTGTTTTCACTAAAAAAAATATCTTATATTAAAAGACATGATTTTTCACTAAACGTATCTATTAAAATATCAAATTGAAACATTCATACAAAATTTTACTATTAATATAAAATAAAAATAAAAAACAATTATTTTTTCAATTTAGCTCTATTTTCTTCTTCCTTCCTTTCATTTTATTTTTCGTTTTGAATTATTTGATTAGCTCTTACCAGTAGCCATAATATATTATGGTATGTATTTTTAATGTATTCGGCTCTTTTTATTTTATTAAATATTAAATCAATATTTATATTCTAAATTATTAGTCTTTTTTTCAATTGTAGTATGATCAACCATTTCTATTTGGTTGGAGCAGAAACTAAAGTGTTGATAATGGCATTGTATAATCTTCTAAAGAGTCATTTAATATTGATTATTTGCACATAATTGATAGATCAATTACTTCATTTCGAAGTAGATTCGAACAATTTAAATTGTATGCAAATATTTTTGGTTTTCTAGTTAATATTGACAAATTAAAATTATTGGATAATGAAAAATTAAAAGAAATTAAATTACATTAACTTTGAACGTTCTTTAAAACATAAGGACAACTCAGACATTGATAGATTCGATTTACTTATAGACTTAAAATTCTAATGGAGATAATATAAGTAGAAAATATCAATTGATGTACTTAATTATATAAGGTTATATTCTTTTCCAAATTCATATATTGCTTATAGAATAATGTTAACGATTCTTACAATTGTCGTTTCAGCATAAATAAGTTTTTTAAAACTCAAATTAATTAAATTTTATCTAACATCAATGATTCACAAAAAATATTAAATTGTTTAATTTTATTATCAATTGAAAAAGAATTGTTAAATAAAATCGATTACAATAATTTGATAAATTATTTTACATTAAAAAAATGCGAAAAAGTAATTTTAAATAAAAATATTAATAATTTATTTATTAACTTTAAAAATATCTCATCATAATTTCGTTTTAGATTTCCTAACATGCTTATGTTGAGTCTTAAATCCTTAAATTTAATCCCCAATATCCAAGACCAAGAAACTATTTGCAATTAGAACAACTATGCTCGGCCAATAACAAATTTTATGACGTCTACATCTTTCAATTTATAACAAAGAATTTAATCTATATATATTTTTAAAAGTTTTTATATTGTTAATTAATTATAATTATTAAATTATTATTAGTATTTTATATTTATTATCATTACTTTTAAAGTTATATTCACATAATTGATCATAGTTAATCGACTATGTAAAAGAATTTACAATAAGAGTGCATACAAATTACACTCCTCACAACAAACCACGAAGCCTACTGCCCTCTCCCTTGGCCTCCCTTTTGTGTTTCCTTTTTTTCTTTTCTTCGTTTAGGATGTGTTCAGTTTAAGAGAAAAGCTGTAAAGAAAGAAATATGTAAGAGATAGTGTGATAGAAAGAAATACACAAAAAATGGAATAAATTTAATGTATTAATTGATATAAAAGAAAAATAATAGAAATAGAACATAAATAATTGTATTTACTTTTGAAAATGACAAAAATATCGTTAAAATATAAACTTTTTTAGATTATTTTAATTTTCAGAAATAAATTATTGCAATTTTTGCAAATATTCATTTGAAAAAATCCTTTGTGCTAGATACAATTAAATACTAATTACTTAAATGTAAAACTATTTTGAGTCCAAAAAATTTAAAATATTTCATTGAGGTAGGATCTGAATATACTTTGTATTGTCAAAATCTTACACACAAGTTTTACGTTTATAAATAAATAAACCAAGGATCATTGAGATATTTATATATATATATATATATGTCTTTTTTAAAATAAAAAATTCATCAATAGACTCCAAATTTATATTTAAATATTGTATTTGATTTTTAAGATGTCGCATTTTTATCTTGCGACTACTTTTTTTTTTTTGTAGTAAAAGCTTGCAATACAATCATCTATAACCTTCAACTACAGAATAATTAATAATTAAAAATAAAAAAATTAAAAGTATATAGTTGATTGTAAGTTGGGGATGCAACCTCAAAAAGAAAAAAAAAATAGTCATATGATAGAGATGCAACCATTAAAAAAAGATTTAGTATATATTTTTCAAAGTGGAGTATACTAGTAAATTTTTTTTTAATAATTATATATAATGCATTGAGATACACATGTAAATACGAATATATATGGAAGAAAAAATTTCCAAATTTTTTTATAATTTGAGACAGGGTAATAGTAGCCCAACGTGATTCAATAGGGACCCTCTTTTTTGTTCAATAAAAAAATAACTGTTGCACCTTGACCGTACTAGTAGTAAAACAGTCAACATGTAATTATTTAACTTTTAGTTTTTTATGGGTTCACCGTTATGTCAAGGTGTCATCAGTGTACTATCACGAAGGAACGGTGCTTCTTAGCAGTTAACTTTTATTAATTTATTAATAATAATAATAAATTTATTATTTTTTATTAATTTATAACCGTTAACTTCTTTTTAATTTATTAATAATAATAATAATTTTATAACCATTAGTTTTTTCTTAGTTAATATACCACCGTTAGCCTTTTTCTTCCCTTTAATTACGATTGTTAGCTCATTAATAGGAAAAATTTGTTACTCATACTTTTTCTTCACAATTATTTTACAGAATTTTATTAAAATTTTTATTAACGGTACTTTTTTATTTATTTTTATTAGAATATTTAAATTAATATTTTAAGTTATAATAAAATTAAATAAAAATTAAATATTAATGTATAAATTAAAATAATAGAATATAATATGATTTTTTAAAAGTTAAACCGTAAAAAATGAATGAGTTGATTTAGGGTGATGTGATATAATGGATAGTAGAACTTGAATTACTTTAATTTCAACAGTTGGAGTAGAAAATGAATAAATTGCTTTAAAATGATGTGGCACAGTGGACCCCATTTAAAGAACCCATATTGAGTTCACCGTTGGAGATACTCTAAGGGTACCAATGTAAATGTAAAGGAGACCAAAATGCGTCGGTTTTTCATTTTCTTCGCACTCGAGCGAAGAAACAAAAAGCAGCGGGAGCCCAACAAATATGTTCTCTCTTCGTTTGTTCTTTTGTGTGTCAATCAATTGACTCAATTAAAATTTTAAATTAGTTTTTAAATAATTAAAATAATTTTTAAAAAATATAATTTATTATTATAAAAATCTCTAAAAAATATAATTTATTATTAAAATAGTATATTAAAAGTTAAATTAATTGATAATTTGCTTATTTAAGAACAATGATCAAAATAATAATATCGTATATTTTTAAGAATTAAAATAACGATTTACTCAAATTTTATTAATGGCCATTGTATCCTATTTCATATTGAATTTTAATTTTAATAATCTAAATTTCATTGGATTAATAGCTCAGTAGACCTGGCTGTGATTTGTTTCAAATTTTGCCGCAAGACACTTTTCAGTTAATTTTTAATTGTTTGGGCTTTTTTTTATCAAATGGGCTTTTTCAATCTTTTGAGTTTTAACCTAATATTTTGCTGTGATTTGTTTCAAATTTTGCCGCAAGACACTTTTCAGTTAATTTTTAATTGTTTGGGCTTTTTTTTATCAAATGGGCTTTTTCAATCTTTTGAGTTTTAACCTAATATTTTGCTTGTGTTCCTTATCTTTCTGTTAACATAATGATTTTACACATGCACCGTTCTATTTATACAAGAGAAGGTATATATATATATATATATATATATATATATATATATAAAAGCTTAAAGTCTAACTCAGCGTGCTAGTATAGCACAACAACAAAAAATAGGGATGCGAATAAGATAGACTATTCATCATGGGTCTATGGTCTAGTCTACTTACAAACTGATTTAATCTGGATTATTTAATAAAAAGATTAGGTTTAAGCTATTTTTAAAGTCTATTTATTTAAATAGGTCAAACTCAACCTTATAAAAAATCTATTAAGTCTGACAAGTCGGCCTATATAT
The DNA here is from genome assembly GCA_037974835.1 of Cicer judaicum. Taxonomy (NCBI): domain Eukaryota; kingdom Viridiplantae; phylum Streptophyta; class Magnoliopsida; order Fabales; family Fabaceae; genus Cicer; species Cicer judaicum. Next base: position 18,375,164 of record JBBPBS010000276.1, read on the forward strand.
ATTTTATTATTTGTTAATATTATTATTTCCTATTTTAAATTATATTAATTAAAAAATCACTCAGTAATCATTCTATATTTAGTAGTCGTTCTATATTCGGTAGCGGTTCTATATTTGATAGTCGTTTCATATTCGGTAACAAATCAATTAGTCAATCACTCAGTAATCGTTCCATATTTGTTTTAGAGAAAATAATGGGTGCGTTTATTTTAGAAAAAAAAATTCTATTATTTAAAATCAAAAATATTTTTTTAGGGTTTAAAGGATGTTTGTTTCAAATTTTTTAAAAATTATTTTGTTAGAATTTTTTTTAATATATATATATATATATAGATATATACATTGATATTGATATGTGAAGAGCATCAAATGGTATAAGTAGAATATTTAAAAAATTTAATGTAAATAAGGCTTTTAAAAAGGCTTCCAGGTCCAGCCAGACTAATAAAAAGGTCAGGTCAGGCTAAAAAAAAACCATATGATAAGCCGTAAGGCTTAGACCAAAAAAAATAAATCATAAGTCAGGTTCAAGCCTTTCAAAGCCTGGTTTAGCCTATTCTCACCCCTACTAACAAATTTCATTATAAATGTTTTGTTTGATATTGGACACTATGGATGAAAATAGGTCAGACTTTTGAAAGTACTGAGTTTGACTTCCGATTAATTTTTTAAACATAAGTCTAGGTCAGACTTTATCATTGGTTCTTTTTTTTTTCTGACGTGACCTTTTTAAAAGTCTGACCTAACCTGAAAACCTATTTAAAGTTTTATTCAAATTAAAACATTTAAATGCTCTACTCATACGTATGATGCTCTCCACATATCAATATCAATGTATATATCTATATATATTAAACAAAAAATAATTTTTCTAACAAAATAATTTTAAAAAAATCTGAAACAAAACATCCTTTAAACCCTATAAAATAATTTTTTGTTTCAAAAAATAGATATTTTTTTTTTCTGAAATAAACGCACCAATTATTACCTCTCAAATAAATATGGAACGACTACCGAGTAATTGACTAATTGAACATCTACTGAATATGAAACAACTAACTACCAAATATAGAATGCTACCGAATATGGAAGGACTACTGAGTGATTGTCTAATTGATATAATTTAAAATAGGAAATAATATTATTAATATAATAAATAATAAAATATATATAGGTCATTCTGTGAGATCTCATAAACTTTTATATAAGGCTGAGTCTTACCTATTTAAATAAATACCCTTATAAATAAATTATACTTACTTTAAATTTTCAATTAATTTTTATATTTTATATTTTTGAAAACTAACTTATAAAATTATATAAAAAGACAAAATCATCCTTGTGATAAAATCATAAATATTTTTAAATTAATTATTAATATTTCATTTTTAAGTTTAATATTAAATTCTATTAATTATTTTAATATTTGATTAAATTTATATTTTATAAATTATTTTTATATTTTATTATATTTCAATTTCTTATTTTATAAAAATAATTGAATAAAATAATGTTGTTATC
>JBBPBS010000276.1:18389810-18422304 GCA_037974835.1 Cicer judaicum
TTTATTTAATTATGTTAATTATAATACATATAATAATTATTTATTATAATAATTAAAAATAATAAATTTTATTTATAATTTATTATTAGTATTTTATTTTTTAAATAATTAAATTAATAATTCTAATGATAAATTATTTTTAAAATATAACAAAAGAAATAGTTGGAGGTCAATTCCTCAAAACACACCTTCTTATTGAAATAAAAAATTTCTATTCAAGATAGTCGCTTCTCTAGATAATGATTTAAAAAAAAATTAAAATATTCAAAAAAAATAACTTTCATATTAGAACAATTGAAATTTTTTTTTAAAACTAAGATATAATTATAAAAAACTCTTAAAACGTTATAGATGGTGTAAAAATAATTTAGACACGTATATTTATTTTCTCATAAAAAAACAAATGCAATATAATAATATTCACTTTTTTTTGCTATTTTCAGTTTGTTTTATAAGTCAAAGTAAAATAATTTTTGTATAAAATGGCTCTTATTAAAAGACAAAAGAAGTTTGTTGTGCAATAGTGCGATTATTATAGTATTTAGTAGAGTTTGATGTGGGAATTTCTGAGTTTCTGCTTTAAATTTCAACTTTGGGTTTGAAGTTTGAACAGAGTGATGCGGTTGCAGTGATGTTTCCGAATGCAATGCCACTTTTCCTCATTTTTACGTTTCCATTCATCATATCCTAACATCGATTTTATTCTTCATTCCTTTTTTTCACAAACCCCAGGTTTTTACTCTTTCCTTCTTTAATTACATACCCAACTTATCTTATATCTCACTCTAAGTATCTTAATAATTTTGATTGTGGGTTGTTCAATTTAGGACTCTGATTTTATTGTTCAATTTCAATTCGCACCCTTTTAAATTTAGGACTCTGTATTCATTTGATTAATCAACCAGGGGAAAATGAAAAATAATCATACAAGTGCTCTGAATTTCTGTTTTTTTTTTTTGTTGAGGTTGTTTCTTTCGGTTGGCTTCAGCTCTAAAAAATATTATTGGATCTACATATTGTGATTTCATGAATGATGTTGCACTCACTTTTTTTTTCTTTCATTTCTTGTTGTTATCACCCGCTTGGTTTTTTGGGGTTGGTAATGTGGGGAAGGTTTTTATTTTGAGTTTCACTGTTAATTGATTATCTTTGTTTTGTTGATTATGAGCAGTATAGTTTTCATGGACAGGGTCTATTTTCAGTTTTCATGTGGGAACTTTTTTTTCTGACTAATGAATTTATTATTATAGGATATAAGCAAAAATGGTAATTTAAAAGTTGATGATGTATTGACCTTGATTTAAGACTGGATACATCAACTTTTCGGTTATTAATTTTGTTTATATTTCATTGAAGAATAGTATTGTTGAAGATGAAACCTCTGAGGAATTGTTTAGAATTTCACTCTTCTCTGTTTTTCTTAGTATAATTTGATGGATTGTTACATGTTTATACTGTTTTTCTGTCTCTCCTTAACTACTAATGGATTGAAAGTGGTCATTTGATGATGCTTATTTTTGAGAAGTTTGATCATTTGGTCTTTTCTTGCAGATATTGAGTTGAGTTTTTCCGGATATGGGTTCGTTTTTCAGTGTTGCGAATACCAATTCTGATCAAAGTGAGGGGGATGGTATCTCTTCAAATGAAACATGTAAGAGGCAAAGAATGACGGCTACCTTCTATGAAGAGAATCCAAGACTATTCCCTAATCTACCTGATGAGGTTTCGATTCAGATTATTGCTAGACTTCCTAGAATTTGTTACTTCAATTTAAGGTCAGTGTCGAGGAAGTGGAAGTCGGTTATCGTGAGTTCAGAATTATATAAAGTAAGGAAAGAACTAGGGACGACTGAAGAGTGGCTATATCTGTTGATTAAGGTAGGCGAAAATAAGCTTCAGTGGCACGCGGTAGATCCTCGTTCTCAGAAATGGCAGAGACTGCCTACTATGCCTAATGTTGTCGATGAAGATGAATCTAGGAAGGGTTCTTCTAGGCTTTGGATGTGGAACATTGTGGAAGGTATCAGAATTGCTGAAGTTATTAGAGGCTTTCTTGGACGGAAGGATGCATTTGATGAAATGCCCTTTTGTGGTTGTGCTATTGGAGCTGTTGGTGGATGTCTCTATGTTCTAGGTGGATTCTCTAAAGCTTCAACTATGAGATGTGTCTGGCGATTTGATCCAATACAAAATACGTGGAGCAAGGTGAGTTCTATGTTGACAGGTCGGGCATACTGTAAGACAGGGATCTTAAATAACAAGCTTTATGTTGTTGGAGGGGTTAGTCAAGGTCCAGCTGGATTAGTACCTCTTCAATCTGCTGAAGTTTTCGATCCCTCTACAGGTACATGGTCAGATGTTCCTAGTATGCCATTCTCGAGAGCTCAGGTCCTTCCCAATGCTTTCTTGGCCGACATGTTAAAGCCAATTGCGACGGGGTTGACATCATACAATGGAAGGTTATGTGTTCCACAGAGTTTGTATTCATGGCCCTTTTTTGTTGATGTTGGAGGAGAAATCTATGATCCTGAAACAAACTCGTGGATAGAAATGCCAATTGGAATGGGCGAGGGTTGGCCCGCACGGCAGGCGGGTACGAAATTAAGTGTCGTAGTGGATGGCGAATTATATGCTTTTGATCCTTCTAATACTATGGACAATGGAAGGATCAAGGTATATGATCAAGGGGAAGATGCTTGGAAAGTTGTTATTGGAAAAGTCCCTATATATGGTTCTGATGATTCAGAGTCACCTTATCTACTTGCTGGTTTCCATGGAAAGCTTCATGTCATCACAAAAGATGCCAATCGTAATATTGCTGTTCTGCAGGCCGAACTACGCAATAATTTGGATTCTTCAGTACCATCACCCTCAACTCTGTCGCAAAGTTCATTGCATGAACTTGTGGAGCCGGAGGCAGCGGCTGAATCAGATGCTGTTGTTTGGAAGATAGTTGCCAGTAGGTGTTTGGGACATGCTGAACTAGTTAGTTGCCAAGTAATTGATATGTAGCTGCAAATAATAAATGTGTCAGTCAATGTTTGAAGGTGTTGGTTTGTTGAAAATGACTACATGAGTTAGTAGCCTCCTTGGACTGAATTCATTTGGATTTTGTGCAAGGTGTCGGCAAAGTGACTGCTGTTATAGTTTGTTTGTACTTATATTGATATTTTTACAGGGTAAATAAAGTCCTATAGAAACTGTCAGTTTGGACACTGACATTCTAGAATAATATCAGAGAAAGGAATCCATATTCCAATAGTATCATTTTGTCATACTAGATATATACATACATTAAATAATGTAGGTAATTTGTGAATATGGTATTTATATTGTAGTATGAAAATCACTTAGTAGCTGGGGTCAACTATATTCATCTCTCCCTTTCATAGACAGACTATTTTACCTGATTCACAGAATTAAATTTGTCAATAATATATATTAGTTTTCTAAAATTGCCCTGCCCCATAATTCTCTATTTTTATTATTTTGTTCTTTGCGGTCATTCCATAAATTTTCACAAGAGAGAAAATCAGAAAAGTTTATCTTGCCCATATGTCCAATATAGAGGTATTTTGAAAATAAAAATGAATGCAATTGATAATATAAAAGGAGACTTATAAAACGTGAAAAATGAACTTTAAAAAATAGACTTATGTGTGGAGACAGGTGATAGTAAATTAAGTGACGTCAAGATGTTGAATCATACTATATTTAATATTTCTGACCAAACCATTTGTCTCCAAATCATTTCGTCCATATGAATGTTGTGCATGGGCCCGGATATTTATTGAATAAATTTCAATCAATATGAATATTGTTTTGGAGGTTGTTTATGGAGGAAGATTCTAACTCTAATTTAGACTCAAATTCAAACTTAATAATATATATAACAAAGTTATTGTTAATATTTTTTTCTAAGACGAATAAATCATGTTATAGATCAACCAACTAATCTTTAAAATATGAGGCATGCTCCTTCCCTTCCTTTTTAAACCGTCGTTTTTATAGAAATTGTGTATTTTATTATTATTATTATTATTATTATTATTATTATTATTATTATTATTATTATTATTATTATTATTAATTTTTAATTGTTTATTACATACATAAAAATAAGTAAAATGGGATCATAAATAAATAAAAACATTATAAAATGTAACGAAATTTATTGGTTTTTTTTATTTAGATTTATTGGAGTTTTTTAGTATATATAAATAGACTTAAAACATTAACTAAAATGGATGGACAATCATGTTCTGTAAAAAAACAAAAGTTTGACTACTAATCAAAATGTACGTTGTTGGTATCTATCATGTCCTAATGATAGATATTTAATTTTATATTTTAAATAATATATTTATATATTAAAATAAAATAGTACAATAAACCATCAATTAGTTTTTTATTTACATTTTTCTAGTATGAATAAATATAGAAAAAAAAAAGACTCAGATCTAAACTCAATTATTAGGTAAACCTCCATGACAAGAACCAAAACAAGAGGCGTCGTTATCCTATCCCCGCATTCCACATGTTTTTTATTTTTTGCTTTATATTATTAATGCGTACTTGATTTTGATTCTTATCATACAGCCTAAACTAGTTAGACATCGAACAAGTTTTAAGCAAGAGGTTCATTCTGAATATTAACATAATCAATAAATCATCAACATTTATCTATGAATAAAGTCATAAACGTATTTCAATCAGAAAATAATGGAAGTGAAGGAAAAATATATTAAAATTTAGGTTAAAAGCTTAATTCAAACTTACAAAATCAATTTCTTCATGAAAAAGTCTCTCACTTATATAAACACATTTTCATACAATATCCCAGACAAAGTAGGACTTTTAACAAAAGACAAGTTATCATCAAAATAAAGTTTAAATAGAAATATTGTTGAGATCTAGTTCCTGTACAGAAAACAAATTACAACACTCAAGCTTGAGTAAAGATGTGTTACAGAGATATCTAAACTTTGATCCTTAGAGTTAAGAGTGAAGGACAAACACTACTTTATTTACACAGATTATTATCTGGATCTTGTGAAAATTATGAAATAGCATACCAACCCTTGCAAAAATATTAACTCTTGGCATAGTTGATGGGGCCCCTTATATAATGAAACATTAACTATATATCTATTTAATAAACAAAAGGGGAGATATAATGGGGCCACAAATATCTTAATTCTTAACCAAGCATGGATTATTGGCATGTGCAAGGGGGTAAACTAAAGAATGTTGCTCTAGTGTGGCAATAAGGAATTTGGAGGCTTCTTGGATACTCTTGCATTCTTAAGAGTCATCATGAGTTTTTGTCTCTCACCTTCAACTTCTGCAAACTGAAGACTCAATTGAGAGTAACGGTCGTGCATCTCTTTCAGTTCTGTCTCCATGGAAGAATGTCTTGTCTTTAGTTCTAACATATCTTTAATTAGCTCATTGATATCCCTGAAACTTCTGAATACTGCTTCTTCGTCGTTGTGTTGTTTTGAGAAAGAACTAAAACATAGGAGAAAAAATGTCTCAATTGTTGTAGCTGAAGTGGTCTCAGTGCAATTTTTCATTACATGCTCATGCATGTGAGCATGTAAAAAAGCCAAGTACAACATAAATTCCGAACCTTGCAATATTCCATTTACACACAAGCAAATAAGTGCTAAACTTATGTACATTTAGCATTAAGGATAGAATTCTCCTTCAAGTAATTTTTTTATAGTAGCAGAAAAGAAAACACTACAAGACAATAAGTAGGAATTTGACATGTCTATAGCTTTAACTTTATTTAATAATTCAATATACCTATTCTTTCCACAATTTTTGGATTCTTATCTCTTCTACATTACTACTACGCTTATTCTTACTGCAACTTGCTATATATTGAGATTCCCTAAGCTTTAAAACCTAACAATCGTCCGACTTGTTGCATTTTAATATTTGGACCAAATCGGTTTTGGAAAATCACTGTTCCACCTGGTTTTTAGCGTGAAACTGTAGTAGAGGAAGTTTTTGATGATCAGAGGATGAATCTTTCTAATTACCACATTTTAACTATTTAGAAATAAAAGAGGAATCTTAAGGTAAAGTGCTTCCAAAATGCCACAGCATCTATCAGATCTCATTACTTTTGTAAGGAAGAATGTACCTCTGAAATTGGATGCTTGACTTCTTCTTGGCTTGCAATGCTTCAGCAAGCTCAATCTCCAAAGCAAGCACCCTTTCTAATGCATTACCACTGACAGAGATTTTATTAAACACAGGGAACATGTTTCCTAACTCTTGATTGGCCTGAGCAAAGTACATAATTAATCAATAAGAATCTAGACAAAGGTATGCTTCATAGTAATCAATGCAACAAAAAAAAAACATTTACCTCGTGTAGCTGCATCAGTTCTCTTTGAAGACCTGGAAAACTTGGCTCATGGTTTTGACCATCTTCTGTAGGAAGCATATTCTCGTTTTTCATCTTTTCCAACTGCAAACAAAGAACAGAAATAAAAAATTACTGCATCAGACACACTGATAAAAGTGGCAAGTCCGAGATTAGGAAAAAGAAAATGCAATGGATATTCCCTAGTGGATGTTACTAGACAAAGAAAGTACTGCTTTTAAGAGTAAGTAGGAAAGCAGAAATAAAGATTATTGAAACTAGCATAGATTAAAATGGATAAATATTAAAACCTAACTTGTTTATGCGTCTTAAAAAAATTACCTCCTTATTCAGGTGATCAATGCTAGATTTCAAACTTTCAGCTAAAGCCAGGTGCTTTTTTTCTTCATTTTGTTGCAAGTCCTCTTCAGTTCCCAGAGTTTGCCATCCATTCGTAACTCTAAATGCAAGAGGATCCTATCAAACAATTATGCAAATAAATTGTTAAGGCTAACCACTCAAGATTGATGAAGGAAGGTACACAATCTTTTCCTCAAAGGATAGATTCGAGAACAAATGGAAAATAAAGACAAAAGGAAAAGAAAACAAGAAGGAAATGATAACTGGTTCAAAAACTATATCACACATCCCATGCAGACAACTCAGATTATGAGCTAACGAAGAAGTTCTAACCAAGAGGTACAAGGTTCAAAGTTCAAACCTTAGAAACTAACATGATTACTAATTTATTAATATTTGCTTGTGTAAAAAAATTTATTACAGATTCCCTTTTCTTCTCTGCTTATTCCCTAGTGCATGTTGTACAAAGTGATAAAATTTAATCATCTTAGAAAATAGATGACTTCAATAATAATTGATAACTAAAAATGTTCTATGAAATTTAATAAATCAATCAGTTACCTCTGGTTGCAAACTGAGAATTGAATTTGCACTCTCAGGTTCGTGAGGATTTAATGAAAATAATGTGTCATTGCCTTCATTCAGAACATTCACATTAGATTTCAAAGTCTCAATAGATTCCTTCACCAGGGTAAGCTCTACTTCAATTTTGGACTTCTCCTCACTGCATTTCAGAAGAGCAGCTTCAAGCTCTTGTTTTTCTTGCTTACAGCATTCAAGGGACATCACTGAGCACTCCTTTTCAGCCTTTAACAGGTCATACGCATTTAACAAATTTCGTTTGTCAGAAAGTACAGCTTGTAACTCAGCCTCCAATTCCAAGATCTTCATTCCCAGCTCTTCATTTATTTTTATTTGAGAAGCTTCAGACTTCTTTCTATTCTCAGTTTCATCACTTGCACCTTGTAGTTTCCACAACATTTCCTCACTATGCTTTTTTGACAAAGACAGTTGCTGTTTCAGTTCTTGCAACTTAGTTTCATATTGTTCCTTGATAAATGCAATTCTCAACGACTCTTGCATAGCAACAGTTGGTCCTTCATGTCCTCTTCTGTCACGGGCATTAAGACTCTCAGTTTCAGCCTTGTCTTTCAATTCCTTCAAATGAATAGACAAATTCTTAAACTCCTCGGCCTTAAGAACCTGTTCTGAAAGCCTCCTCATAAGCTCATTACATTGATTCTGCAGCCTTATCAGCTCGTTATCTGATTGTTTCAATGAAGTAATTGCAGTTTCCAGTTCATCCAATTTTCCCTGGAGAACTATACATTTGACTTCAGTTTCTTCCTTTGACAAAAAGAGTCTTTCCTCATCTCTACTAGCATTTGCCAGCAATTGCTCTAGCCTTGCAACCTTAAGCACACACTCGCTCTCACACGAGTTAGAAGAATTGCAGACACTTTCTGTCCTGCTCTTGTGTTCCTTTTGCTCTGATACTGTTGCACTATTTTGATCAATTAGTGCTCTACACTGAGCAGCATAGACCTCTAACTCAGATTTTAGGTAGTCAAGACTCGTCAACAATGTAATATTTTCTTCCATGCAATTCAATTCTCTACAAAGACAGACATTCAGTTCAGATTCTAAATCAAAATTCTTCTTACGAAGCACATCTACTTGCCTGCAAGCAGAATTAAGTTTCTCAGTAAGTTCCTCAACATGACCCTCAAACTGAGCTCTGGTGGACGTCGTAACAACATCTGCAGCTATCGAAAATTCATGCATTTCAGACAAGTGAGTTTCCAGGCAACTAGTAGAAGAAGATTCATTTAAAGCATCTTCAAGACGTATTTCAGATGTCTGTAAAAGATCTGAGATTTTTGATTTCTCAAATTCTAAGTCTGTGACCAGTTTCTTCAGATAGACCACTTCTTGTCTGTTCATATCAGAATCCTGCAGCTGGTGCTGCTTTTCATTCAATTCTGTGGTAAGATCTATAATTGTTTTCTCCAATTTTTCTTTGAAGATTTTTTCATCAAGCAACTGATTCTGCAGAGAAGACAAGTTACTTTTCAAAACAATAATCTCAGATGAAATCTTGGCTGATTCTTCAGTTTTGTCCTGAAAAGACAACTCCAAAGCTTTCTTCTCCTCTGTAAGTGCTGCTAATGTCAGCTTGCACATTTCAAGGTCTCTAGATGAAGTACCTAGCATTAAAATTTCATGAGTAAGACCCTGATTTCTGGAATTAAGTTGCTGAAGGTCAGCTTCCAATTTTTCTCTGAACACTTTTTCATCATGCAACTCATTCTGCAGAGAACACAGGTTGGTTTTCAAAAAATTAATCTCAGATGAAATCTTGGCAGATTCTTCTGTTTTGTCCTCCAACGACAACTCCAAAGCTTTCTTCTCCTCTGTAATTGCTGCTAAGGTCAGCTTGCACATTTCAAGGTCTCTAGATGAAGTACCTAGCATTAAAATTTCTTGAGTAAGATCCTGATTTCTGGAATTAAGTTGCTGAAGTTCAGCTTCCAAATGATCAAGACCGGACAACAATTCATTGTGCTGCTGAGAGTATATTTCTTCAGATTTAAAACCAGCACTGATCCTGTCAACAAGCACCTCAAGATCTGATTCAAGTTTCTGCAACTGGATACCAGACACACTTATGTTACTCACCATCTGCTGTAAATCACGCTCAAACTTTTGTTTCATGACTAGAGCATCTGATTCTGCTGTGTCTAAAGATACTTGAGCCAATTTTTTTTCACACGCTAAAATTTTCTTCTCTTCAATGAGTACCAGGATCCTATCAAAAGCATTACGTTGCTGCTCTTCTAATCGCAATAACAGACCTTCTAAGTCTTCACATTCTGAATCCAAACAAGAAGAACTACTACAAAGAGAAAGATCAGTGTGTCTATCATCATATGATGCCACCAATTTCTGCAACTGATTAGATGAAAAGATGACTTTATTTTGCAGATCATTCTTCATAGAATCCAGCTCATTAAATTTAGTTCTGAAAGATTTTAACTCTTCCTGCAAAATGGATATTTCATCATGAAGATGGTCATTTTCTAGGCTTTCTTTTTTCAATAAGTTCTTCAACTCTAAGTTTTCTGCACTGCATGCAATGTATTTGGTTTCATAACCTCTATAATTTGTCAGAAGGGCTTCCAACTCATTCATTTTCTGAGTAAGAAGGTTGTTTTCATGAGTAAGATCTTTTAAATTTGCCTCTAAAATTTGGTTCTGATGAGTAAGATCATTGCTCTTTGCTATGCAAATCTCCTTGTACTCCTTTAACGAAAGGATATCATTCACGGCCTTCTGCAACCTCAGCACCAGTAACTCGTTGGATTGATTTGTAAGCTCCAGCTGGCTACAGAGTTGAAAATTTTCATCTGCCGTGGCCTGAATGTTAAAACTGGCTTCAAGCAATGTTTCTTGCAGAGCCTTAGAAAACACATCTGAGTATATATTTACAAAATGCATCTGGCAGATTTCTTCTTCAACCTGTTTGTATAACCCCTCTTGCAATTGAAGTGATCTTTTCAAATCGCTTAGTAAAATGTCTTCACCCGAATGTTGTCTATGAAAGGAAGAACTGTGATTTTGACGTAGCAATTGATTAGAAGCACGACCTTCTGAATTTTTAGTATAATTCAGTGGTTCTGGGAAACCATCAGTATTTGAAAGTGGAGAATCAGAAAGAGTCTGCTTTATGAGATTCTCATTTGTCTCGTGCATAGAAAGAACCTGGCCAGAAAGAAGTTCGAGATCTTTTTGTAATTGACCAACAGCAATAGAATAGTTCAATCTAGCCCTTTTAAGGGATGCTTCAGCAGAAATAGCTCTTCTTTCAAACTCACTATTGAGAGATTCCAAAATGCGCTTATCTTCAGAAAATTTCATTATCTGCTCATTCATATTTTGGTGCATTTTCTCCATCTCAGTCTTACCAGCAGAAATTGCATATAGGCAAGTAGAATGTTCATTCCTGAGGTTCTGCAACTCAGCCATCATCTGTCTTTGATTCTGCTCAAGTTCCTGAATAAGAGCTTCATAGTAGCACTCCATCTGGTCCATCTTTCGCACGAAGCCCTCCCTTTCAATTTTGGACTCGTCTAGCTCCCTTAGAAGTTCAAAGATTTTCTCTTTCATAGCAAGGGTGGGATCAACAGAATCAAACTCATGAGACACAAGGCCGGGTACAGTAAGATAAGAAGTCATGCTTTCAGGTTGATATAAAGCTGCATCAGACCCAATATCTGTTAAAAGTTGCTCACCCATTTGTAAATCCATTTGCTTGTTCTCTCTTCCATTGGCAACAATAGTCCCTGAAATAGGATCTCCAGATTCTTGTTTGAGATCCTGCAAAATCTCAACCACTCTCTCTAACTCCAAGTTAAAAAACCTAAAATCCCTTTCAGGAATTCCCATAGATACCTTCTGAATATCTCTTAACTTATTTTCCATGAGCAAAAGCCCCTTGTGCCATTTAAGCTGTAAATTATAGAATAATTTATCCCGATCTGTCTCCGTAGCTTCATTGCGAGCAAGTGCTAAGCTTAACTTAGAACTTTTAAGCTGCTCAAATTCATCTTTAAACTTTGAACAGTCTGATTTTAGTACAGCAACCTCTTTTGCTAGCTCTTCTCCTGATGATATCTCAGCAGAAATTTGCTCAGAAAAAAGTTTTGTTTCAACACCTATTTCATCAGCATGATGTTGCAAACAGTTCACCTTCAGTTTTAGATCAGCGATAGATGACTCAACTGCTTCTAAATTTCCCTTAAGACTGCTACTGCTACAGTCTCCGGAAGCAACAGCCAAGTTGTTGGCAGCTGAGTAGTCTAGGCTCCAACCATGAACCCTAGCATTTCCCTGTGACGGAAACTGGTTATCAGGTGCTTCTCCTTTCTCTGGCTGAGGACTATGACCGAGAGATAGTACACCTAAATCACCAGAGATTGTGCTTTTAAGGCTGTCCACTTCATGCATACTGCAGATATCATGCTTCTCAGTATAAGCACTTTCAGAAGTAGTAGAAGAGCCATCAAATCCAGCAGGCGAGTCAGCATACTCTTCATTTAACCCTGACTCCACTTCGAGTGAAGAAGTACGGGGGAGATCTTTAGATTCCCTTTTCAATCTCACTCTAGAATTGACCTAATTTCATGAAATAAATAAAGGAGAATCAGTGCAGAAAATGAATGTAAAAAAAGCTTAAACTTCAAGTAAAAATGCATTAGGCTCTTTTGTCAAGTATCAAACAATTTATCTTTTCTCCAACCAATGGATAGCATGAGCCAACAGAAAAGAACCAAAAGTAGGGAAACAACACATATGTCCGATCTAAACAGAAGAGGCGGAAGAGGATACGAGGAGTACACATAGAATACATCGAGCACACTTGTAAGGAGAGAAGGTATGAAACCTTATTAATGTGATTATTGACATTCTGGTCAGGAGACGACTCTTTGCTATCAGCAGATTCATCATGGGTGCCTTGGTCAGAGGTTGTCTGTAGACCCCTTTCCCTGAGTTCCCTCTGCTGTTCAAATTCTCTAAAAACAATAAATAACATTAAATAAGTATCTTGTATCCAGCTAAAGCACATATTCAAATGTCATAATTCATAATATGGTACCTAAAACCGGTTTTGGAAGTGAGAAGCTGCACTGCGACCTGGCTTCAAACAATGAGAGAAAAAAAAATATTAAGCATGATGCCAATGATATTTTAATGTAAGTGAATAAGGAACGTGATAAAATATGCACATGTAATACATTAAGAGCAAGGAAAAAGAAATGCATCAAGTAAATGTACAGCAACACATCCATGTAAGTGAACAAGGAATGATACAATACACACAAGAAAATTACTTCAGAGAATATGAAGTTCAGAGATCCTCACATGTAGTGTGACTCCGGGCTCAGTTCCATTAAGAGGCAAAGCTACAGCAGTAGGCTTCAATGCATCGACAAAATCAGCCAGATTTATGATGGCCTCACCAAGGATGCTAGATCGTGAAGAACCCTGAAGTGGTTGGGGAAAAAATAAATTAGAAAAGTTCTAGCCTCTCTCAAGACGAATAGCCACAACGATATCTCTTATTTGAAAATGCAGGCAATTCTTAGGTATTTCTAGCCTCTCTCAAGACGAATAGCCACAACGATATCTCTTATTTGCAAAATGCAGGCAATTCTTAGGTATTTCTAACTATAGCACGCAACAACAAAGTTGTTAAGAAACTCAAATTTTACAAATACTTCGATGTGGTTGTTGATTACATTATTAATTAGATTTTAATCTTAACAGTCAAAACCTAATTTGAACAATAAACTTAATACACAAAAAAGAATGAATCAAAAGTATCACTAATTATTGTGTCTCACTTTTAGATAATGAAAACAACCCGAACAGTAAGTTTATTCAATATGCACCGTGAATATCAGCAATACAGTGGAGGATTTTGCATCAAGTTGTAAACAATGTGATTAGTTTTATTTAGTTGAGTTTCTGTTTTCACATGTGAAACTTCTATGAATGCTATTGCAGAATAGAATATACCAATTTAAAAGTCAGAAAAGAATGTTACCATCCCCACAACAAGTTTGTAAAGCTTCTCCTCATATTGCCTCGTTTTAATGTCTTGGAGGAGTCTTGTAGTTTCATAGATTGGATCTGACCACTTGCAAGTTCCATTTCTGACATTTGCTTTGGTTGTTTTTGATGTAACCTTCCCAGAGTCAGCAGGAATGAAGGAGATAAACAGTTTATCCCATCCAGATTGTGGAATCTAGACCATACAAAAACAAAATTTACCGTCGGTAATTGCACAAACAAATAGATATACAAATACAATTATGAGAATGACAGTAACAACACTAACTCAGCCAAAAAGTAAAGGTGATTAAACATAGACTTATATGTCATGAAGAATCAACTAAGTTATACTTACACAACATGACATTATGGGCCATGTTACTCCTTCTAGAATGAAATATAAGAAAATAGATATATGAAAAGTTGATGTATTTGAACTAAATTTTAAACCAAATAAATCAAATTTTCATATACATTTTTGCTTATATTTCATTCCGGAGGGAGTACTATGTTAGCATATATTGAACTTAAAATAGCTTTGTTCATGTTACATTCTCGATACATGGATTAAGATACCTTAGATGCTATCTAGAGCTTGACTAACTTTTCAGTAAGTCAGGGGAAAGTTGAACCTATTACTGCTTCGATATGCTAAATTTGGTCAAAGTCATTTTTAATGTTCGTATGAAACAATAAGTGTTACAGAAAATCATTTTGGTATTAATTATACTGCTGTCAAACAGTCCTTAACCCAATAGAAGTTTAGAACCGAGTCAAACACAGAAGCTTGAGCCATCACATGATTGGGTATAAAATATTTCTCATAATAAGAGTCATTAATTTCAGTTAAAGCCACAAACGGTAAAAAATTTATACTAATCTCTTTTTTTTATTGTTTGGGGAGACGGCCAGTGAAAAAATTGTCACTTTGTATTTAAACAGGTTGCTTGACTGCCTGCTTCTCTTGTTCAGTTTTATGCCATCAAAATATTTTAAGTGGGTCATAGGTTGCTTGACCCTCTTCTTATGTCTAATGAATGCAATATAAATATTGAAATTAATAATCAGAGTATATCCCAAAAGAAAAGAAGTTCACAAATCAGTTGGAACATAAGATTGACAAAGCAAAATATCATATTAGTATGTTTGAGTTAGACAGTTAGACTTACCTAAAATGATTCTAATCGTATGACAAAACAAACAATTAAGCATTCACTCAAACACATGAATAGCAGACAGATTAGGATGGCCATCACACTGACATACTAACAGGCATTCAAAGTATAACATAATACCAACTGAACTTTGAATAAATTCTGAGAACTATAAGGTTAAATGTAGTGCACACTGGTCGTTTCTCTAGTTCAAATAACAAGTTAAACGGATAAGATTTTTTCCCTTCCAACAACCAAAAATCAAAATTCCTTGTCTAGTTGAAATTTTAAATTTACCAAATCAAAAAATGAAGGAAAATTTGTAGAGTCTAGGAAAACTTACATGTGTAGCATGGAATTGAAGGCGAAAAACCACCTTAACTTTTGTTTTCTCAATCTTCCATTTAGTAACTCTAGACATTGTTCCAGAAAATTAATCACACCTAACATGCATTATTGCCAAAAATTGATGGTTCACCAACTCCAACACCCAGTTAATTGTTGTTTACTGAGATAGCCACCAAAGCAAAAACAATAAATACAATCACCTGAATGCAAAAAAAAAATAATCAAAGAATTCACATTCACACTTATCCTTGTATAAACTTTAGACATAAACTTAAGCTATCTACTCACATGACTTAATGTTCAACTAAACAAACCTTAAAAGCAAATCAGCTGTGAAAAAAAAAACTTATAACCAACTTAGGACCCCACTAATCCCTAATTACAAGCATATTATATTATGTAAGATAAAAAAGCTTCTTAAGATGTATTAATAATGGAATGAAAATGGTAGATCTCTAAGGTAGATACCTAAGAAAGTTTCTCACTTCTACAGAAAATTAAAGAAGTAGGAATAATGAGAGTTCATATTCATATCACAGTCATTCTAATTTCCAACTGAACTGAAGCATTTCTCCTTCTAGACATTTTTCATCAAAAACTTGTTCTCCATTTTCAGAACAGAAGAAAAGAGGGAAAAGGGGGTGGGATTAGAAAAACCAGATTAGAAAATAAAATTTTGAAAAGGAAAAAGCATGTTTTGAATAACATACCTTGCTTAGAGACTAAAGTTGAAAACTTTAACAAAGAGAATCCATGGATCGATGAATTTGAGGAGAGGTGAAAGTGGAAAAATGGGGGGAGAAGTTAGAAAGATTATGATTTGAGAGAATGGCACAAATTTGTTTAGTTATAAAAATTGAACCCCACAAAAAATGTTAAACTCAGAACCCAATGACTGACAGAAAGTAAAGAGTGAAAGAGAATCCTAAACACACACAATGCTTACACTAAGCTAGAAAATTTTATGTAGCTACTAACAAAAAGGTTCTATTTTTGTATTTTTCTTTTTCTTTTTTTCAAATTATTATTGTTGTTGTTAAATTCTTCAACATCAAACTAATCCAATCTATTTTATTTTTATACCATTTACCACTACCAGGAAGAAGTTACCATAGGGACAAGACAAATAATCACCTAATGCCACTAAAAAGCTGACACCTAAGATTTGTCAAATTACCAGATGCAAGTTATGTGTTGTTATAATGTTATTATTATTTTATTATAGATAAATTAAATAATGTGTAGTGTTGGGAGCAGGGCAATATGGGTATTTTGAGCAGCTACTCTTGCCTCAGATCTGTGGACTATGGGTGATTTAGAAGCAAGAAAATTTTAATCTTCAAAGGCAAGAATCAAAATTGAATTGAACTAAGATCCACTTTGCTGAGAGTGTGTTTTCTCTTGTGATTTTTTGGTTTAACATTAGAGAGGAGATTTAGTGCTGGGTTGGAGTGAATTAGCAGTAAATGTTGCCATTAATTAGTAAGGTGAAGTGGAGCTGTGATGGATTAGATGTTCTATCAAACTTCAGAAAACAGCTAAAGCCTCTCATTAGATGTGATTATCATTCAACTACTATTGTCTAATTAAACAAATGACTATGACTTAAGGAAATGCTTACTTATCTAGTCACATTGAAAATTTGTATATGTCTTTATTTATATATATAACTTAATCTATATGTAATTTCAGTGTAAAATAGTCTTATTAAATTTCTTAATTTTTTTAGTAAATTTTTTTTAATTAAGAATGGTAAAATTAGTCAATTTGTATGAACATTTGATTTGTCAATTTAGATAATTGAGTTGAAACTTCAATTTCTACTGATTGTTGACGCGTTTATACGTCATTGACAAGAAGAAGAAAAATGATTAAAATAAATTTAAAATATTAATTTTCAGTAGAGTTCAAATCAAAAATCTTCAAGATTATTCTATTGAAATTCAAAACACAATTAATGGAATATTATAGAAACAGATATAACAAAATGAAATAAAGATAACATAATTGAATTCATATACATAAACAAAAATTATCAATGTGAATACTAATTAAATCTTAATATTTAGTTTTAAAAAATTAAATCTTAATAAAGATACTTCATTTATTTAATATATTCATATAAACGACCCATAAAATTTCAAGATCTGATAACTACACCTATTTTTGTAATTACATTATCCTTGTTACTCAAATTGTCTTGCATATTGAGTGTCCCTTTTTTCTTAGGCTCTAACTAAATTAGGACATGATGAAGACAAGTGTCCTTGGCTTATGCCCTCGCTTTAGGGATTATGACCATACATATATACATTGTTCCAAAAATTCATATCAAACAATAAAACGAACAATGTTCCAAAAATTTATGCTCATGTTGATGAAAAGCTGTAATCCAAAAATGGTGTTTCTCTTTATAGTATTATACCTTATTTTTAAACTTTTTAAAATCTGTCTTTTTCTTTACTCATTTTAAAATATTTCTTCATAACCGAAAGATGTTTATATTTGTTTGTTTACCTTAGTCCTTGATGAATCATTTGCGTAGATTACTATGGACAAAATTTTATAGCTTGTTTTTTTTTTCAAAAAAGTATATAAAACTTGTTTTTGGGGTACTTTCTATTTTTCAAAAGATGTGAAGATATACGTTACTATAACTTTGGAGAAAATAAATTATATAAATACACATATTTTTTGATAAAAAAATTAAATTATTATTTTCATTAATTATAAGTTCAGCAACACAAGTTATGTCAATTACAACGATAAAAAATTAATGAAAAATACACATTTTTTAAATAGTATTATTAATTATAAAATTTATACATTAAAATTGTAGTGATCAACACATCTATCTATATCTACTCTTGTTTTAGTATATATTGATAACAAATTATTTATCAATTAAATATAGAACATTTTTCAATAGTTTTATATTAAACGAAGGTAACTCAATTAATAAATTAAAAGAATTATATACAAAATAAGACATGAGTTCAAATTCAGAATAACTAACTTAAGAGCTAATTTCTAACGTTTACATATAAAAAGAACAATATATGGCTTGATGCCACACACTATAGTTACCGACCTCAAAACATTAATATATGACGTCAACCTTTCTCATATTACTAATCGTTTTCACTAATATGTGTGGAGCAAAGTCAAGTCCAATAACTAATCGTTTTCATTTTAGATACGTATAGATCAATAAACAGATAAAACAAAAACAAAAATCATTAGAGTACAATCTTGTTGGGGACATGCAGACGTACAAGTGTGCCAAAAATATACACTTGAGATAAATAATTTAATTAAACATTTATAATATTATGGTTTAATTTACCGTATAAATATTTATATATAAATTATTTTATAAAAATGAAAAAATTGTTTGTATAATTAATTCTAAATTTAAAAAAAAATAGATAAAATAAATAATTTCAAAACATATTATAAATTATATTTATAAATTTTGCTAAACAATTTTATTTTTATAACAATAAATAAGCTCAAATGAATTAATCTAACATTGTACGGCTTTGATTGCTGAGTGCTGACTTGTTTGATGGATCAATGATCATGTACATGTTTGAGGTGACTTATACTTACCATATAAAAGATAAATAAATAGTAATTTAAATGGAATTAAATAGAGATTGTGCATCATCTTTAGTGCCATAGTGGTCTTCATGGCACATGGCCTTGTTTTAATGGAGCCTCTATTTCAACTTACAAAACAGTCAGAGAAGTATTTATCGTTGTCATACAGCTAAGCCAATATCCTTTTTCATCACGTGACGTGATGCCGTGATGGTCCTTCACTCACGTGCATGATGCACGTGATCACTTCCACCAAATAAAAGAACTCTAATTCCTGTGACATTCATTATACATGTAATCGGTGATTGTATAAGTATTCCATCAAAATTAAGTGGTATATATCTCAAGTTCAACCATTTAGAATTTAAAAAGAAAAAACAAATTGTTTGAAATCTCAATTAAATAATCACTAACTCTTTGAATGGTAACTTCGTACATATCACGAATCACATACAAATTATATAATACCGTGTTGGTAGTGAATTAAGATAATTCGATTTTGTTATTCTATTTTTTTTTCATCACTTTATTTTAATTTTGTTAAAACGATTTTAAAATAAAACACAATTCAAACTCTCATTTTATTATGTTTCTTGTTCTAAAGTAATCACAATTAAACAAGACATTAATTAGCAATAAATGTATAATCAGTGATAAAAATACATGAACAAAACAATAAGATTACCTTATGTGTATTTGAGATGAATGTCTACTTCTTCAATTGTATGTTGTGTAAGTCTTCCAATAGTAGATCAATAAACTATTGTCACGACTCCCTTGTCTTTACCTCTACCATTGCATATGTAATTGGTATCATTTTATTATTCTCATTTTTATCCATTGTTGCCATCAATTGACCACCATACCCACCCATCAAGAAACACACGTCAAATTCAATAGTCAAAATCATAGTTGGACAAAAATGTCATAGTTTTAGGGAATAGAGAGACCAAAATTGCATACAAAAAAAATTAAGGAGACTAAATTTATAGATTGAGTAAAATAAATGGACCAAAAGTGTATTTAAGTCAAAATTTTATTCTATACTTTCTAGATTATACTCCTACACATAAATTACATTTAAACTACCAATTTTATCCTATTTTATTTTCTTTTTTTCATACTTCACCAAATTTAACTTGGATTTTGAAAAACTTAAAAAAATATTTTTCAAAACACAAATGTGTTTTAAAAAAATTCAAACTTTGTGTTTTAAAAAATTAAATGTATTTCAAAAAATTCAAACTATATGTTCCAAATGACTTTTTTCAAACTCTTTGGAGAATGTTTATGTTTCGAAAAATTTATTAAAAAAATTTCATAACATAAATATGTTTTAAAAATTCAAAATTTGTGATTTAAATTTTCCAAAACACAAATATTTTTTAAAAATTCAAATATCATATTTTGTAAAACTTGTTTGAAATTTTCTGAAATACAAATTCATACTAGAAAATTTAAAATTATATATATATATATATATATTTAAATGATAAAATTGATTTTTTATTTATTTATAAAAATATAGAGTAGGACCATAATTGAGTGTTTACAAGATAAAATTTTACGACCAGCATCATGCGAAAATTTAAATAGTACTAGGACAAAATATGATAACTAAAGGTTTTGTAAAAAAATATAACTAAGCTTAACACAACAAATTAATATTAAATCACATTTGCAATTTGGCTATAAAGTTTTACTTCAAAATATATATATATATATATATATATATATATATATATATATATTTAATTTTTGTTGTTGATATGATCAAAGACTACCACTTCTAGTTGTTGAGACAAAATTTCAAATTAATAGTTTGATGATAATTAAACAAAAAATTAATTAAGATTTATAATTATGATTCTAGGTGTTTTGGTATTTAACATGTGTATTTAAGTGTGTTAAACAAAATAAGTATCAAACATTACAAAACATATCTTATTAAAATAAAGAAAGTCAAATCAGTAAAACAAATAACGTTTTTGACATATTTATAGAAAACGAATAATGTTCTCCACATCTACAGATTAACAAGAATGATCAGATTTCTATATAAAAGATTAGATCCAAGAATTGTAATCCATTTCATATCTTCATGAGAAATATACAAAGATCAATATAAGCAAAAATTACTCCAGAATTCGAAGGCAAAACACTTTGCTTCACAAAATACATAAAGCAATAGCATTCTCCATGCTAAGCAAATGCAAGTACAAAACTGATAAGCTGTAAATGACATTTCTGTTGTACTTTCAAACAGACATGCGCACGTGGTTCAAGGCATGAGATCACTTCAGACAATTGTCAATATCAAAACATTAGTAAGCTCATCTCAAGACAAATTTGAATAACGTTCTTAGTTCACAAGAACATTCTTTCTTTATGATTGATATTATTCATTCACTTACTAATGAAAGTTAAACTATTTTCAACGGCTAAATGAGTTGTCATAAGCTTTATTGAAGTCTATAAATAAGGCCTCACAATGAATGACAAATCAATACTCAAAGTGTCAAGCAAAACATCACTTATTCAATCGTACTCGAGCTTATCAACTATTCTAAGTTTCAGTTCAATTCTTAGTGTGATATTAGAATTAGTATTTACTGAGTTCTAAAATCTAGAATCTATTCTCAAACAAAAGTCGAGCATACTCATATTCTAACAGTCTCAAAAATCATTACTTAGTAACTAAATGCTATACTTTTGACATAGTTTCAGTAGTGTGTAATTTTTTATTTTTTTTTATGATTTAAAAGTTAGTTTGTAAAATCCTTTCTGAAATAGTGTAAAGTAACCTATGAAAATCTTTTTTAGATAGAAAGGTAGAACTTTGTAATAGATCAAGATTGATTTGTGAAAGTTGTGTAAAAATTAAGAACGATATTGCTTTGAGTACTTAGTGAAAAATTTCACAATTGTAAAGATTTAAACGTAATCCGTATTGAGTGAACTAAAATATATCATTGTGTGATTTATTTTTCTTTATCTCTATTTATTTTTTGTCTTACAATCAATTTTTATATTGATAAGTTAATATTGTTGTTCTCTTTCTACTAATTAAAAACATTTTTCGTTTGTAATCAAGATTAATCTTAAATTAAATATTTTAATTTTTAACATGAATTTTTAAAAAGAAACCATTATAATTCAAACTTCATTTCTTTATAATTGATATTATTACTTTATTAGTGAGATTAAAAAAATTCATAACAAAAACTGTAATTTAATTTCAAATAATTGATACACATTTAAAATTTAAACTCATGAATCTACAATTTTTTTTTGCTAATGTTCCATTAAAGCAACTCTTTGAAATAAAATGTATTTTTGCATCCAACTCTATTATCATGATAGAAGCCAAACTTTCATTGTCTTACCGGCTATAAAATATGTTTACGTGAGAAAACAATTGACTCATAATTGCGGTAGTTTAGATCTAAACCGACATTCTTTAAAAAAAAAATCTAACCGATAAGAACTTGCAAATTGAAAAAAAAAATTAGAAAAATAAACAAACTATATTTTTGGAAGAAACTTTTTTCATTAAACACGACTTTTACATAGAGAAAATTTTAAAATTTTGTCATTATACACATTAAAAAATTATGTGTAATATTAGATATACATTAATTTTGTTATTTGATTAGTTATACAAATTAAACACAATAACAGTTAGTTAATTAATACAGTTGTTTATACTAACTAGTTATATAAACCTTTTATATTTGATATACTAGAATAATTCTTTTATATTTTTAATATATTTATTTTATTTTATTAGTTCTATTTAGAATTTAATATATAATTTTGTAGAAATGTAGGATAAAATAATGTTTAGAGAAGATCTTATAACGTACTTACAAAAATATCCATATTTATCTATTTTTAATAGCACATGATCGAAACAACTAATTAAATATTAAGAATTTTAATATTCTGTAGTGCATTTAAGTAAAAAAAAATATTTTGTCGTGCATAATGGATAAATTTCAAAATATATTTTGCAGCAATAGGTAACGTCCGAGTGGGAGTATTTTTGACTTGGATAGAAAAATTATACTTATTTTCAGTATTAATTTATATTATTTTATAATCCGAATGCAAAGTCCAGTTTGCCCTTGAAGATTCACAAATTTCCATGCCACTTTAACCTTGTAGACTAGACAGTCAACAAGTTGGAGTCGCAACGCTAAAAAACTTAAACACCCGGAGTTCGCCGTCAGCCGTCAGCCGCCACCTGAATCAGTTACAAGCTTCTCCATAAGGTTTTCCTCTTTTTTAATTAAATTATTTTTTTTCAAATTTTCTTTCCCTTTCCAGTAGCGCGCATTAAGACGCGATTCTGTGGGAATTGCGTCGCAGCAGATCTCCACTCCTCACCGCGATTAACAACATAGCTTTCACCGCCCTTAAACCAAAACCTCCCAATTTTCCCATTCCTATCGCTCCTTCAATCTTCACTTCAATGAAACAAATCAACACTGAATCCGTTTCCAGTTTATCCACACCCGAAATCGAAAAAAAGTTCGTTCATCACGTTTACGATGCAATTGCCCCACATTTCAGTTCAACTCGTTTCGCCAAATGGCCAAAAGTTGCTTCATTTTTATCATCATTACCTTCAGGATCCCTTATTCTTGATGCAGGTTGTGGGAATGGAAAATACTTAGGGTTTAATCAAAATTGCTTTTTTATAGGATGTGATATAAGTCCTTCATTGATTAAAATATGTTTAGATAGAGGACATGAAGTTCTTGTTGCCGATGCTGTTAATCTTCCTTATAGAACTGGTTTTGGTGATGCAGCAATATCTATAGCTGTGTTACATCATTTAAGTACCGAGAATCGGAGGAGGAAAGCTATTGAAGAATTGATTCGCGTTGTTAAAAAGGGTGGTCTTGTTTTGATTACTGTTTGGGCTGTTGAACAAGAGGATACAAATTTGGTTACTAAATGGACACCACTTGCTGAAAAATATGTTGAAGAGTGGCAAGGACCGGGGAGTCCACGTGCTCGGGTACCTTCATCGGTTTCGTTGGAAAGTATTCCGGAAAGTGAGGAGAGTAGTTTGGGTGGTGAGGGAGTGAAAGTTTGTAATGAGGGTAAAGTTTTAGGAGATTTGAAGGAAGAAAAGAATGTGAAGAATCAACAGGAGTATTTTGTTCCTTGGCATTTACCTTATCATCGGGCCGAAATTAGCGGCGCTTCTGCTCATGCTCTGGCTACGGGTCTTGCTACTAAAGATGACATAAAGGGTGCTGTAGTGTATAACAGATATTATCATGTTTTTAGTGAAGGCGAGCTTGAAAGGTAATATCCCCCACCCTCCATTAGAATTTTCGATACGAATATAATGTTTAATCATTGCTTGTTTAGTTTATTATAGGTTGTAAACCATTGAACCAAGTCTTTGGATGTGATAGTTTATTGAGTATCTTGTTATTGAAAGTTTTCCATAAGTTTTCTCCCATGAAATAAGTTGCTAAAGTTAAAGTAATGTTTGGTGTGCTTGATCTCGGATGACAATTCTGCTATAAATAAAAGGATAATGTATCTCAGAAGTTGTGATAATTTGAAAAATGTAGAATTGATCTTATAAAAAAAAGTGAGAATTGGTATTTGAAAGTAACAAAGAAGAGACTCAAGTATTCTGAAATAAAAGTGGGAAGGTCTGCCATCATTTGTGTCTTAACTTAAATCAGTCAGCTGGATCTGAACGTGCATCACAAATTTATAGTGACCTTCTTATTCATTAGGACCTTAATACTCTGTATTTCAAAACAATTTGTAAAAGGGTATGTTTCAAGTGATTTAACATGTTGATGTGCAACATGGATTTCTTATTTCTAATTTATTTTCATATCCTTTTTGCAGCTTGACAAATGGAATCACCAATGCTAGAGTAGTTGATCAATTTTTTGATAAATCCAACTGGTGTATTATTCTAGAGAAGACGTCATGACAAAGAAAGAAACCTTAGTTATAAGTCAAGGAACAAAACTTCACAACTGCTCCCGTGTCCAACTTATCATGACCGAGTGAGTATAGTAGGCCAGAGAGTAGTATAAAAAGGTCAGCTGCAGAACTCGGACTGTGTTGATTCTCTGAGCAGTTTTCAACCAAACCAGGCTGCATTCTTCAAGCAATTTCAGCTTATTGTTTTTATTATTCTTTCTTTTTTTATTTGTGGAACCCAATTTTTGTTGTAATTTGTAACATTAGAGCTGGTGTTATGGCTTATGAGCGTGCTGGTGTTGTTGCTGGCTACTGTATTTGCCCCAACAATGCTGAAAATCATTTAGCCACCTTTACAATAGGTGCAATTACCATGTTTTGGACAATTTATTTATATTTGGATTGGATCGGACTATTTTGTTGTGAATTGCATCATCTTATCGGTCTTAATCTCAAGGGAATCCAAACTCTCTCAGGGTTAGCTTCTGTTTTTGTGAGTTCAATCTTTGGTTGTATAAAGTCTAAACCAATGTCCGGTACCACCATTTAAAAAGATTTAACACGAATACACATAATCTATCCAAAATGAAATATAAGTAAAAATGAATATAAATAAGTAAAAATTGAGTTAAAAGAACTTTTGATATGTCTAGTCAAATATGTATTTGAACAATCTACCGTTTTATATGGTTGGAAGCAGAAGTTGTTTCCTTTTGGGTTTCTGCTAAAGATATTTGATTGGCAGTTGTTCAGCAGACTGTAGGGGTGAGGCTGCTTGCCATTGCATGTAACATTTTGCTAGTGATAAGATTGTTTTGCTAACATTGGAGCGGATGTTATGTTGGTGGTCCATCATAGGTCAATATTTAAAAGTCATTGAGACTTTAACAATCATTAGCGACAATATTTTCCTTGTCTTTATAACTAAGACAATGACTTAATCAATATCAGTGGATCATATCTACTTTAAAATTTGTCACAAGTCCATAACATTGGCTACATATAACTAATTTTAATTTCGATACATAGTTCTTTTCTTCCTTCTATATTCTTGCTTGGTTATCGTGTGTTTCCTAAGTTTCTTCCACATCCTTTCTTAAATGTCTTAGTTTTTTAAGGATGGTTTTCTAACCGTTGTTTTTGGTATACATGGACCACAAATTGCACAATTTTGTGCCTCAATTGGAAAAATAATAGAGATTTGAGACATTATTTTTGAGTTCTGACATAACGAAGCACAAAACCATCTGGGAAAAATGGTTGGCATCAATCACTAGCCTAAAAATGTAAACCAGCTGCATCCCAAGTTCAAGGTTGCAGAGTACAGTGAGGTCATTGACCATCATAAGTTGCACCAAACCATAAAAAGTATGAAAATGTAGCAGGAAGACGGTATATAGAAGAACAGGAAATAATGAAAACAAATAATTCTTAGGCCTTATCTCTTCCTCCCCTACCTCTCTACCCTTCTGTAGAGACATATAAAATTAGTCAGAGAAGCCAACATAGGACATTCATTTCATTTATTTGTGGTCATTTGTGTATAGAAGATCAAAATCAATCTAGGTGACCTATTTACAGAACTTTGATAGCACGATCTACCAGTTCAAGCCCCAGTCATAAGGCTGATATGTCACCTTCAACTCAGAAGAGGCAAGCAGGTCCAATAATATTTCTGAGTCAGCTGGATCTAAATAGTTTGACACATGCTTGATCACCTCAACCTCGCTCTTGCCAAAATCTATACTGTACCTGAGCATGAACAAGGAGGAATAAACATTTTCAGTTTCAATATCACCAAATAAAACACTGCTTTTAGGCCTGCTCAGTATCAACTATCAAGCATTTTATTCAGCAACCATTGATAACAGTGATCAAATGTACATATTTCAGATTTACATATCACAATGTAATTTAACTAATATACTGTTCATATTCATTTCTACAAGATTCTTCGTGTACTTTTTAAGTTCAAGTGATGCTACTCGCCAGTTAAACTTACAAGATTAAAAGCGTAAGAACTGAGTTTGAACCATTTACCCAAATATAATAGAATTTAAAATGTTTGCTTACTCTGGAGTAAAGGGGACTTACCATTTAAGGATCTTACTAGCATATGCAGCCTTTGCAGCCAAATCAATTACAAGGCCACCACTTCTCAGGAATTTGCGGGCTGCATCCAATAATTCTTCGTCGATTTTTCCGGGAGAATAGCACCGAAGAGCAGGCCCAGATCGGGTGCCACATACCAAAGCAAAATGAATCAGAGGCTCAGGGTAAGGGAGTGCCACCTGCCAAAAAATAAAAAGTATGTTTGTTGTTAGTTTACAGAAAATGGAATAAAAACTAAATACTTGTTATCTCTACTATGACTGTTGATTTTAGATTAACAGAAAAATAAGATAATGGAATTGCTTGCAGTAACCTAATACTAATAGCTCACCTTTGAGCGTTTATCTTTCGAACCGAATGGCTTCTTAAGGTTATATGGAGGTCGCTGGTTTCCCCTCAATATGCCATTTTGAATAGCTGAAAGTGAGTAGGTGGAGCCACCTATAACATACTTGAACTCTCCAAATAATTTTCTTCTTTCCAGTGATCCATCTGGATGACCCAATATTAAGATTGCATGGATGGCCATCATATTATAAAGATTAATAAAGAAAGCAAGTTTCTCTTCTCTAGACAAATCCCATATTTCCACTCTTTGGAGCTCTTCCACTATTCTCAGATACCTATAATGATAATAGTACAAATAACATGTGAAATTCTGAAATGATAGAATGAACTATCAAGTTCACATGGCACATTAAGGTTGTGAACTTCTAAAGCATAGCAAAAGAGAGAAAATGATAAAGACACCTTGCAAACTCCTCACTTCCATGCAAGCTTGTATAATCAACACGGCATCCATCTTCAAAAGCATAGGCTTCAAACATTGCAGAGGCCAGAAACCTCAGCCTTGATGCAATTTCTGCTATAGGCTTGGGAGTGATGGTAATGATGCCTCTACGAATGTTGTGACATTGTGACACAACAATTGGATCATCATCCAAAAACCGATACACGTGATTACCATCCTCAAATAGGTTTTCACTAAAGCAAAAGAGCAAACCAAAATCAGTTAAAATTGGGAAGGATTATTAACTCAGTAACAACAAAGCAAATTACGACATCGAAATCAAAACACCAAGTAGATTATTTGGGCTCACTCAAGAACATGTCGAAAGAAGAGTTTGCTGGCAAGCTTTCGAGCAAATTCAACAGCCTATACCACCAGACAAGAATTAGAAAGAAAATAATGGCCTTGTGAAGCTAAAAATTGCATTGAGTGAATCTATGAGATATTTAGTGGATGATTAGATTGATCGTGTAATTGAAAGCATAGCAAGACCTAATTCTATGCAATACATTAGACCCGCAGTTGAGACTTGACACAAACTTACCTCTTGTCTTTCCAAATATTGATCTTCTGATAAGAAGTCTAAAGCATCTGAGCCCAGAAAACAGTTGGTGAACCTGCGCATTTTGTATAATCTGTCCTTCACAGTAATAGATTCTTTCATTTTGCGTACAATAAGAGCCAATTCATCAACTGCTCCACTGCTGGAAATATCATCCTCTTCAGAAGATGGAGGTGACAGGGTTTCAAATAGTGGTGCTTCAGTAATAAGAAAGTCAATCTTCTCGCTAAGCTGTCCAGACTCATCCAAGATTGTTAGCTCATTCAAGCCTCCAATAAATATTTCATTGAAAAACACCTTGGGAACAGAAGTAGATCCAGAAATCTTCTCCAGCTCCATCTTTCTACTGGGGTATATATCTATATTGATTTCCGCAAACCCAAGCCTTTTTGTACGTAAAAATAGCCTAATCTCACTAGATTCTTGACACCCTAGTTTTGTGTAGAGTATAATCCTTCCTTTCATGGCTAAAGGTGGCAGTGGACCATCTGTTATTGAATCCCTCTGCTCAGTTTTGTTTTCAGCATCAACATCAGACGACTTCTTAATATAATTTAAGGGATTCCAGGCAGATTTCTCCACTGGCTTCTCAGAAACCAATTTGGCTTCATTGACTTCTGAGATGTCTGAAACATTCTTGCCTTCATCATCCAAATTACCCACAGAAGCTTCGTCACCTTTTCCAGAAAGGCGACGTAGCATAGTGGAGACTGCCACCACACTTTTCTCCCTGACAAATTTTTTAAGAGCTACTGCCTTCTCAACCACACCTGGACTGTCCTGATCTCCATCCAATCTACGGGTAGATGTGCTACGGATAACTTCCAACCCTGGAACCTCTGTTCCATCAAATACAGGCTCCAAGTTGTTGTCCTCACTTGGAATTTCATCTTCCTTCCGATCCATATGCGTGGATTCCTTGTCTCTACTGTCATCCTCTTCTTTTGCCAAATCTTGCTGTCCTGAATTGCCATTTAGATTTGTTTCTTCATTTTTAGGCTCACCAGAATACTCCTGTCCAACATTATTGACTTCAATTTCAGATTTCGTCTCTATGTCTTCATCAGTATCAGACTTAGACCTTCCATCTTTGACGTCCTTTATCGCGTCCGATATATCATCCAGTTTACTGTCAAACTCGGGGCCATCATGAACAATATCCTGAGCTTTTGCCTCTTTATCCAGATCTTCATTCTGAATGGCAGAAGCATCAACTTGCAGCTTCTCAACAGCATGGGAACTTGCTTCCTTTGTCTCCAACAAGTGTTGATTTTCCATGGTCAAAGCAAGCTATAGTGTATATGCTATGTTACACTCTAATTAAAAACCTGCAAACAATATGGCAACAAAATGACAATGTAAGCATAATCTCCTTATCTGTAATTATTTTTCTTTCCTTATTTCCAATATAGGTATCACAGTACTGTCAATCGTGGATTGCAAAAAATGGTGATTTGTTCGAATACGGTTACATTATAATGCTATAGCGCAGCTATAGCAGCTAATTGACAACACTGTTAGAAATTGATTATTTCCTTATTTCCAATATTTGCCAATTATCACTATACAGACCTAGATGAAAATAAATAAAAATGAGTTTTATAATTACACAGACATATAATCTAATCATATTATTTCCCTATCTTGACATATCAAAATATGGACATCTAATCACACTTCACTTTCTTGGAATATCATAATAATAATTCTTAAAGTATGTGATGAGACAGTGAAATATGATTGGACCGTAAAACGTTTTTAAAATAAGATTCACGATTCATGTATTATTTATTCACAGTAATTCAAATACAAAATTCGTAACAGAATGCTCAAATGAACAACCAAAAAAATTACGGTTCTTAATGAATAAATAAAAAATGAAAACGCATCCAGCAATATATATATTTGAAAATATGTATTGCAATTACCTCGTTCCCGATCTATAAACTGTGTGTATGAGAAAAGAGATCAAAATGAAAAAAATAACTTCCCTAAATGGATGACAAGTTTAGTTGATTATTACTATGGAAGAACGAAAGCGTAGGTAGCAGGCATATTGATTGAATGAGTCGTTTAAATTATGAGAAGGAAGAGGAGAAGTTACTTACGCGGTGAGAGATCGGAAAGAAGAAGAAGAAGTAGAAGAAGAAGAAGCGTTGTTGTTGACTTTGAAATTTGAAGAGTTGAAAGTTGAAATGAAACGGAAATGTCAATATTCAGACAAAGTGAGGGAGAAGCGGGAAGTCCTTCCTTTGGGTTGTGGCGGCTGTGCCCAAACTTCATATTTTACTTATTTATTTATTTTACTCATTTTATTTATTTTCCAACAATAATGATAAATAATAATATTTGACAAAAACTATTCTAACATTTTTTAAATAAGCAAAAGGTTAGCTCAGATGAGTTTGAGGGTCTAGGTAAGAGAGAGTACTCGTAGATACTTACGAGTATTTAGTGATTAATTTTTTATTTTTACGAAGAGAATGAAATACATACTAATATTTGAGAGATATTTACAAATATTTAGTAATTAATTTTTTATGTTTATCTTGAAAGTGAAATAAACATTAGTATTTTTATGAAGTGTGAGTATGCTTTTTATTAATTAAATAAGTCTTCGTTGACAAATATTATATTCATTTTTATTTTTTCTATTTTTTTAAATCATCCTTAAACTTAGTAATAATAATAAAAAAGTTAAAAAAAAAATTTACAAAAAAATAATTTAAAAGGTTAAAGCTAAACAAAATCAATTTTTATTACAAAAAATATATTCAATTTTATATTATTATTTTTTCAACTCAATAATCAATTAATTTAATAGTAATCTCGTAAGAATAAGAGTTATTCAAAAATCTAAAAATTTAGTCGCTTTATCAAATTTTATTCTTCTTCATCTATCCATTGAATAAGAGTAGTTTAACGTTATTTTTTTGGGCATAAAATCACTGTTAGTATATTTTATATTTTCATTTTCATTTTAATTAAATATTTATTTTTCATATATATTTATTATTTTTTATTTTGTTGTAATGTTTTGATTTTTTTGTCTTGACGTAGTGTTTGTTTGATTTAGATCGATGAATTAACTCCAATAAAAAATATATTTAAATTCAATTAATGACTTTAACGTCATCAATGTTGCAACTCAAAAAATATGTGTATTTTAGACACTTTGATTTTGTCATATATGTAAATTTTATTACTATCGTAAGCATTTTATCATTTTATGTTATAATTTGAGTGATGTGATTTTGTTCCTATATTTTTTTTTATTTTAACAATTTTAAATTATATTTTTCTCTATATAATTTCTTCTAATTTTGATTTTAACAAATTTAAATTATATTATTTTCTATATAATTTCTTCTAATTTTAATGAATAAATATATTTTTTAATAAATAAATGAAAAAAATCTCAAGGAACAAATTTGATTTTTAGGGAGTTTGTGTAGGTAATAATCAAATTTCAACTGTATTCGAAGAATCCTTGTGCTAGGGTGGAGTTGTTGGACTCCGTTGAAGTCCATATTAAAATTCAAAAATTTGTATATTGGGTTTTATACTCTGAATCTTATTTTTACTCTATGTTGTATTATTTTATTTTTCATTATTTTTGATCCCTCAAAAATAACTTTGGTCTAAAATTTAATAAGATTTTATTTTCTTCGCATTTATTTAAGTCACACCAGGTCTCAATATCTCATTTGCAACAATTGTACTTGAAATCTATGATCATACATGGTATAGTATGACTTTAAAAAAATGAAATTTCGTCAAGTTTTGTACCAAAATTTTGTTTCGGGGACCGAAACTGGAGAGAAACATAATGAGGGGATTACTTTCGAGATTCAGCTAAAATAGGAGGACCAAAACTACAATTAAGCCTATTTTTTCATAAACTTTTAAAAGTTCTCTTACAACAAATATAAAATTTTAAAATGTAATTGGTCTATTTTTTTTTTATCCCACATTTGGTTTTTTACATACAGGAAATTTCTGGTATGGAAATTATTTTCTACATATCAAAATTTTTTTAAAATATAATTTTGTTCTCTATTTTTTATATAGTGAAAATTTTGAAAATAAAAATTTCACCATGTAAAATATTTTTCTCCATTTTTTTATATAAAAAATTTTCGGTATGTAAATTTTTTCATACCGGAATTTTATTTTTGAAATGTTAATTTTGTTTTGTTGGTCTATAGATTATATTATATAATTACCATAAAATATTTACACATAATTATAAAATTCCGATGTATGATATTCAACCTAACAAATTTTTTTTTTCTATTTAAGCTAAGACTTGAGGTTCTTATATGTTAATTTCTAAATTGGATTTGTAGAATAAAAATTTCATACAATTTATTTCGTATTTATGTCGAATAAAAACGAGTTCAATTTTTTTTTTCAATGAAAAGAAGTAAAAATGATATAGTTAAAATTAGATTAAAGTGTAAACACTATTTTAGAATATATGTTGATTAATTTTATGATTAATTTTTTTATATGTATATTTTTTATAATGTGTTAATCTTGTATATATTTGATTAAATGAGTGGTATATATAATAAATATTATATTATATGTTTTCTAAAAATAAT
>JBBPBS010000276.1:18422585-18449456 GCA_037974835.1 Cicer judaicum
TATCTGTGATTAATGTTAAGTATATATATATATATATATATTTTAATTATTTATAAGTATCTCCTATTTTAGTTATTTATTTTATAAATAATTATCTATGGGTTAGCGATAATGTGTTTGATTTCTTTTATTTTTATATACTTGTTATGACATTGTGACTTTATATAACTTTATTATGATTTCGGAATTAATATAAAGTGTTAGTGTTATATTTATTTATTTTATAATTTTGACTATTATCTAATGATGGTAGTATTTTAATGTGAATATTTTGAAAAATAAATATAATTATAATGATTATTTTAAATATGAGAATTTCAGTTATTAGTAATATATAATTTAAAAAAATAAGTTAATTATTTTAGTTACTCTAATTTAAAATGTATTAATTGTGAAATATTAGTAATGTTTTTGAAAAATAGGTGGTGTTTGGAGGAGTATTAAAAATTAAATTAAATAATTATTAATTTTGTTTTATCTAAATAAAAATAGTAACAATAATAGGAAAATATAAAATAAATGAGAAACATGACTGCCGTATTTTATATCAAGTTTATAGAGATTGTGCTGTTTTATATGAGGAAAAAAATTTAAAGTGTTCATTTTGAAATTTGAAAAATGTGATATCCTAAATAATTTATAATAATTTTATTTTCTTTTGAATTTTTTTATTTATCCACTGTAATTTTTTTAAAATTTAGTATAAATTATTATATATTATTTTAAATTTTATGACGTCGCACGTCCAATAAAAGGAACAAAAATATTTTCTTATATTTAGAAACAAAAATACTCTATTATTTAATAAAAGGAACAAAAATATTTTCTTATATTTAGAAACAAAAATACTCTATTATTTATTGAGTGTTTGAATTTCAACTTATGTTTATAAAAATATTTCTTAGACGGAGTTCAATTTCTTAAAATGAATGTAAGTTATTTTGAGAAATTAGTCAAAAGAAGCATATTAACAAATTACAACTTATAATTAAGTGCACCGGAAAGAGAAGTTTGCTATTATACACAATCCTTCTAAGAAATAATATGGTGTACCTTAACAACTCTTACAAATATATACTGGAATACACTCACTTATTCTTTAAAAGGAAAACATTACCAACTTACAACTACTAAATTGTTAAATATATCCAAAGTTCGAGAGTGATTGTTGCTAAAATAAACTCGGAAAAACTGTATACGTCGTTAGTATAAAACTTTACAAATATAAATAATTAACTTATCACCGAAGAAAGATAAAAATCTAAAGAAAAAAAAGATAAATAATGAAAACAGTAAGTTTACCATAAATTTATGCAATTGGCTTGTTTTCTCTTTTATAGTTTATTTATAACATATTTTCTTTTTATGTAATGTATATAATAAAAATTAGGACTGTACACTTCTGGGCCGAGTTTGGTCAAACTCAAGACCTGGCCCAATCATATAGTAACTTTTTGGGACTGTTTTCATTGGCTTCGGGTTGAGCATAGGCAATTAAACCAGTCAAAACAAAGACAAACAATTAGGCATAGATACTTACAAACTTAAAAATATGGTCAAATTACTAATTTAGTCTCTTAATTTATTTATTTTGTGTTTTTATTTGTTTATGGTAAGTGAAGACGAATCAAAATAAAACTAAAAAATAAATCAAATGACCCAAAATGAAAAATAACTTTTTCTTTAATTAAATTCTAAAATTATTGAAATTAAGTGACATTTATTCTCAAATAGAAATAATTATTTGAGTGGATTAATTATTCAAGAAATTGCTTGATTAATTTAATAAACAATTTAAGAATTTGTTTTACTAAGATAAGCATCATTAATATACATCCTTGAAAAAAGTGTGAACTTCAGGTTTTTTGATTGGTGTTAGACGAACAACCTAAAGCATATGCGTTCTACAAGGATTACTAGAGAGTTTGTCTCCCCCTCGCCAATTTTTCCAATATTTTTTAGCTTAAATTCTATAATAAAAAATAAACAATTATATTAAAAATATCAATTTCAAAATATATTAAAAAGAAGTATGAGAAAAAAATTATTCACAAGCCTAAATAAATAATTAGGATAATCATGAAATTTAATACGTAAGACTAAAATGATGAGTTTAGATTTTGATCTTGTTTATTAATTAGAGATATTGATGTTTGAATGATGACTTTGAAAACTGTCAAACATTTTCACATATAAAAAAAATGCAAATGGGGAGTGATTAAGAAGAACATGAAGATGAAACATAAATTGGAGGAGGAAGAAGAAGGAGCCGGAGAAGGAGGAGAAAGAGTTAACGTATTTTGAGTTACATTAGATTTACTTGCATAATAAAAAAAGAAATATTACTCATTCCATCTCACAATAAATATTAAGTTAACAAAATTAAATTTGTCTTAAAATAAAGATCATTATTAATTTTTAATGTAACTGTAATTATCTTTTTTATAGCACCATTTCATGATTAGTATATATACAAATTCAAAAATATTATTATATTTTACATTAATGATAGTGAAAAATCCATCAATAATTAAAATATATAATTTAATAAAATGTTTTTTTATTATTATATTTTTTAATATATGTTCAAAAATCTTAAACAACACTTATTGTAAGATAAAAAAAAAAGTACATTTTTAAATGTATAAAGTTAAGTCAAGTATCCGATTTAGGATTCAACAAACCCAATACCCGACCCAAAAACTATGTGTTACATGCTTTTTAAACTAGTTAGGTCCATTGACCCAATTGAGTTTGGGTTGGATGAATGAAGATGGATAGTTTGAACCGGATTGAAGTGTCACTTTAGGTAAACATTATATTATTAAAAAAAACATGTGTGATGGAGACACACATTAGGTATAAGTGTCAATTGTAAGAAAAGGAGATCCGTCAAAAAAAAAGGAGACGCCACTTGTCTCGTTAGAAAATAAAACAAGGAAAATAAAGCACCGTACCAAAGTAAAAGTTCTATAAAAACGACCTTACATTATCTTATGCACTCCATCCACAAATCTGAAATAGATATTTCAAATTGCACAATCACTTATATTATTATTCAAACAAAAGATTCGGTTGTCACTATAAGCTTGTTTTCTAAAATATTTGGGAGTACAGCATGAATTTTGTCATATATATGCAGGCTACCTAGCTCTTAATTAATTATTTTATTAGCTTTAGATCCATGCATATATCACCATGATATAATTGTCTTCCTAAATAATTAAATTCATGATGCAACCCTGTCCCACACATTCTAACAGTTTCATAGTGGGATGAATTCTTTAAGTGCTTTTATATTAACCAAAAAATCTTAGCATGTGAATAATACCTTAAATATACACAAATTAAGTTGTAACAACTTAATTATAACGATACGATTAAATTAACCGTTTGGAAAAAAGTTACTAATAATACTTTCCCTTTTCAAATCTTTTAGTTTTTGATGCGATCCTTCCTTCTTTTCTTGTGTCATTTTTTTAAACATAATGCATTATTATATACTAGTCATGTACCACTAGGATTTGTCTTTGTTTATAGACACAACATCACTGACTCCAACATACATAGACGTTAAGAAGCAAAAAGTATTGGATAGTGATCATTTATTCACAATAATTAAGCAGCATTTTAACTATGAATTAATTGTTTCTTTATGGTGAAAAAAAAAACACTATCAAGTGGTTGAAGAAAATAAGAGGATGAGAAAAAGAAAAAGAAATAGAAATAGGAGTATGATTAAAAATTATTTATGCCTAACTCCAAAAATTAAGGGTCAATCCTTTTCATATGAATCTCCACCTTTTATCTCGTATTACCTCTGTTCCACAGTGAAGTTACTTTAGTAAATGACAAACAAATTTAAAAATATAATTTATTAATAAGGATGAAAAAGAAAAGTTACAAAAATATTTCATTAAAAAAAATCACCAAAATAAAAAAGAGAGTAATAGTAAATAGTTAGAGGTATATATAATAAGAAATAAAATTAATACTAATATAATATATTATAAAAACAACGTATAAAGTAAGACAAAACTTTTGTTGTTAAAATGATATATATGCGGGACATAGGGAGTATCACATATTTCTTGTCAAATATATCTTGATTTTGTCTTTTGACTTAATTTTGCATATGCAATATCAGTGCTTATCGCAATATGAAATTATGGGAAGTTATTTCTTGTCATAAAGTTGTTGTTTTATTGGATTAGCTCTTTAATTGGTCTGTAGAAGTTATTTTTTGTTATAAAGTTTTTGTTTTAGTGGCTAGATTCTTTAATAAATTTGACAAAGGTATACGATTTAATATATAATACATCTGAATTAGATTTTTTTTTAAATACACAAGAGTTCCTTTTTTTTTAAGAAATGTATTTAACTAAAAATATGATATAAAAAGTCTTTTAAACATATCAGACTGAATTATTTAAATAAATATGATTAT
The DNA here is from genome assembly GCA_037974835.1 of Cicer judaicum. Taxonomy (NCBI): domain Eukaryota; kingdom Viridiplantae; phylum Streptophyta; class Magnoliopsida; order Fabales; family Fabaceae; genus Cicer; species Cicer judaicum. The sequence continues at coordinate 18,427,033 of JBBPBS010000276.1, forward strand.
ATTTTTTATTACTATTATTATTTATATAAAATTTTGAACTTTGTGTTAAATTATAAATTTATTAACATTTTATTAATTTAATCATATTATTTTACATTAATTTTTGTCATAATTAAACATATAATAATAAAATAGAATTGAAATATAATGTCATTTGAATTTATTTTTTTTTAAAATATTATTTTCAATTTTAAAAAATACTTAATTTCATTAACCTATTAATTTATTAGCCTATTCAAAAAACATGTCTAATTATAATTAATTTAAAAATATTCATATGAAATAGGCCTTTTAAATAATATAACAGAGATGACTGAGTACCTCAATTGATTTGAGCCAAGGGATTGAAAAATCCAGAATTCAACGGCTAATGAAAGAGAAAAATACTAACATATATATGCCAATAAAAAAATTAGCTTAGCAAGTAAATTCCGACCCCTATATATGGTCCGGCCTTGATGTAGGTAAATTTGTATTTTTCATTTTTTTATAAGCTTTTATTATGGCAGATGATTCAACATGAAAGTGTTAAGCCTGCAAGTGTATTTGTCTCCAATAATAGCTACATTAACGCAAATAACACAATTAATTAACTTTTTTTTGTTCTTGGCAGTAGTTAAGCATGCAGGGCTTTTTGTAGCAAAATAAAAGGTGGCCTAGTCTAAAAAAAATGTATATCCAAATAAACTATACAAGTTTGATAATATAATTAATTGGTATCATAATCGAAGCAAGAGGGAAATTATTGGTGTTAAAGTTGATAACTCACTGTAATCTCTTTTTTAGCTGATGGAAAAAGGGGGAAAAAAGTAACAAAACCAAAAAAAAGAAGATAATAACCACTTACTTTATAAAATTGGTTTTATCTTGTTCTTTTATAAAAGCAAGTAATTGCGTACGTGTAAGTGTCGTTTATTAAGCGCATATACCTTTCCCTATGAGATTGGAAGAGACCACTCTGATCGAATCTATGAGTTTAATTAATCCATTGATACATACTATATGATTTCAATATTATTATCAAATTAAAGTTGAGGTGCCATGCATGTTTGTATCATCACTTTTGTGTAACAAATTAAGCAATTTTGCTAAATAAAACCTTTCTTTTCATGAACAAACAAGATAAGGTTCACTTATTGTTCCTAATTTCTCCAAGTTAGAGGATAAACTCTTAAACTTTAATCAAGTTAGAATTACAATGCTAACATAGTTCGCAAGCCTTCCTTATAATTGCATTTATAAACTAAATATTGAAGGCATCGTTTTGGTCCTTATATCCCATTTAATGCATTTTGCTTATCCAAGAAATAAAAGAAATCACCTATAAAATACTTTGCGATTGTTTGATGATGGTATACAAATTTTTATACAATAGTTTCATCAATTTTTATTTTTTTACATGTACAATAGTGCATCAAATTAATTTAATCTCAAAGAATATACTCCAATATATGAATCACCTTTGAGAGACACTTTTTGTATCCAAATTCCCCTGACCTACGTCAAGCCTTCTCTATCTATACATCCCTAAAAGCGTGAAAATATATCCATGCAAATAATGACACATAAACACATAATTTCCATACCAAAAAGTAAGAGATAAAAAAAAGTGACATTGATTTCTTGCCTTGGATCTCAGATATGTGCAAGAGTCAGAAATCTCTACTAGTTTAAGGAAGTAAAATAGATTTCACAAATACCATATTGTTAACATTATGTTTTAAGTTTAAACTCAAAATCTAGATAGATTTTTATGGTATTTTATCACATTTCATCAATAGACCCTCCAAAAACACATCTTTAAAAAATATTCATCAAAGATCTACATTTTTTACTCAATAGTCTTTGGTTTTAGGATGAAAAATAGTCTTTGATTTTAGAATGAAAATAGTATCTTGTATTATACTGATAAATATATAACTTTTAAAATAATGGTATTAAATCATAAAAATGATAAAATTCATTTAAATTCTTTAAATAAAAATATTAAAAGAGACTACTAAATCAATTCATTATTCATATATAATTTTTTTAAATAGTCTAGTGATTAAATTTACACACGCTTTAAATGTAGATAATTTGAGTTTAAATCTGAATATTTGCAAATCAATGTATTTTTCACTATCAATCGATCAATACTTATGAGATATTATTTATACAATTTTTTTTATCAAGTAATCTAATAGCTATATTCACATTTTAAGTGTAACCTATGAATGTTTTTAATGCTAAGAACTTAACTTAGCCGCAAGTACTTATCCATACAATTTTAAGTACCAAAATACTAATTTAGTGCCACATATACAAAAAAATTTATGAAGACTTACCATACACGCAAGACCAAGAATGAATAGAAACACAATCACCTCAAGTAAAGATGGACATGCATGTGATCGATGTGGGTTAAGTACTTTCTTATATGTAACCTTTTCATTTTCTTAATGCACTACCCTTTTTTTTTAATAAAAAAAATAAAGCTTTCGCACTCACTGTTCCTCATGAAGTGGGAACATAACAAAGTTTGCAAGTTGTCGCTTCAAATATATATTTTTATATAAACCAAAGAAGAAAAGGAAAAAGTTGCGATTATATTTCACTTGTCATCTTTAGTCCCAACGTTGCTTTTATATAGTTTGTTTGCATGCGGCCAAATAATAATCACAATAACTAAGCTAATTAGTTAGTGAGTTTGTCAAATATATAAATATATATATATTCAATTCTTAGCATCAATCGGGGGTCTTTCATATTGGACTAACCAAATTTTTGAGGTTACAAATTCTTTCATGTTAGCTTAGATATATAGGTTGGTTTTCTATTCTTCATTCTTTAGTAGTAGTATTATTTTTTTTAGTTTGGTTAAAATTTTGATTTACATAAACTAGAAACATGTGGTTTTGAACATAAGCTTTGATAGAATTATGAATATGTTTGCTTTGATTATTTGAAGTTATACTATTTTTAATTAATTTTTTATGGTTTAGTTCTGGCTAGGGGTGTTAGCTGGGGGTGTATAATTGAACTTTTTAAGTAATAGAATCATATAGCAAATGACTAAAACAGAATTATGAGACAGCTGTTTTTTTTTTTTCTTCTCTTTTTAAGATTCGAGTCTTGGAACATTTTCTAGTGATTACTTTAATTAACATAAGAACATATAAGTTTATTTATTGTTTTGTGGTATATGAAATTAATGTTTTTTGTTTTGAATATTAGGTAGAAAAATCCTGTTTTATCATTTGGATTTTGTGAGAGAAAGAAAGGAAGATTAATGGACATATACGAGCCATTCCAGCAAGTTAGCATGTGGGGTGATAGCTTTAAAGTTGAAGGTGGATTGAATTCAATTGCTTCCCCAATGTTACTGGTCAACACTACCATGGAGAACAAGGTGAGTTATTATAAGTAAATATGAAGTTAGTTTCATTTTATTTGGATACTACTAGATTATATACCAATTTTATTAATTAAATTGAATTTTGTAGTCTGAATTTATTCCTCATGAACCAAGGGAGTCTTCGGGAGCAGATCAAGAGACTACAAATAAAGATGATAGTAAGGTAATGAAATTTCATAAATTCTGTTTCATTTTACATTATTCTAAGATGAATGATTTTGAGTTGTTTATTTGTTTCTGACATTATGTGTAGGTGCTACGACGCCTCGCTCAAAATCGAGAGGCTGCTCGGAAAAGTCGGTTGCGCAAAAAGGTAGTTTAAATTTACTTATAGAAAGGTAGCAACTAGAAAGTATTAGTCATTTGATTTGTTCTTTTGTTAAGAAGTAAAATGATAAAATGAGCTTTTGAAATTAGTTATAAGTGACTAATAAAAATAGCTCTAACTCCCTAACTTAGTTCTAATCAAATTTAACTAATCCACAAATATTAAACATATGTTGTAATATTATGTAGGCTTATGTTCAGCAATTGGAAACAAGCAGATTGAAGCTCATGCAATTGGAGATTGAGATTGGGAGAGCAAGAAAGCAGGTGAACAAAAACTAAACATTAATTTATCATATTAGCTTCTGCTTTTTATATTAATGCTCCTTCATTTGTCACTTTTAAGCATATACTAAAATTTCTGCTCTAGTTGCAGGGTATGTACACTGGAAATGCATTAGATACCAGTTTTATGGGATCATCTGAAACAATAAACCCAGGTTTGTGAATTCTTTGTATCAATTTCAAGCTTTCTTAAAAATTTGTTATTCCACTAAGTGATCCTTCTATTCTGTAATGCAGGAATTGTTGCGTTTGAAATTGAATATGGAAATTGGGTTGAAGAGCAACATAGGTGGAACGAAGAACTCAGAAATGCATTTCAAACGAACGCGTCTGAAGTGCAGCTCCATCTAGTTGTTCAGAGTGTTTTGAATCATTACTCGGATCTTTTTCGAATGAAGGCAGATGCTGCAAAGGCTGATGTCCTCTATTTAATCTCTGGTGTGTGGAAAACATCATTAGAGCGTCTTTTCTTATGGATCGGAGGATCACGCCCGTCACAGCTTCTAAATGTACAAATCTGATCCTAACAGCTGCTTAGATTTTCTCTTCACTTGTTGTGCAGCATGAGAATTGTGTATCTTTTTTCTTTCCTATTCTCAAGTTGCAAGATATGAACTTATAAGTTTATAGAGATTTAGTGCAAACTCAACTTGATAAATGACAGAGCTTGTGGCGTTGATTCATCTATGTAGCCTACTCCTTTTAGTGCAAAAGAATTTGGTTGTTGTTCTCACCTATATAGATTTTGAATTTGGTTGTTATTTACAAAAGTTAAGCCAATATGCTTTTAGTATATATGTTTAAAACTTTTGTAGGCATGCATTTAATCACGTCTTACCATGTAAATGTTTGTGGAATCATGATCTAATTTAATTGTATATATATAGAAATTCATCTCTTTAGTATAATGTTAGGAACAAAAATATCTTATTAGTCTGATGATGTTGCTTGAAATACCTGACATTATAAAAAAAAAGGTCATACTGTGGAAACCTCAATAAAAAATCACTAACCATTATCAGGCTTTTTTTCCTCTTACCTACAGCTCATTCTACCACAACTTGAGCCTTTGACTGATCAACAGAGTGCTAGCATTAACAAACTTCGTCTATCGTCTCAACAAGCTGAAGATGCTCTTTCACAAGGACTGGATAAACTCCAGCAGAGTCTGGTCCAAGACATGGCAGTTGATCCATTAAGTGCAGCAAATCATGGATTTCAGATGGCTATTGCTTTAGAGAAATTTGAGGGACTAGAAGGTTTTGTAAGCCAGGTAATATAACACCCTCAAATTTGATTCAACTAGGAATGGCCTGATGCTACTTATCCATTTTCTTAAGTGCTGGTTTTCCAATTAAAACTTGACCGTTCCTCATTATTAGGATGACAATTCATATTGAACATTACATTATTTTATTTGACGTATCGTGAACTATGTAGCACTGATAAGGACACAAACACTTCACATTGATAATATTTAACAATTAGAAGAAATTGAATGTAACCACGTGTGTCAGTATCCGACACTGACATGTGTCATCAGACACACTTTCACCCTTAAATGTCAGTGTTACATAGATCGTGATTATCACAAGTTTACTAATTTTACTCAATTATCTACCTACCATTTTAAAACTAGATTATTACAGCAAATACAAAAGTGCCTCTACATGCAAAATTGTAACAAAGTTAATAACTCAATAAAATGATTTGTGTTGTCCACAGGCAGATCACCTTAGGCAGCAAACTCTGATACACATGTCACGGATCCTGTCAACTCACCAAGCTGCTAGGGGATTGCTTGCTCTTGGAGAATACTTCCACCGTCTTCGAACTCTTTGTTCTCTTTGGACTTCTCGTCCATGTGACTCCATCATGTCACCTAAGATTACTCCTTAGAGGAAGAGGTGGAGACATACTTCTGCTTCAATTTCAACTACACAATCTGCTATATGGTTTACAGAACCGATATTCAAGTTTTGGATGAATATATATTATATATATGATATATGTGTATAAACGAAACTTATTGCTGTGTAGCAGCATGAGGCAACAATATTATGTGATTTGCTGCTCTTTAGAGTATGCTTGTACATACTATATATATTGAATTGAAAGGGAGTTAGTTCATCTTCTTCGTAGTATCCTTTGGAGCACAAAAATGTTAAGGGTCCATTGTTTAACATTATAATTTTCTTCCAAAATTTGAGTTTTTCACTATGAATAAGGAGGGACAAAAATCACTTCAGTTTAATGGGACTGGTAGAAAGTAGACTACATACATAAATACTTTTAAATTAAAATAACAAATTATTGATGCTTACAGAAAGTAGACTACATACATAAATACTTTTAAATTAAAATAAATTTGACATAACTCTATAAATTAAAAATACACCACTATAAATAAAATTAAAAATACACCACTATAAATAAAATTGAAACAAAACTCCATTGACATATTGGTACACAAATCGCTAAAATTGAAACAAAACTCCATTGACATATTGGTACTCAAATCGCTGTCACAATGCTATTTTAGTACAACCATCACTGTTTTCAGGATGACTTGTTATAATCATTTGTTGCTTTACTCTTGCCACAACACCTCTTTTTTGTTTGGATAACTCCCTATTTTTGTGAAATTCATTTTGTTCTGACGTGAATCTCGAATGGTGGTTAGAAGTGATGAAACACTCTGGAGGATGACAATTCGAGATATTTGGTATGAGATGGTGTATCTAGAAACATTCAAACGCTTAAGTCATTGGGAGATTGACGCTAATAAGTGGTAATTGAAATAGTATGTACTTGCTTATGATGGAAGAAACTTCTTATATAATTATATAATTGAGCTACTCAAGAGAAAATGACATATAAATTAATCTTGTTGTGATGTGAAGATCAACGTCTAATTATGATCATATATGTATTCATTGATTATTTCATGTGGATCTTCAAAATAAAAATCTAGTTCAGACGAGTCTTGACTTAATTCAGATTACATTTCAATTATCATCTTCTAGTCGTCTAACATTCCGACTAAACAAAAGTCAATCACCCGATCTCTTATCAAATCGTTTGGAGTACTTTGTCGTTTCATTCCACCATTTAGCCTTGATTTCCTATCATTTTTGTACTAACACACAATCCACTAAGTTGGGTACCCTAAAATCCAACCCCAAATGCATGTTAGCTATTTTGGAAGAAGCACATGGGCATAACTGTCATACTATATATCATAAAGAAGCCAGTCCACAAATTTCCCGGGGAAAAAATAGAAGATTCCTGGCTATAATTCATTAAAATAAATATCAGAATTTCCTCTTCAAGAAAAATTACAGAAAAATAAAACAAAAAATACTAAAATTGAAAAGATTCTGTCAGATTCATGAATGTTAGTTATCACTGAAAGCCAAAAACCTCTTCTCTTCGTTTACACTTCCACCACCAAAAAACTAAGCATTTCTCCATCTATGGTAGTCGTTGATTCTTCACGTTGAATCAATTTCAGGCTAAGGAGCATAAAAAATCAGAGGAAAAGTTAAAGTATGAGCAATCTAAGAACCCTATGTAGGACTCACACGGTGTTTTCCTTTATTAATTGCAGACACCAATTTCGATTCAGGGCTTCGTTTTGGAACCCTAATTCAAAGCCCCTTTTGCAATCTTCTTTGTTGTATTCTACATGGCTCGTTTCTTCGGGTTCGAGTAGACCCATGGCACGGTTTCGTTTGAATCAGAAGAGAACTGTCACGAAAGCATCAAATTGGGATGAACAAAAGTCCCCATATGAAACTCTTGGTAATTTTTGCTTTCAAGTTTGTTCCTTTTTGAAAAAAAAAAAATTGGTTTCAAAATTAATTTAACAGCTAAAAAGATTACATGTAACAAGGTTTGTGTCAATGATAAACTTGCCTCAGAATTTTGTTAGTGTAAGTGTAATTCATCCATTCATGGTTCAAAGACTAACTATTTGAATGATGGTTAATGGTGAAGATGAGAGAAGTTTAATTGTTATACAGGTTAGTGTATAAATGCCAGCAAATCACAATCAATTATATATATTATATATATGACTTTAGAAGTAGTAAAAATTAAAATCAAATGTTTTTAATTATCTAACGGTGATTAATTGATAGTGTTTGGGTTAGGTAGCGCCAAACTTGGTCTTTTTTGTAGGAAGATAATAGAGATGGAAATTTTTTGTGGATACTTGTTTTGACAGTTTCTTTTACAATTGTGAATGCTGAAACAACAGAATTGGAAGGAGATGCTGACGACGAGCAGATAAAGATTGCTTATAGACGTTTGGCCAAATTTTATCATCCAGATGGTATGTATCTTATTTTAGCTACTTGTTTTATTTTTATTGTCTTATAAAGTTTTGAACTGTATTTGACAACTTCTAGTTGTGACGGCCTCATTCTATATTTGATCCTATAATAATAATATACAGCAGCAATTTATTATTTTATTCATTTAAGATGAAGCTAAGCAGCTTCAACTACTTAGCATTTTGTCTTTAACATTTTTTTCTTCGAATGTTAGTCTGCTAGAACATATAATATCTTTTGTTTTTCTCCATAAATATGTTACAAAGGATTCTTGCCATGCAAGTGTTTCTCCAGCCATGCGTCATGCAACTTAGTGTGTGTAAGAATAATTTTCACAGTGGTACCGTGCAGTTATCAAGAAGCTTACCTTTGTGCGTTCAGTACAGCTCACTGAGTTTCCAAACATACCAATAGCTGTGATACGTTTTTATTTTTACTTTTATTAAAGATGAATATAAACTCCCAATATGTAATAATATTATCTTTTTACTTTGCTTTTAAGTCTATAATGGAAGAGGAACTCTTGAGGAAGGTGAAACAGCAGAAGCTAGGTTCATCAAGATTCAAGCTGCTTATGAATTGCTTATAGATGCAGAGAGGAGAAGACAGTATGACATCGACAACCGGGTCAACCCTCTGAAGGTAACTTTTATTTTTATCTTTGTGGTTATCAGTGGTTGACTAGGTACTTCTTTATCATTTGCATAGAAACTTACAATTCTTTTTTGCACATTTACTGTTACATTGCCTGAGTTTGAAACTAATTATATGGGATTTCATGTGAATCATTATGTTCTGTGATTACCAGTATTAATTATCAAGCCTGAACCAAGTCTTTCCAGCTTATAGAATTGATGTAGCTGTTTCAATTTCTTCTACTTTCCAGTTTTCAAGGTGGTCAGTAAAACTAATGTCTACTACGGACTTTTCAGAAACTTAAATTCTAAACTATTAATTAATTCCGATAACTAATCAAATCACCTTTGTTAATCCTATAGGAAGGAAAGAGATATTATGATTTTCTACCTTTGTATAAAAGCTTTAAGCATGGATAGTAATGAATGTATTTCTTTTCTTTCTGTAATAATTAGAATAGATCACTTTTCTTCTTATTTTAGTTTGGTGTTGTGGCCTTCAGGCATCTCAAGCATGGATGGATTGGCTTATGAAAAAACGAAAAGCTTTTGATCAGCGGGGTGATATGGCAATTGCTGCTTGGGCAGAACAGCAACAGCGGGAGTTGAATATTCGTGTGCGTCAACTTTCCCGTTCAAAGGTATTGGGGTATGCTTGAATGTGTTGCCAACTTACTGTAGGATTAAATGATTGTATCAACCTGGTTTTCTTCCTACAAATAAAATTATATTCAGTTGTTTTTACGCCTCACTTCCATTTTGGAGTGAATTCAAAGAATGCATGGTCTTAGCTTCATACATACACATCACACATAGTTGTTTTTCACCCAAAAATTGGGTGTTGGAAAATGTCAGTATCGCATATTTCATCTCTTTTAAGAGCCATGCTGCATGTTTTCCGCTGTGCATCTGAATGGAAATATTTTATAAAATCTCAGATTGATCCAGATGAAGCAAGGAAGATTCTAGCAAGAGAAAAGAAGGCTTCAGCTGAATATTTCAGAAATACCCTTAAAAGGCACACACTTATACTGAAGAAGAGAGATTTAATGCGAAAAAAGGCAGAGGAAGATAAGAAGAAGACTATCAGCCAGCTCTTAGCCGCAGAAGGTCTTGAGCTTGATACTGATAGTGATGAAGCATTGTAGTGAACATGGGATGGGTTTCCACTTACAAGTAGCTAATATGTGATCCAATACCATAATGTCTCTCTCCACGGATCTCATTATTCTTTAATTATTATACAGAATATATATATATGTACATATATTTTGTTGCATCCAGACTAAATTGAAAGTGATTTTATCTTTGCAATTAGGGTCATTTGGATGGAGGAACTGATATAATTCAGAATTTAAATTTCAGTTCTAATTTTATTACTGAGGCTGAGGGTATCCCCCAATCAGTTGTTAGAAACTAATCACGGAAGGTGTTCAGATGGACCACATACTTAAAAGAATTGGGTTATCTATAATGACCTTATCTTCAGTTAATTAATAAGAGATAGAATTGTAAAATATATAACAAAGGATATAATAAGAAATTGATCAATAGCTTTAACACACGAAGATATGAATTATATTTCTTACTCTATCTACCATAACCTTAAACGCCTAAAAAGAAACAGCCAGAGGACATGCAACCAAAATTGTAGTCCCCCAAAATTGCAAGAAGGAGAAGAAACCAAAGGTCAGAGCCAAAGTCATTCCACAGACTTACCTGCTGGAATCCTCAATGTAACTGACATGCCTCTCTGAGAGAAGTTTAATCAAGGGATTCTCTACATCATTAGCAGACTCACCATTGTCTCGCAGAATAGTGATCTTCTCAGAACTAGTGACGACCACCACTTGTTCCTTGCGAGTTAAGAGTTCATTTGCAACAACTGCATGCATCTTGTACTTTTCAAGAGTTGCATTAGCCTGATTTAGAAAAATGTTTGAATCTGTCTCTAACTGTCAGCCAAAGAGTAAAGAAATGGTATTTTTTTATGTCAATAAGCACAATTCAGTGTTTATCAAAATGGTAAAGGTCCAGATAGAATTCTGAAAACAAAAAAAATTGGTTTTTGCTCCTTAGTTTTATAAGTACCATCAATACCTTGAAAGATACGCATAAAGCCAGAGGAGCCCAGTCTTTCCTAAGCACAGACAACATTTTTGGCACTTGAACAAGTTTCACGTCCAAGAGGTGAGATCCTGACTGAATTTTGTGCTCCACCTGCAAGATTAACATGAAACAAGAAAATAGAAGCAACTCTTAAAATGATAAATCTGTCCAATGCAAAATCATTTTAACCAAGATTAAAGTCATATGGCATAAAAACTTTCACAGAATTAAGAAAAAATATCATACTTATACTATATCCTTCCAAGAAACATAATAGTCAGATACTGCAGCAGCAAGATAAAACATTGCCGTGGGCCAATACACCTCATAGACGTTGCAATCATCTGCAAAACAAACGGCAATTAGCACTGACTAATTAGTGCAAGAAAGTCTTTTTTTTTATGACTGCAAGAAAGTCTATTATTCAAGTATCTACAATTAAAAATTCGAATAAAAAAAAGGAGCTCTATTTAGCAATCTGACGAACACATGGAATAAAAAGCACAATAATTTAGTCCACCTCCATGATTGATTGCAGTAAACACTTAGACAGGCAGAGAATGGGAATAAATAACTTGTAGGAGATTTGAATGTCCTTATCTGTTGCATTTAATAAGATTTACAATTAACAAAAAATTGACTAAGATAACCTGAAGATACTCAAATATGATGCTGAAAGGAAGTTTTAACAAGTGACCACCTGCTAATTACCTGCAGTGGAACAAAAGCCCCATTGAGGCTATAATTACATTTCAATAAGCTAAAGCAAATATACAATTGTAAAAGAGACAAGGATGAAATTATAGAAACAAAAAACGAAGATACAGATGTACAGCACAAATTCAATCTACATATCATGCAATATGAGGATCCAAAATAGCCCTTTTCACTGCTTCAGAATAAGCCTTGCTAACTGAAATAGAAAACATAGTTTAGCAAAATCAATAAAGCCCGGTTTATTTTCTAAAATAGCAATAGCTATACATGAAATAAATTAAGTAAGCGTATTAATTAAGTCACAAAATTTCCAAGTATAAATCTTTGAGTAGCCTTCATTTGATGAATAGGAAAAAAGTGTGTATATGAATAAATCATATAGGCACACCAGTGTTGTCAACTAGCGGCGTTTTGATGAATCTGCTATGAAAATAGACTCCATCCAAGTTTCGCTGTCAGGAGAATAGCTGCCGGAAATAGCGGCAATAGTGGCCTATTTTTATAATAGAAAAACTAAAGAGTTAGTGAGTAATTCTTATAACTTTAAATATATAAGCTATGCTATGGTTCCATTCCATGTTTTATTTGTATGCAACATGCCTTTTTTGTATATAATTTTGTTATTTGGACCTCTATGCGGCCTCCGCTGCAACGCTATATGTGGATTTTTGGTATTTCGCTTCCCCAATCTGCTATTAAGTATTTTAGTCTATCAAGATACCTAATGCAATGTATATGTAAATGTTGTCACTAATGTGAACAATTGTTAATATAATTATATGTATTAGCATATTTATCTTATTATGACATGAGAAAAGAAGAAAACAGAAACTGAAAAACCTTGAATATTGAAGTCGTTGGTGGGCTCGAAGCATTCAAGTAAGGATCATCTGGAAGAGATCTACAAAATGGCTGGAAACTTCCTCTGCATAATTATTCATTGCTATTTGTTATTAAACACATCAAACATGACAAAAAGGCTAACTGATGGTACGAAATTTACCTACGGTGAAGAAAGATAACATCGTACCCAACCTTCAGAAAGTACCTGCAAAATAACCATCATTTCTATTGAGCGAGTCAAAAAAGGCTTTGGCTTGTACTTCATGCGTTTTCTCCACATTTTCTGATCTGTTCGTGGCATCCATCAAAATCTCCCTACACATACAAGTTATTCATCATTAAAACTGAACCCATCAATCATCCTCATCAATTGCTTGCAAACTATGAAACACTGACACAACATGATGCTGACACATTAGCACCGGCAAGAAATTAAGAAAATGGAAATAACTAAATCATTTAGACTAAATGTAGTCACGTGTGTGAGTATTGTAACAATGTCCAACACCGACACGCGTCAATCCGCAAACATGCTTTCAATTTGAAGTGGTGTGCAAACTGCAAAGCCATCATAAACTGAAGGAGTTTAAGTTTTACACATTGCAACCCACACATGCAACTAACAATTAATCATAATAATGTGTTTATCTATATCAACTCTAATTTTCATAACAACACAGGAAACGTGCTTATGTGAAAGTTTTTCTACATTTAAACTAATCTTCAAAATCTGTTTGAATAAAGAGCCATATTGCATGAGAAAGTAAATACTACTAGAAATCAAGATATGATAACAGCTTTGAAATTACGAATAGAAGCTAATGTGAAATCAAATTACTAAGTTTATTATAAAAAAATACATAAGCGAGAGAGTTTTTTGTATAATCACCAGCATAGAATGATGTATTTGGCGAAATGGAATTGAAAGTGTCACGCAGCCTCACCCTTCTATTGCATTGCATCTTATTCTAATGGCATTAGAGTGGGGCTTTTCACTTTATTCCCAACTTCAATTGTGTAACAACAATTTGTTGGATTTAGATTCCCAATAAAAGGCCAATTAATAATCACAACACTGTCATGAATTATATAACCCAAAATAGGTTACATTATGCATATTAAAAAAGGTATTGATGATATTTAGTATGATTTAATTGATATATACATGATAGTGTCAAAATATTTTATGGTTAATCACAACATTAGATACAAAAAACATTTCACTTTAATTTTTTCTACTTCAAAAGTCCTATAAATATAAGTTTTTGATTGGTTGATAGTAAATAAAGTCTTTTAATCTCTATTTAATTAATGTAACTCCAATAAGAATTTAAATTTATTATTTAAATTATTTTTTATGATTAATAAATTGGATGATTAAAAATAGAAAAAAAATATATTATATAAAGAATATTTTAAAAATAATTTTATTAAATAAGAGAGATTATTGATTTTTGCTTATATTTCTTTTAAAAAAATATAAGCTAATTTTATTTGTATTTTACATAGGAGAGAGTCAATGTTATTTTTAGATTTTAATATACTTAAATTATTATTTTTTAATTATATCTTTAAATTAATACTGATATTTACATTAATCTCAAAATATTTTATTTCACTTTATATTGATGATGGTAAAAAAAAAATATAATTAATAAAAAATTTAATAAAATTATTAGTATCTTTCTTTTTTTATTTATAATCATATCTTATACATGTGAAATGTGAAACAAACGAAAGTGACATTTTTTTAATGTGTTTTTTAAGTTTTAATTAAAGAGAATGTCCAAATTAATAATCACAACAATGTTAAGTAAACAAATATAAAATGTTTCTTTTTACAGCAAAATATAAAATTTTCTGTAAAATGATATTGCATATGGGCTGATTGGGCCTGTTTGAGCCCAAGTCCGTTGAATTCAAAAACAAAATATTTCCAATGAAAGAGGGTATTGAACCCGACGTGAATCGAACACGCAACCTTCTGATCTGGAGTCAGACGCGCTACCATTGCGCCACGGATCCATTGGATGTTATACAATCTTCTTAAATCATATTTCTATGTTAAACTTTCTGTTTACCATATAAAAACAGAAAACAAAACGAAAGTTTTCCCGCCAAACTCAACGAACCAAACGATTTTTTTCGTTTCACTCTCTATCTCTTCTTGGAGATAGAATCTTTGAATTTTGGCGGGAAATCAATGGAAGAAAGTTCAGAATACATCGATATCAAGCTTTCTCCGGCGAAGCTTCCTTTCGATCTTCCTCAAGATCCGCCGTTGAAATCTAACCGCCGTCTCCGGCGAAGAGGCGACACGTGGGTAGTTTCTGTGTTGGTAATAATCCACATAGGGTTTTTCATTGCGACGATGTTGGTAAACGATTGCTGGACCAATTCTCAAGGTGATTGTACTCTTCCATCCCTCGGAAGGTTATCGTTTCAGCATCTCTCTGAAAATCCATTGTTAGGTCCTTCCATGTCCAAGTGAGTCCTCAACACGCTCTATGCTCTGTCCAAACCGATTCTATATTGTATCTGTTCAATTGAATTTGAGTTTGATTTTCAATTTAGGTTTCAATTAAAGTAAATTTGAGCTACATTTAATGTGGAATTTGTTAGTGTAGGTTGGATGAAATGGGAGCTCTTCGAAGGAACTTTTTGACGGAATATCATGAAACTTGGCGTCTTTTCACGTTTCCATTGTTGCACGCTGGACTCTTTCATCTTATCATCAATCTCTGCAGTGTCATCTATGTGGGAATTCACCTAGAACAGGAGTTTGGGCCACGTAATTTTTTTTTCATTTTCTTTAATAAATATTTTAGATTATTTTTGTACATCAATATAAAAAGGTTTACAATGTTACTCACTTGAAATATTAACAAACGATGGAAGACACTTATTAGAAGTATAAGTTAATGGACTTTCAGGTTCTTAAGACTGAGATGATGACTCGATTAACATAAGTTCAAAAAACTAGGAAAAATGAAAGTTTTCCTCAAAACTCGAGTCAACTTGTCTCAAACCAATATCAATCAGGTCACCTTTGTAGCTGCAAAGACTATGAAAACTGTTAAATTATAATGCCGAAAAATGTCATTGATAATTAGAGTTTCATGTCACCATAGAATTTCCTGTCAATAAATCACAAACCAATAAATTTTTTTTTTCACTTACTCCTATTGATAGAAGGATCTAAATTAAAAAAAGTATATTAAAATGCTTTCATACTGTTCAATTTTATGAGTATTTTTTTTTAATCTGCAGTACGGATTGGTATAATCTATATACTATCTGCTTTTGTGGGCACCTTAATGGCTTCTCTTTTTCTTCAAAACATCCCTGCTGTTGGTTCTTCTGGTGCTTTATATGGATTACTAGGAACATTGCTTTCAGAACTTGTTTGGAACTGGAAATTTCATACCAATAAGGTGCTTCTTCTTAGTTCTTCACCTCATTGCTGTATCTCATGGTTCTGCATGATTTATTTTTGATCAACTTTTCTATGTTAAATGCAGGTTTCAGAAATAGCATCATTAGTTTTTATCTCTGTGTGCAACTTCTTCCTTGGTTTTCTTCCTTATGTAAACAATTTTTCAAGCATTGGAGGTTTTATATCAGGATTCCTTCTAGGAACTGTTCTTTTATTCACCCCTCAGCTACAACAAGTAGTTCCAAATAAAGGAGATCACATTGATTATGGTTTCAAAAGTTACATCAAGTTGAAGTTCAAGCAAAAGCTAGACAGACCAGTTACCAGGATTGTTTCTCTTATTCTCTTCACCCTGCTGTATGTTTTCTTTCTTTTTACATTTTCTTGTTTTGTTCTATTTAATTTGCGGTGTTACGTGCTTTCTGGTGTATGTCAAATCATTATATGAGAAGGTTCTTTCTATATATGCAGATTGGCTGGTTGTCTTGTTGCAGTTCTTTATGGAATCAACATCAACAGTTATTGCACATGGTGTCCATATGTTGACTGTATCCCTTTCACAAGCTGGCATTGCAAAGACAGGGAAACCTTTTGTGAGGTATACACCTTACTTTTGGCATTTCCAAAATTTAAATACCTAACAAAATATATATCACTTGGGTGCGTATTGAATTGTTGGTTTGTTAATATTAATATATCACTTCAATATTGAATTGTTAGTTTATTAATATTAACTGCACGGTGACCAGTTAGATCGAAAAGGAAATTGAATATATTAAACCCAATGGGAATGTAAACATACTAACAAATGACTGCAACTTTTTCTTATCTATTAGTTTATCTGCTTTGGCTACTAGCTATTTTTCAATATCCTTTCCACACTTTATTTTCAATTATTACTGCTACTATATGATTTATAAACACTGTGATATTATTGGTATGTATGGATACTAGTCGGGAAGCTTACATTATTCCTAAACATAAGTTTCATAAAGCATCTTCAAAATTGATTTTGTCTCTAGATATCAATCAAATTAGTAGTAAAATTACAGTTTATCGTTAGGTTGAATAATCTATATCAAGTTTTAAATCCAACAATCCATCAAAATTTAATTCAACTCAAATTCATTTACTTTTACAAAATCTTGTAAAATCGTATTTGATAAAAGTCACTCAGGGTATTAATTTACTGGATGATGATAATTCCTAATACTCCTGCTGGTTATGTACTACAACTGCAGACAATGGTGAGTAATGCTCACCTAACAATGACATGTTTGGGGAATGGCAACTTCAAGGTCTTTCATTACACCAACATCTCTCGAGCAAGGATTAATGATTTGTGCAATCTGATATGTTGATGAGACAGATTGTTAGGATAATTCTTTTTGCCCAAATTACCAGGTATTACTGTATAGGTGAAGATAGCTTGATATCTTACCAAATTGTCATATTCTTTTTCTGAATATAAAGAATTAGGAGCTTAATTAGAAACTTAGAGGAGCTGATCGGACACAATCTGACGCAAGAGCTTGTGGAGCTTGTCTTTGGATGTAAATACCACTTGGGTGTAACATTTCAAGTTCCTGTTGTGCAATAAATTCATTTCATGCTAGTAGAAAATTGAAGTTGCGGGGAAAAAGTGATTTCTTTTCTGAATTGTTTTAAAATTTAGTTTAATAAGATTCCACTTCAAAAGCTTGGTTTTTTTTACTTTTCATATTTAGGGATACTAGTATATTGTCATTTTCATCCATTTTAAAAACATAAAGAGTGACAGCTATGTGACACTTGTAACCACTTTTCCAGTTCTGTTTTTATAAGTCTAAGAATAAGCCTGCATAATTTGTAACTGCATAAAATACATGTGGCTGCAGCTATAATAAGCCTGTGACTTGTGAGTTTGTGAGTTGTTGAATATACACCCGCCCACCGCCGCCTTTGCAATTAAAGGCTATCAAGTCACAGTGCTGTAAATAAGTGCAATAAAGACTTAAATTCCATTAGCGTGGGCCCCAAATTTGTATAGGCTTCATAGTTAATTAGTTACAGCACATTGAGATTGAGGTGTGCCAAAACCTTCTGAGCAAATTGTAGATCCGTTAAATAAATGGAGTAGAGTAGGTTTGTACATCGTACTCATTGCCAAACCAACCAAGCAGATCAACCAACTCAGAGCAGAAGATTAGAGGGGGAAAAAAGCATGCTGCTTATATTCTTTTTTGGTATTCTGTACTTCTGTTTGAAATATATAAATAATTGCAGGGTACCACTTTTTATTTAAAAATGATTAAAAATAAATTTCGGCTGAAAAAATTCTAAGTCTTTTTCATTGGACCGTGGTACTGTCGGCTAAGAAAATATACACACTTGGACCAACGTACCTTTAGCTAAACCCATTAATAACCCCTCAAATACTTGACCTGTGCATCTACATATGTGGTGGATACTTGTACTATACATTATATGGTGGTAGGAGTCTTATCCCACTAATGACCCACTTTATCTCTGCGCTGGAGCGGCTGGTTGCTCCTCCATCTCAACTGACCTGTCAAATTTTAAGTGGAAATTAAATCCCCAAAAAAAATATACACCCGCATTGATGGGACTAAACTAACTAACAACATTTTAGATTCTATGTATTTATTATATTTATTTATATTTAATTAAATATGATTTAAGTTAGTTAAAACTTATCTATAATTAGATAAAATATTGTATTTATGTAAATTACTTGAAAACACTAATTAAAAATATATCTCACATTAATTGTATGGTAATCTTTTATATTATCAATTCAAATTTTATATTCTTATTAATTACTTTTTCAATTATGCACGATTTTCAACATTATACATCATGTAAAAGGATATTGAAATAAAACTGTTTTCATTAATTAAATGATGTTACGCTATGATATAAATCATGGGGATTATAATAAAAGAAATATTACAAGTTAAGATATACTACTACATAATTTAAGATACCGCCGTACGGATAAATTATCCGAAAGTTCTTGTCCGGTTAAAGGGCCAGTATTTCAGGCAGCGTTATAAATAAATTTCTGGCTTTATAGAAAAGTTATTTTTGTTTTTAATCTTTGTATATTTTTTTATCAAATAATAATTTTTAAATATTTTATATTTATAATTTTGATCTTTATTTTTAAAGTAATTTATATATATTATTTGAATTTTTAAATAATTTTTTACAGATTTATTTATGATATTATAAGAATCTTGTACACAAAAATTTTAATTTTTTTAATAAAAAATAAATTATAAATTTTTAAATTTTTTATATTAAAAAATTCATATTTAATTTATTTTTTATTAAAGAAAATTAAATTTTTATACAAGGAATAAATTTTTATAATATTTATAAGAAAAATCATTCAAAAATTTAAATTAAACATACGAATTAATTTAAAAGCAGAAATCAAAATTATATATATTTTTTGAAGAATTACTATTTCGTAAAAATTTAAAAATAAAATATAATATATTTATAAAAGTAAAAAATAAAAAATTATTAAAATTTGTTTAAACGAGTTAGAGAAAAAAATTTGTCGAACTATTATTATATAAATGAAAGTTTGATGATTGTCGAGAGGATTTTTTATTTATATATATATTTTTAAAAAAAAAATTAATTATTATATTTCTTATTAAAAGATATATATCAAAATACTTTAACTTTTGTATTTTTATTTATTTTTTCATTACCAGCTGCATCTCGGACCGTGTTTTACATTTTTTTTTTAATTTAATAAAATAATAATTATGAATTTAATAAATAAAAAGTAATAAAAATATAAAAAAAAACAAAATAATATTAATAAAATAAAATAAAATAGATTTAATATTAAAAAAATACATTAAATTTAGTGCGATTAAGAAAACGTGTCAAAATAAATTACGTATACTTAATATTTTGTAAATAAAATAGCAACACAATTTTACGTTGTTAACAACTCTTTTCTATTTTTTATCCGATCTAATAACTAAAAATAAAATAAAAATATTAAGTTAATACTACTAAAATAAAATATTTTAATAAAAAAAATACATTAAACTTAATACAGTTGAGTAAATTTAACAAAAACAAATAAAATATTTCTAATTAAAACAAAAAATTATTAGGATGCAACCTTGTGTAGTTGAAAAATAAAATAAAACATCTTAATAAATATGTTTGAATAATATAATATATAAATAAAAAATCCGTGGAAAGAATCTTTGAGTCCCTACCTATCAAGCAAGATCAACTAGAGTGCGTCATCCATCGAAGTTGACACTACTAGTAAGTGCTAATTAACTTTGGCACCTTAACAAGGCTTGCCTTGTGCATTCTCCTCACTACAAATGAGGTATAAATTCACATATCAATAATAAAAAGTTGAAGAAGGTAAATTCACGTTACAAAATGACAGTCAAAATAGTTTCGATATCCCTATCTACTTGGGGATGTAAATAGCTACCTATTTCCACGATACTCCTAAATAATTTTAGCATATTTTACTATATATTTACGAATATTTATAAATATCTATTGTATAATTTGGGATGAAAATAAAATCTGTATTAATGGATATCTATTTAAATTTGTTTGATTTGAACAGAGAAAATCTATTTTAATTTGGTGCATATTTGTTTTGATATTAAAATTTGAGGGCGGTGTCGGGTTTGAAGTGCTGATATAAATCTCACGCGCACATTCGAAACTGCCCTGCAAATAATATTATTATAATTTTTAAATTTAATATATATATTAAATATATTTAATATTTTTAAATGTTTAAA
This sequence comes from Cicer judaicum, assembly GCA_037974835.1. Taxonomy (NCBI): domain Eukaryota; kingdom Viridiplantae; phylum Streptophyta; class Magnoliopsida; order Fabales; family Fabaceae; genus Cicer; species Cicer judaicum. Next base: position 18,447,921 of record JBBPBS010000276.1, read on the forward strand.
ATTATTATTTTATCTTTATAAAAAATATTTTTTTAATTTTATTATTATTTTATTATAATAAATATAATATTTAAATTTATAATTTTATATATATAAATAAGTGTGAATAGAGAAACCGAATCCCATTAGGAACGGAGATGAATGCACCCTACTCCATTGTGTTGTCATACCTAAATATAATTAATGTACAAAATATTATACAATAAATTATTTCTTCACTCAAGATTACAATTATATATCAACTAAAAACAATCATTACAACTAAAAACTAGTATTACTATCATCTCCATATAGAGTTTTATACACATATCTATGAATACGATATTTATTTTATTTTATCATCCTATAAGTCCCACCCACCTACGTAAAAATTATCCAAAAGTGTCCGATTGTTAGAGCATAGGAGTAACTAAATAGGAGCACTTCATTACCATAAATGGTTATTTGATTGTTTAAAGCTTTTCCGAAAAACCTACATAATTATGGAAGCCTCCCCCTTTTAAGGACAGTGGGAAGAGAAGGAGAAAGGGACAATAGTGGGAGGGAATCCTGAAGTGGGTTAGTGTCACCAACTCTATTGAACCGAAAGGAAAAGTTAAAAGAAAAATTTAAAATGAAAGGCTTCCTTTGATTACCTCTCACCATCAATGGTAGTTAGTCAAAGATGGCAATAAGGTTATATCATATCATAGACCCTATAATCTAAAGCATTAGAATTAGAATTAAAATTTGATGATTGGGTCCTTTCTTCTTGTATAATAATTGCAAACCCCTTTTACTTGTTTCTTAGTATTAGTAACAAACAAGTACTACTAATTAGTTGACCCGCGTAAAGAGTCCATTCCCTTTTGTATAATAACTCTAGTTAGTTTCTCACGCGTTCTCAAGCACTTAGGCAAAACAAGTCCCACACACACACAAATGGACCCATAGATTTATGCTATATAGTTGAAAGGATTGAAGTGATGGAATTTTATTTACGTATCTTCTTAGTAAGCCATGAAATGTGTAGTGTAAAATATTGTAGATCATATATCTATAGTTGACGTCTTTGCACATTGTTATCTTCATCTTTTTCTTGCCACAAATATCTTCATCTTTAATCATATCTATGCTCCCCACAAAATTGTTAGAGGAAGAAATAGAGTCAAATTATAATCAGCTTGGTAACTCAACTAATTTAAATTTAGAGTTAAAAAGGATAAAATAATAAAAGAAGTTTGAATAAAACTTTAAAAAAATAAAAAATTAACGTAATAATAATATTTTAATATTTATTTATAAAAAATAAAAAATAGTAAGAGAATCATAACCATAGTAAAAATAAAAAGATAGGTATTTCAAATCAGCCATATGTCCCTTTCTCGAATTTTTATATTTAAAAAAATATATACTTTACCAAAAATTAGTAACTAAGAAAAATACTATTGTGTTAAATTTATCAAAATACTATTATTTTTTAACTCGTAAGAGAAATGGATAAATATTTATTTTGATATATATATAAGTAATTCTAACAGTACTCTAGCAATAAAA
>JBBPBS010000276.1:18453191-18493397 GCA_037974835.1 Cicer judaicum
AAGATTATTTAAAATTTAGTAAATGATCAATTTAAAAGAAAAAAAAAATCAAAGATTGCATTATTATATAAAAAATTAAGTTAAACAAATGTATGTAATTTTTTTTTTATAAAAAAATTATTGATAAATAAAATTTTTATTACATCATAAATATAAAAGTCCAATGATTATATTTTTTATTTTAAAGAGCACGATGATAAAATTTAAATACACTAAGTGTGAAAAAAATAAGTATTGAGAATTTAAATTCCCACCCCTACTAGATCAAATATTTCCATAATCTTTTACCATCTAAACTGCATCTATGGGATATCCAATAACTATTTTAAAGGTATTCAGTTTATAATTTATAATATATTGAAATATTTATTCATAGCAAGACCCCTAATTTTCAAAACTTTTTTAGTATTTATACATATCTTTGTTAAATGATCTTTCACCTATGAATTTTTTTTAGTATTTATAAATATAAATATTAATAAAAGAGATAGAAAAAAATATATATATATATAAAGAGAAGAGAGACGAATAAGAGTAGAAAAACGAAAAACTTAAAAGATTAAAAAAAGATAAAAAGGAGAGACATAATAGTAAAAATAAAAAACTGAAATAAAAATTATATTTTAATAATTTTATATAAAACAAAAAACTGTCTCATAGTTCACTGACTGAGAGAGAATAATTTATATTTTAGCTAATTATTTTATCTAATCTCAACATTAATTTTTGAATCAAACAAAAAAAAAATTGTCATATCTAATTTTATATTTTTTTAACAAACGAACACAACATTTCTTGTATGAAGTGTTGGGGACATGGAGGCAAGAAGCCAAGTGAGATGATTTGATCTTACTGCTCCCATGTTTCAAACGTGAGATTAATTTTGTTATGATCTTTATCTACTTATTTAAGAATACTCAACTGGTTTTCCTCCTTGAGTTGCTTAGTATCCTTTAAACTCTATAAGAAATTAACAACTGAAAAATGATTAGTTTACTAATTATGCACTAAATTTGCCTCAAAAAAATATTATGCACTCAAATTGTAAAAGAAAATACATGTAAGCACATTTTAAAAACAAAAGTAGAAATTCAAAAAAAAAAAAAAAAAAGTCTTAATCCTCTGTTTTTCTCCTCTCTGTTATTGCCAAAATTGCTATAACATGATTGAAAATTTGATATGTCCACGTCGCATCATAAAAATCAATGCTACATATAAATTGGGATGTAAATAAGTTTATACCTTTACTTCGATCAATCGAAAACTGCATTAAGTTACTGTTATGAGAAATTGCAAAATTTTGTTTATATTTTTTATAGGAAAAATAGTTGTCAATGAAAGGAAAACACTTTCTTATGATTAAATCTCCACTCATTTCATACTGAAATCATTTTCTTAGGCAATAGTGAAATGATTGTTTTATAACAAAATTATCACACTCATATTATTATTCAAATTCTCTTTCACCCAACATTAAATGACTTAGGATTAAAAAAATTAGTTTTCAAGAGAATGTCATATGCACTATTTTCAATATGTAATTTCTTTTAGGACAATTTTTTTAGGTTAAACATAATTCATATGCACTATTCTCTTGATTCAATTATAAACAAAATAATTATTTTTTATATTTATTAATAATGATGATTAAATCCATTTAATGTTTTTGATTTCGTGTAAAAATTAAAAATACATTTACTAATATAGTCCTAATTATAACTGTCATCTCTTCCCAATAAAGAGAAAAAAAAATTATATTTCCTTGTATTTTAGTTCAACCAATTTTGATATTTTTTGTTTATAATTGAATTTAGATGGAGTAAAAATTTCGCCAGTCTAAAAATTTAATTTTTTTTTTATAATTTAAAATATAAAGCTTAAATTTGACTATCTATTGAATAACCATCAAAATAAAATATTGGTCGCGTGAGTACATGAATCACCACTCATTTTTTAGACACTACAACTAGGTGTTTATGTGAATTATGTTTAATAACGGAAGGACTTCAGTAAGTATGCTCATACAAAATTAGTCAAATAAAAATATATCACAACATTTTATTTATTTATTTATAACTTTTTGAAAAATTTGTGTGAAAAATGATCAAGAGTGGGTTCCGACCCAAAACACAAGGCATGAACACGTAGACTTAGTCCAACACCTTGCCGGTGCAATATTTTGGACTCAATAGAATTTCGCGTAAACATGATGCAACCTAACACGCCTCCTTGATTCGATCATCGTTGTGTGATTGACATCACATATCTATCCAAGAATTCTAGCTTAAGTGTTTCAAAAATTATTTCATGAAAGGGTCACCTTATATATAAAAGAGTCATATCTTTTCTGATGCAAAGTACACAATCACTTTTATTTAGAATATTTTAAACTTTTGAATGTTTGTATATATAATCCACCAAAAATTATTGTCGTATTTATCACATTTCATTAATGTTAATTGTCTTCTATTGCATCAAATTCATTTATATTTAAAAAAATTTAAAACAAAAATAATTTTAAGACAAATAAAGTACTTTATTTTGTTTCAAATATAGAGAAAGTGAAATCATCAAAAACATATATATACTTAATTTAAATTTTAGATTAAATATTTCAACTTTTATTAACTTAATTTTCTTTTATATTAGAGTCTAATAGGAGTATATTATATAAAGAGAAAGGGCACCCCATGACATCATCTTGTATGCAAGCTTCCATTGTTGTGACGGGTGGCCATATAATGTAATAATATATGGTGCAAAATCTCTCCTTTAACTATGTCCAATTCAATTCAATATTTACTTTTGTAAATGAAATCTTTGAAGACCAACATACTTCTAAGATGTCCCATTCTCCAAAAACCCACGAGCACTCGTCTCAACCAAATTTAATAACATAACATGTTTACATAACCCAATGCATAATTTTAGATTGCTTGGTAATGGTCCCCCATTCCCCTCTCCCCCAACCAAGAAACTTTAAAAAATTAAATAAGTCATCCACATAAATAGTAATTGGAGCATATATATGGAAAAAGGAGAAAAAAAGAATCGCATACAATGCAATAGTACTACTTTGTCAATTAAATAAAGGAAAAAAGAAACATTTCGTGCCCTTCAATTAGTGACTAAATAGTAAATTCGATCAATCAATTAAAAGTTAAAAACCCAATTGGTATTATACACATATTATGGGACCCAACTGCAATACTGGACAATCATGAAGCTATGCAGCTCAAAATGTTTTTATTTTTTTATTTTTTTTTATTTTATTTTTATATTTTCCTACCAATATATCTGTCGCTTGATGGGTAGTAAGGCCTACTCAATCAATGGCATAGATAGATATATATAATAATTCACTTATTTGTAAAAAAAAATCTATTAAAATAAAACAATTCATATTTTTAATTTTTAAGGCGATATTAGTTATATTTTTTAATTATAATATCTAATTAATATATATTATCATCCAATTAAACTATAGAGTAAATACTCATTAATGTTTGATACAGACAATTTAATAAAAATATTATTTTTTCTATTTGATTTATATAGTTTCTTTCATTTATAGTCAAATATATTGATTACTGTGGGACATAAAAATAAAATAATATTTATTTTGTTAATGGCTAGGACAATGAACAATATGCAATTTAAATGATACTTTGGATTTGGATTATACTACTTAGAAGTTAGTGTTTGGAATTAAATTATATACAAAATAGAAGGGAATAAAGAGTGTTAAAGGGGTATGTGGAAGCATCATCCTTTTTTCAGTTCTTGGTCCCAAAACAAAGTTGATGATACTTATTTATAAAAGTGGTAAAAGAGCATATATGGCCTCAAAAGACTGATTTATGTATGGGAGAAGATTACGAAACACATAAGAACAAGTAGCCTCATCATTCCATTTTCTCCTTTTTGGAAAATATCAACATGAACAATATATATATCTAGGAAAAACAAAAACTTCAAATTTCAATAGAATAGAGTTTTAAGATGAGCTAGCAAATTTCAGGAGCTCGAGGAAGAAATTGAGGAAACAAGAAGCCAAATAGTAGCACTCAAAACAAAAGCATGATCTATAGAAACAACCCAGTCAAACTTTGCATAACCTAGGAAAATCTCAACCTTAATAATTTATATAATGTTGATCAATAAAAATATCAAAATTATAACCTTCATATATATAGTCATATGTAATAAAATATAAACAACAAAAAGTATATGTATTTAGATCAAATATCCTATATTTTGTTAAGAAGAAATCCTTAAAAATCTAATTCACAAATAAATAGAATGAACTTGGTCGAAATCATAATAATTTGAAGGTTGACACACACAAAATCAAGATGAAAAGAAAAAACTCAAAGGTCTATAAAGATGGTTTTATGTCATTGACTTGGCCAATGTTTCTTTCTCCATAATAATAGTTCATCCCTCCCACTCATCAAGATTTCCTCACTTGATAAATAGTCTTAGAATTTTCTTTTTCCTCTTAATATATTTCAAAAAACCCTTTTAATTTTTCTTTTAGCTCTCTTCTTTTTGTGTCCATTAAACAATGAAAATGGCATATTACCAATCATCCTTTCCCCTCTGTAGGAAACACCCATCATTGCCCCCAACAATCCTTTTCAACCTTAGAAACCCGAGCTTCTAAGATATTCCACTCTTCCATTCCATTCACTTTTTTTTTCCTCTCCTCAAATTCAATTCTCTTCCTTTTTTATTTTCCCCTTATGCTTCTTCCACTCTCTCTCAATTTAAATATCTCCTCCCCCTTCACAACTTTCTCTCCTTTCTTCCATCACTCTTCCAATACAAACCAAAAAACCAACCACCTTTTTTCTTCTTCTTCTTCTTCTTCCACTTTTTTTTTTTTTATAATAGTAATTCCAACACAAAAATTAACTTAAAAGAAAAAATGGATCCTTCATCAACAAACTCAGTGAATGGATTCTACTCTTTTCTAACAAGAGGAATTGACGATCTAGAAAGAGTGTTCTTAAACAACAATTTCATGTCAATTCAATTCCTTCAAAGGGCACTTTCTCTTCTTCGATCTTTACATACCCAATTGACCCTTTTGGTTCAAAAGCTTCATTTACCTGTTGGTGATAAGTGGCTTGATGAATACATGGATGAAAGTTCCAAACTTTGGGAAGCATGTCATGTTCTTAAGTCTGGCATTTCAGGAATCGAAAATTACTACTCTTCTGCTTCGAACATCACTTCCTCTCTCGATTCTCATCGACACATCACCCCACAACTCTCTCGACAAGTATGATTCATACCCACTTGAAAAAATTCAATCTTTTTTAAATTCATTTTTTGCATGAAAAAAAACAAGAGACTTTTTTTTTTTAATTTTTTTGTTTTTGATGTTGCAGGTGATAAGAGCAATATCAGGGTGTAGAAGAGAAGCTGTTGGGTTAGAAGAAGAGAATCGTGCTTTAATGGAAACAAGGATTCAACCACTTTCATTACGTTTTGACGAAAGGGTATCAATTGAATCGAAGTTAAACGGTTTCAACGGTTTCAGGGGTGTTTTATATGCAATGAGAAACGTGAGTTCGTTGTTGTTAATGATCTTGTTATATGGTTTGGTTTATTGTTGGCCAGAATCATCGGATTTGGTTTTTGGAGGGTACGAGTATGATGAGTACGAAGGTTGTTTGTTTCTTGGATCGGCTTTTATGAGGTTGCAGCAGAGGGTGGCGGCGGAGATGGGGAGGATCAATGGTGGTGGTGGGGTAGGGATGTTGTTGCATGAGTTTAGAAGATCAAAGGTTGTTATGGAAGATCTTAGAAGTGAATTGGAGAGAAAAGGTTCGATTTTGGAGTGGGAAAATGAAGTTGGTATTAGGGAGAAAGTTGAGAATTTTAGAGGATCTTTTGGTGTTCTTAGATCTGGTGTTGATAATATTGTTGCTCAACTTGATGATTTCTTTGATGAGATTGTTGAAGGAAGGAAGAAGCTTTTGGACTTTTGCAGTCATAGGTGAAATTAAGAAATAAACAAAGAAACAAAAAAAGTTATTAGTTAATGGTTGAATTGAAGAAAAACAAGGTAGAGATTAGTGAGGAACAGTTGATGGGGTTGTTGTACCTTTTATTAACCCTTTTTTTTTTCTTCTTTTTTTTATAATTTATCTTTTGTGGTATTTTGTTTTGTTTTTCACAGTTGAAAAACTTAAAAAATTTGATGCCACTGCCAAGTTTTTTTCCCTAGCAGAAGCCTGTAAAGAAGGTTCTCAAATTTAGTTTAAATGTAGTTTCAGATTTTTTTTTTCTTTAACCTTCCATTTTTCATAAGAACGAACTCATCATAATCCAAAACTCAACCATAAGTAATATTCTTTTGATAATCAAAAATTCGACTGGAAATAAAATTTAACTAAATATTATTGAAATTTGAAAATAACATTAATAATAGATTATAATTTAATTTTAACTTCTTGCTCTAGTTAAATTCTTTGGGAAACTTCGATTCTTCCCTCCAATAAATACAGCTAAGGAAGAAAAGGACAAAAGTAAAAGGTAGTAGTAGTAGTAGTAACCAAAAAAAGTGAAGGGAAAGAAAATAAAGTTAAAAAGAGGGCCATGATCATCGACATAAGAAGGCAAACACTGATGACTGCACATTGTCATCATAAGGGTGAAATTTAAAATACTATTTTTTTCTGTTGCAGTGATTGGTTTTCTTTTTCTCTCTTTAATTTTAACATTGAATTTGAAAGAGCTCGTAAGTTTTGCCATAGAAAATGACTAATCATTCATTCTAGTTATAGTCCAGAAAGAATAATGGAAAGTGATGCTTGGAACTGTTGCACTCTGAGATTCCTGAACTGCTTTAACACCAAAGCTAGCTTCTTTTACTCTTGGCAAAGCTTTTGTCTGATTCGGTTCAATTTGAAAGCAAAATATATATTATGATGATCTTGAAAATGAAAACAAGAATTCCTCTCACCACATTCTCCCGTTGTTGTTACCTGACAAGTCTCTCTCTCTTTCTCTGTCTTTCACTCAGAATTTTGTTCTGTTTCAAAATTCTTCAACTTCCACCTTTTTGGGATTTTGGGTTGTTTTTAAATATAAATGTATACAAAAATTTCAGAGGTCACTTTCTCAATTCTAACCGTATCTCATGCTTTTTGTCCCTTGCCGCAAATTCATGCCTTGCCTCCTTATAAGGGTTCAATATAAGTAATGCTTTAAAACCAAAACAATAAAATAATGCAGAAAGTGCAAACTTGCAGACAAAAAAGAAGTGTAATATATTCCGGCATGCCGTAGGTAACTAATGGCTGCTGCTGCTGCTTGTTCAACAGCTGTTAACAGCATTAAAGGCAGTATGGTAAATGTACTAACAATGACAGCTTCTTAATCACAAGAAAGTAATACCATGAACTTTTGCAAAATACCATCAAGGTCTAGTGGTTGATGCATTATGCAAGTATTGTAAACTCCAGAGTACTAAGTTCAATTCTACTCAAAAAATAAACTCAGGATCAAGCACAGAAACACGGGCCAGTGATGAACTAGGAAATAATCTAATGCATTGCTCAGTTCAAATAGCACATCAACATGAGCACTAAATAGTAACACTGTCATGTAATTTTGCTGAAGTTTCTTCATAAACAAAAGGGTAGCCACAAATGTTGTGATTTGAAAAGGGTAGCCACAAAAGTGTGCCCACCATGCATAATTTGTACAATCGCCATGTAATAACCGGAAACTTGCAAAGTGTGGTGTATGATTTGCATTCTTAATTACAAACTAACTTGATAAATATAAGACTAATAGGAAAAAAAATATGTTGAGTCACGATGGAAAAATAATTCAAAACATGGTAACCAAGATCTATTATGATTTATAGTGAAGTGAGGTATGCACGGATGGAAGGTGCCTGTGCCTCCTTTACACTCTGAAATCAAATATTGAATCCTGGCATTTCAAACTGGGAACCAAATGTCTCAACCCGATTTCTGAGCTCAGAAATATCTTTATTATTCTGAAGACCCTTGAGAAAATCTTTGCATGATTTACCATGTTCCCTCTGTATAATGCTGGTAATCTGAGCTGCCTTCAGAAGAAAATCGGCTATGGTCTCAAAATCGTCCTCTACACAGCCTCTTGATGTCATTGCAGGAGTGCCTGAATACCAATAAAATAAAGGTTTTTTTAGCAAGAATAAAACACAAGGGCATTCAAAAGAGAACCAATCGTAATTTGCAAAATTGTTTGAAGTCCAAGAATAAATGCGACTGTTTGAATATAAACTTGATTTTGTTTTATTGGACTAATCAAGTGTTATACCCATTTTGTGTGAATGTGTTGTAGTCCTAAAACTCGTTTTTCCTTTCCATCAAAGTAGCATCAGAGTTTAGATTCTGATTAGAAATCCTACTTTAAAAATCCAATGATCTTCTATTAGTCTCGAACACAAGAATAGGGTAGGCTGCAAGCACGATACTGGTTTTCCTTCTTTACATCAATTCCGAGAAAATAAGATATTACCATTTACTAAATATGTGGACATTGGATTTTAATGGAATTGATTACATTTAGACATTGGATCAAAGACTGGTTTCTGTATCAATACCGAGAAAATAAGAGATTATTATTTACTAAATATGTGGACAATCAATAAACTAAATAGTAGTAAACACGGATATTTACTGCACTTGCAAACATAGCCGAACCAAAATTTCCGTAAATTAGAACTATAACAATACTTTGACTTCAGGTGAACTATATGCGAGGTACTCACCAATTCTCACTCCTCCAGAAGAAATAGAACCATAGATGGCACACTTATTGACAGTGATGTGACATGCCTCGCAGACCTTCTCATAGTTTCTGTCTGTATAAACATGATAAAATGATAGAGAGAGCATGCTCTTGTTAACTTTAAGTACAAATCATATAAAGCGAAAGAGTATAGGAAATCATGAGCAACACACACAGACACACATGCATACAGGAACTTCAAATGATAACAAATACATGTTAGAATCTTTAGTATTCGAAAGTCAAAACAATGGAGGCAGGCACATCATATCAATTTCTTCTTTTCTTTTCTTTTGTCTTGCCCACACTCTTTTTTATTTTTTATTTTTTATTATGGATTACTCTAATCATGTAAACCAAACTTCTATACAAAAAAAAAATGGGGACAGATATGCATCAAACAAATATTTTGAATTCGCAAAAAATAACTTCCCATTATAACTTTAGACTAGAACTTCATGCAACACTTGCAAAATCTAACCAAAATTTTTCTAGTAAACACATTTGGGATCCAAGACACAACCTAGAGTTACAAGCACACCCATACGAGACTCCTGCTGACAGAGCCTCTTGCTCAATGAGAGTATAAGAGGGTAGGTAGCCTGAATAAAATTTAAGTCACTTCTGTATTTGCATTATTTCCCAACGTAGTTCACCAAATAATAACTCATTACTATTGACGGAAAAACAGCATATTCACTTTGAATTTGATTATAATTTTAGCATATCCGGAATAAAAAAATCAGAGGCAGATCCAGAAAAATACCTATTAAGCCAAGTGCAGTTATATCCCAGAGCAAGAGATGATTATCAGTTCCATCAGTTACCAGCCGGCATTTTCTTCTCTGCAGAGCAGATGCTAATGCCTGTGCATTTCTCTTCACCTGCTGCATGTATGATTTATACTCTGGAGTTGCAACTTGTTTCAAAGCTATGGCAAGAGCAGCAGTGTGATTATTGTGGGGACCTCCTTGTAACGATGGATATAAAGCAAAGCTTATCTTCTCCTCGTAATCGTAATTACTGTCATCTCCGTGATTAATAACAAACCCTTGCTTCCTTGGTTTTGTCCCTCTTCTGTAAAAGACAATACCTCCTCTTGGACCTCGAAGACTTTTGTGGGTTGTTGAGGTAACAATATCACAGTAATCAAATGGACTAGCAACTTCCTGTAATAACAATTGTCAATATACTTGAAAGCACATTAAGACATGCTATGGGAATATAAAAACATTTACAAAGAGCCAAACATATAAAAAAGAACAAGACGATTGGCACAAAAGCAACTTAATTAAAAATGAGGAAAACAAAATCCAACACTGCAGGTTCTGTACATAGAGATCATAATGTGAAATTTCGTCAATAAACAATACTCTATACCAGGGATTATGAGGATGGCTTGGTTGGTTGGGGCTGTGCGATATATGAGTTGGGAATCATAAGGAGGCAAGATTCGAATCTCACTCCTGACTAACATCGAACAAATAATTAACATTTATCTTTCAGAAAAAAGTATATACTAGGAAAACCAGACTACAATTCGATACACAGGCTTAACTTATCAAATTTCTGGAACCACCTTTGCAATTTAACTTCCAGTCCAAACATGTAAATAGTAAACCACTCTGCCATAAGTTTGCTTTGTGAAAGTGTGAATGGAAATTAAAAAACTTCCCCAATTCATTTAGAATTCTTGTCCAAAAAGGAAATTTCATCAAACTCCTAATAATAAAACATTCAGGGGACGATAGGAAAAAGCAAAGAAAGGATAGGTCATTTGCTTTCCATTCTTCGTACCAGCTAGAACCAAAGAATCCATATCCTTAACCCAGAAATATTGCTAGCATATGCTGCTTTGTCTACATATCAAATTATTTCTAAGTTCTAACTACTTTTACTTTCATCAAACACATAGTAAGACAGGAGCAAATCCAAACATGTTTATAGTACATGCAGCTTTAATTGTTCTACATCCAAATGTATAACAAAGGAACTACAACTACATCTTACAAGTTCTTCTAAACTATATATCTAACTCTACCACCGAAAGAGTATTAATTCATAGCTGCATTGATATCACAAAAAGCAAAGTTCATAATTTAGTTGAACAGAAATACTAAGAGAAAAAATAAAAGGAGTACCTTAGCCGCGACAAGACCACTAATATGAGCCATGTCACACATCAAAACAGCTCCACATTTATCAGCAATCTTCCTAAACCTCCCATAATCCCATTCTCTAGGATAAGAACTACCACCACAAATAAGTATCTTAGGTCGATAATCAACAGCTTTCTCCTCAAGCTTGTCAAAATCAATTAAACCAGTCGAAGGATTAACCTTATAAGGCAAAGTCTCAAAGAAAATAGAAGCAGCAGAAACCTTCTTCCCACCATGAGTATAATAACCATGACTCAAATGTCCACCAGAAGGTGAATCCAAACCCATAATCCTATCACCAGGATTCAAAAGACCAGTATAAACAGCAAAATTAGCAGAAGTACATGAATAAGGTTGAACATTAACACCCCAATTATTGGAATCAAGATCAAAAGCAAACAATGCACGTTCACAACAAAGAAACTCAAGCTGATCAATATACTGATTACCGATATAGTATTTGGCTCCTGGCATTCCCTCGGAATACTTGTTAGTCAAATGACTACCAAGTGCTTCCATCACTGCCCTGCAAACAAAATTCTCCGAAGCAATCAATTCAATCCCTTTGAACTGTCTCATCTTCTCTTTCTCCATGATTGTGTATATTTCAGGATCAGCTACACATAGTGGCTGGTTCCCCCAATTCACAACAGAAGAATCCATTGCCACACGCTTCAATGGTGGAAAACACTGTTCTTCAATTTTCCTCTTGACACATATAGGTCTACCCATGAAATCAATTGTTTCACCTTCTCCTTCATCATCAACTTCTTCTTGTTCTTCTTCTTCTTGTTGTTGTTCTTCTTCTTCTTCTCGTTTTTTCACATTGTTTGATTTTTCATGAAGTAAACGCCATGAAAGAGAAGGGTTTGATTTGGAAGCGATATGAAAGGAGAAAGAGTTGTTGTTGTTGTTGTTATCAGTAAGTGAAGCAGTGGATGATGAACCCGTTGGTGATAAGATGGAGGATTTCAACCCGAGAGATAGACCCGTTTTAGCATCCATGGATAATGGATCGACCCGAAAATTCTCAATATAAAATATATATTTTGAATCGAATTAAGGTTATCTATTAATAATTGCAAGAAGAATGAGTGGAATTGGAAGAATAAGAGAAAGAGAAAGAGAAAGATGGTTGCATAGAAAGGGAATGCATAAGAAGGAAGAATAGAGAGTGTGTGAAATTGAGGAAAATGTAAAAGGGTAAAGGAGAATGGAGAATGGAGAATGAACCTGAATGGAATTGAGGGAGAAGAGAGTAATAATAATAATAATAATATTAATAATAAAATGTCAGGTTGCGTAAGAGTTTATTCATATTAAAATGCTCTGCCATGTGAATATGAATTGCAATGCAGAGTTTGGAGTTGGTTGAAACTTGAATGAATTTTATTTATACAATATAATTCAATTATGGATCGATCTGATGCGGTCGAATTCCTAGGTGAGAAGTTTCGCAAGTTGGGTTTCATTTGGATGGAATAAAGGGTAGGTTCATTTGGTGGCGTTTATGTTAAGTCATTCTTTTCTGGTCCCACTTTTTCTTTTTTCCTTTTTTGAAGGATTTTTTTGTTTCCTTTTTTATTTGTGACTTTACTAGCTACTTTCTTATTCTGTTTCATAACAGATTTGAGCCGTTGGATTTAAAGAATCTTGTTGTGGCCGGAGAGTGCTGTGCAAATGGCATTCGTTGTGCTTTGAGTCTTCGGATTGAGTAATGACTTTTGGACCACATACATTCGTTTGCACACACTAATTAGACACATATACATTTTTTTTATATATAATTTAATTATTGTTTTACTACTTTTTGTATTTATATATCTAAATTCTTATGACCATGCAAAAGTTATTCTTGTTTTGGAATTTTAATGACAAATCAAGTAACTGATAAGTAGTAGCTTGTAATTGAGATGGTAATCTAACCAATATCAACTTAACAAAATAAAAAGGAAAAAATGTGTCATTATTTAATTTATATTTGCTTTTTCTAATTTTTGTTGAATATTTGTTGATAAAATTATTCTCAGTGTAATGAATGTAGACGACTTTGAACTTCTATCCACATTAATATTGTGATAAAAGAAAATTGATAGAATAAGAAAGAGAATGAGTTCATAACAAAAAAAGACAATGAATGATATAATAAAATTCTTTTATATCCTTTTCGGATAAAATGAATAAAGTGAAAACTTGTTTTTTTTTCATTTTTGTTTGTTACAAAAAAGATAAATTGTACAAACAATTTTTTTTTAAACAAAATGACAAACCAAATAAAAATATATATTCATTTTTTAATAAAAAAAATAGTAGATAAATAAATTTATGATTTTATTTTTCTCATTTTCTTATATTATTTGAATGATTTTTTCATGTGTGTCCAAACATTTTGTTTTGAGATTAATGAATTTGTATTGGTGTAATATTATTTCACACTAAGAAACTATAATATATCAAACAACAACTATTAGTTTTGTTCAATGTCTTTGCCAGTTTTGATTAATGATCAGTATAAGATAATTTTACACTTAATTCATGTCTTAAATCTCTAATTTAAAATATAAATTTGTCCAAAAAAAGTAAAACATGATTGCTATTATTTGGACTAGCTTCTAATAAAAAACATTTAACTAATTAAGATGAACTCAGCTACAGTAACATGTTTTTATATAAAAAATATATTTATAAATAAAAATAATAATTGAATTATTAATTATATTTATTTAAATTAAATTGAATAAGTGATATTAATTTTAGACACATCTATAAATTGAATTAGACCTATATTTATAACATAGGTAAAACGTTTGTCGATATTTTATACTTTATTGTTTAAAAATATCAATGTTTGACGTAAATTTCATTAAAAAAAAATATATGAACATAAAAAAAGTATTGGGTAGCTAGTTTGTGGGATATAGTTATCACTATAATTTTTATAAAGTAAGTTGTTCACTTTAAGAGAATCAAATTTGATTTTTTCTTTTGAGTATTTAATCATGTCTCTTCCCTCATTATCTCGTTAGTTTTTTGTGCTGAAAATTACATTTCCATTTTCCGATTCTCTATATTCTAACCAAGGTATTTTGAATCTCAAATTTACTATGTCATATGCAGGTTGTAATATAGAAGGTGGTGATGAATCTATAGTATGATTAGACATATCAAAAAACCCATAATTACAAAGCCTTTTTTATTAAATTTTCTATTAAATTCTAAATTTTGAAATACTGTTGCCTTTTGTACCCCCAATTTGTTAAAAACCCAATTTTACCCCTCATAAATTTATTCATGTGAGCGGTAAAAAAAAATTATCTCAAAATTTGACTCCCTCGTTGAAATTTCCGGTAAGTAATTTTAGTAAACGAAATTTCCGGTAGTTATATTTTTAACACAGGAAATTTCAAAATATTGAAAAATCCAATAGTTTGTTTTTGTTCACCGGAAATTTCGTTGTTTGAAAGTTCCGGTAGTTAATCTGGAAATTTCAAAAAATTCGGTAGTTAATTTTTTGTTGGCGTTGTTTTTGTGCCATAGCTCAGTTGGTTGGAGCATTTTAGTTAATTTTTTGTTGGCGTTGTTTTTGTGCCATAGCTCAGTTGGTTGGAGCGTCAAACCCTGATTGTGGAATGGTTGTGCCATAGCTCAGTTGGTTGGAGCGCCAAACCCATTACACGAGGGATACCTTCCATGGGATACTGTGTGCGATAGCTCAGTTGGTTGGAGCGTCAAACCCTGATTGTGGAATGGTTGTGCCATAGCTCAGTTGGTTGGAGCGTCAAACCCTGATTGTGGAATGGTTGGAGCGCCAAACCCATTACACGAGGGCTACCTTCCATGGGATACTGTGTGCGATAGCTCAGTTGGTTGGAGCGTCAAACCCTGATTGTGGAATGGTTGGAGCGCCAAACCCATTGTGGGTTGTGGAAAGGTTTATAGAACTCTCTTGAGAAAGAAACCGGAAAACTAAAAAATTATGTAGTGAAAAATACATACCGGAAATTTCATTTTTGAAATTTCGGTAAGCCATCCGGAAATTTCAAATTTTCGGTATTGATTTTGAACTACCGGATTTTTCAATTTTCCAGTAAAACAAAATGTCCGATTACTTTTTTACTGAATTTTTTAAGGATATTTTGGGTATTTCACTCAAAAAACATTAAATTGGGGGGTAGGAGTTTAAATAGGGGATACAAAAGGCAACAGTCATTTTGAAAACCTTTTAATGAGTCTTTTTTTTGTGGCCCAAGCCCTCTCTTTCTTAGTTTTTTGTGGATCTGGGCCAAAGGACCTCACAACCCTTTTTTTTCTCTTTTTTTTTGCAATTGGACAGAATCACCGTTTACACATGGAAGTGATGGAACTCTAAATCAAAGCAGTGTCGTCTATTTCCTCCTCCGTTCGTTTGCTTTCGACCAACATTACTCTTGATTTTATGACCTATGTTACTTTATTGTTGTCCTTT
This sequence comes from Cicer judaicum, assembly GCA_037974835.1. Classification (NCBI taxonomy): domain Eukaryota; kingdom Viridiplantae; phylum Streptophyta; class Magnoliopsida; order Fabales; family Fabaceae; genus Cicer; species Cicer judaicum. The sequence goes on from JBBPBS010000276.1 coordinate 18,468,615, forward strand.
GTGGGTTACTAGTGTTGAAGTCATTTACCCATCAAGGTTTGTGGTTACCTTGCTTAATTGCATGCATTGATGTTCTGCACATATACCCTCTTGCTTAAGTGCTGGTGTTGATCATAATGTGTTGTTCTGTTTGACTTTTGGTTGCTAAGAAATGTTTCCCTATTTAACATTCTGCTTTGAATACGGGAATTATCCCTGATAGAACCAACTTTGTTATTATATATTTCTAGTTTTTTTTATTTTTTTTTTTTGAAATTTTAGAGTTTACGAATAATTTTAATTTGAAAATCACATATCGGAACATAATTTGGATGTAGCACAAGATCCGACATTTAATTTTTGCTTCTTTTAGCTTTTATATTACCATATTTGTGATTTTTAGCATGTAAAACTAATTACCATTTCATTTAAAAATTAAATACCATTTAATATTGATTCCAAGTTTGGAAAAGAAAGGTTGTAAAATATTTGGCTTATTCTGGTGTTCCATATACGAATATAAGATATGTCGGTTTATGTCCATACTTGACATATATAGAAAATTAGAAGATTACATCGGTTTATGTTCATACTTAAACATATATAGAAAATTAGATGAATAAACTTTGTTTTGTTTGACTATCAGTTTTAGTTTAGAAGTTCCTCAAAAAAAAAAAAAAACCAAATAAAGGTTTGGAAGAACATTTTGATAATTAAGAGCTAAAACTATTTATGCGTACCATTAAAATCATGTATTGAGTACCTAGTTTCTCATGCTTTATTACGTGCAATTTTGATTGCAAAATATGGAAATTTATTCTAGTTTGTTGATATATTATACACTGTTTAATGAATTGTGGTTTGTTATTAAGAACAAAAAGGATGTTGAGAGTTATAAAAACTTAAAAAATAAAAGTTGTAACACTTTGTTAGCTAGAATCCACAAGAAATGAATAAAAAATTGCAGAAAAAAGCAAGGTTAAGTATTAAATACTAGAATCAAAATCAAAAGTTGAACAAAGCAATGGTTTTGGTGGTTTAGAATTGTGGACCGATGAAAACTTATATTTCTTGCAGCAACAATATGCTGATTTATGATCCAGTTTGTTACATAGAGTTTAAGTGACATTGTTAAATTTTATTTAATTTAGTGGCATTGTTAAGTATCTGATTCTTATTGATTGTTTGTAATTGTCCTACTCCTACATGATACATTATACGAGACTTATATTTGTAGTTCACTTCTCTAATTACTAATTAATAAAAAAATATTGATTTGCTTCTATAGATAAACATAAAATAAAATTGACTTGTCCTCTATTTTATGGCATAATTCTTCAATGTTGGTCTTGTGTTTTATATTATATTATGGGACTGATTTGTATTTGATTTATGTTTAGATGCATTTATTAAAATTGATCATTTATGAGACTGTTTAATAGTATGTTATTTATTTAAATGCATAAGAACTTCTTTTTAGATTATTGTATGGAGTCTATGGATATAAATGTGAATGTAGAAGATGAAGCTTTTTTTTGTAGTATTTGGAAATACCGATGATACACGTAAGAAAACAATATCCAATGTTTGAATTTTTTTTACAAAAATTGGTAAAGATGAAGACGGCATTGAAAAAGTTGCATGTAATTTTTTTAGTAATAAATTTAGTATTGGAAAAAAATCTTAATTCTAGACACAATTATGGGACTTCTCACCTAATTCGTCATGTTTCTCTTTGTAAGAGTATCATGTTGAAATTTTTTAATCAAGATAAACCTCCTAACATAATTAGAATCAACCAAAAAATCCATCGTGATTTGCTTGCTGAAACTATTATTGCACATGATCTTCCTTTTAGCTTTGTTGAGTATGAGAAAATTCGAGTTTGGGTAAATTATTTGAATCCTCATGCTGAAATGGTCTCTAGGAATACCATTGTGTCTGATATTGAGAAAATATATAACAGAGAAGACTAAGATTAAGGATATCATGGGTACGATTCCAAAAAGATTTTGTCTTACTTTGGATGTTTGGACAACATATACTAGTGAGGGTTATATTTGTTTAACCACTCATTTTGTCAATGAACATTGAAAGTTAACGAGTTGTGTTCTCAAATTTTGTCGAATGAAACCCCACACAATGGTATTGTATTGGAAGCCACTTTGTTTGATTGCTTAAAGCAATGGAGAATAGATAAGAAAGTATTTTCTATTACTTTGGATAATGTCTCTTCCAATTATAACATGCAAGACCATTTAAAAAAAGCATTTGTGTGTACAAAGTAATTTGCTATGTGATTACGAGTTTTTCCATATTCGATGTTCAGTACATATACTTAACTTAATTTTTCAAGAGGGTTTAAAAGTGGCCAATGAAGCACCCAAGAAAATTTTAGAGAAATTGCCAAGTATATTAAGGTTCTGATGGAAGGATGATTAAGTTTAAAGATTGTGTCAATGATGTGGGAATAAGCATTACAAGTGGTTTAAGATTATATGTGTCTAGAAGGTGGAATAACACATATTTAATGCTGGGAAAGTGCCTTAAAATATAGAAAAGTATTTGAGTTTTTCCAGATGGTAAATAGGAATTATATACATTGTCCACCTGATGAGGAATAGGAAAGGGGGAAGCATATGTGAGTTATTAGAACCATTTTATGAAATCACAAAATGGATCTCAAAATCTTCATATCCAACTGCAAACTCATATTTTTTGCAAGTGTGGAAATTACAATGCATCTTAGAAGAAAACCAAGATAAAGTTGATGATGTTATAAAGGAGTTGGCTACAAATATGAAGAAAAAAAAATGACAAATATTGGAAAGATTATAGTGTAGTACTAATCTTTGTAGATTTTTTTGACTCACGCTTGAAGGTTCCATTTTTGAAGTATTGTTACACTAATTTTGATGCTTCAACTTGCAACATTAAGCTTAAGAATGTGGAGGACAAATTTAGAGTGCTTTATGAAGAATATATGAGTATTTTAAATAATCAAAGTGTTGTCCTCTCTCAATCATCCCAAGATTCAAACTCATTGTTGAAGTCATCTAGAGAGGAAAATAAGACTAAGAAATGCAAAATCATAAGTGTGAGATTTTTTTATCCTAAATTATTAGCTTTAGTTCATTTCAACCGTTCTTGTTTTTAGGTTACTAATTATCATATTGATTTTCTATACATTATAGGATTTTAAAACTTTTCAAAATAAACCTACATCTAACAATGGGAAGAGTGAGTTAGATGCATATCTTGAAGAAAAGTCGATTGAAGTTGATGAAGAACACTATTAAGATTTTGAGGTACTTCTTTATTGGAAGGTTAATGAGAAAAAGTATCATATACTCTCTTTAATGACACGAGATTTGCTAAGTATTCCTATCACTACAGTTGAATCAAAGTCTTCTTTTAGTATTAGGGGACGTGTTCTCACCAAATACAGAAGTTCCACTCTTCTTGATCAGTGCAACTAATTACATGGATTTTTCAAAAATCTGAATGGTATTATTTAGTTTTCTAATTTTTTTAATCTTGCAAAATTATCTCATGGGTGATTATCTAATTATTTCTTTTGGTTTTGTTTTCAAGATGAGGATATATACAATGCTTCTATTTGCGAGCATGAATCTAATACTACTATCCTCGACTCATGATGCGTCTGGATGATTGTTTCGTTTCAATTAGTTTTACTTGTTAGTTGTGTCTACAACGTCTATTGGCTCTTGCTCTTTGTAATAGACGTTTGCATGATTACTTTCTTAATTGTGATTTCCTAATACTAATATCCTTGAATCAAGGTTTGTGGTTACCTTACTTAATTGCATGCATTGATGTTTTGCGCATATACCCTCTTGCTTAAGTGTTGGTGTTGATCATAATGTGTCGTTCTGTTTGATTTTTATTTGATTTTTTGTTGTTAAGTAATGTTTCCCTATTTAACATTCCGCTTTGAATACGAGAATTATCCCCGATATAACCAACTTTGTTATTATGTATTTCTAGTTTTTTTTTTTTTAAGTTTTAGAGTCTACGAAATAATTTCCATTTGAAAATCACATATGGGAACATAATTTGGATGGAGCACAAGATCTGACATTTTATTTTTGCTTCTTTTAGCTTTTATATTATCATATTTGTGATTTTTAGCATGTAAAATTAATTACCATTTCATATAAAAGTTAAATACCATTTAATATTGATTTCAAGTTTGGAAAATAAAGGTTGTAAAATATCTAACTAATTCTGGTGTTCCATATACAAATATAAGGTACGTCAGTTTATGTCCATACTTGACATATATAGAAAATTAGAAGATTATATCGATTTCTTATTTACTGCATACTTTTCGAGCATTAGAAACTAGAAGAATAAACTTTGTTTTGTTTGGCTATCAGTTTTAATTTAGAAGTTCCTTAAAACAAAAAAACCAAATATAGATTTGAAAGAACATTTTTGATAATTAAGAGCTGAAACTATTTATGCATATCATTAAAATCATGTATTGAGTACCCACTTTCTCATGCTTTACTATGTGCAGTTTTGATTGCAAAATATGAAAATTTATTATAGTTTGTTGATATATTTTACATTGTTTAATGAATTGTTGTTTGTTATTTAGAACAAAAAGGATGTTGAGAGCTATAAAAACTTAAAAAATAAAAGTTGTAACACTTTGTGAACTAGAATCCACAAGAAATGAATAAAAAATTGCAGAGAAAAAGCAAAGTTAAGTATTAAATACTAGAATCAAAATCAAAATTTGAACAGAGCAATGGTTTTGGTGGTTCAGAATTGTGTACTGATGAAAACTTATATTTTTTGCAGCAACAATTTGTTGATTTATGATCCAGTTGTTACATTAGAGTTTAAGTAACATTGTTAAATTTTATTTAATTTAGTGGCATTATTAAGTGACGGATACATTATAGGATTTTAAAACCTTTTAGAATCAACCTACATCTAACAATGGAAAGAGTGAGTTAGATGTATATCTTGAAGAAAAATCAATTGAAGTTGATGAAGAACACTATTAAGATTTTGAGACGCTTCTTTACTAGAAGGTTAATGAGAAAAAGTATCATGTACTCTCCTAAATGACACGAGATGTGCTAAGTATTCCTATCACCACAGTAGCATCAGAGTCTTCTTTTAGTATTGGTGGACGTGTTCTCACCAAACACAGAAGTTCCACTTTTGTTGATTAGTGCAATTGATTACATGGATTTTCCAAAAATCTGAATGGTATTATTTAGTTTTCTAATTTTTTAATCTTGCAAAATTATCTCATGAGTGATTATCTAATTGTTTATTTTGGTTTTGTTTTCAAAATAAGGATGGATACAATGCTTCTATTCGTGAGGCGTATGGAGGATTGTTTCGTTTCAATTAGTTTTACTTGTTAGTTGTGTCTACAACGTCTATTGGCTCTTGCTCTTTGTAATAGATGTTTGCATGATTACTTGTTATATGTGAAACTGTTTGTCCACATATACCTTTGAATGTTTGTTTTGTTTTTATTCATCACTTTGGTGACATAGTATTATGATATGAGAATCCATAAATCAACTAGTGATGGTGAATTTGTTTGTTTGTACTATTCCCCTCATAAACACTAAAATATACTATTTTGTCTAGTGAAAACTCAAACTTGTATGGAATAGTTGTTATCATATCATATATGGTATACTTTATTAAACATTAGATGAGGATACCATAAAAATCAGAAGAAAAAAAATTGAAAAAGAAATTAAAAAAAAATATTGAAATATTTTTTATTTCAAAAAATTAATTCATTTTTTAAGTGGGCCTAGGGGTCCTCTAAACTCATGAAATTTTGTGGACTTTTTTAGTTGGGGGTTTTCTTTTAATGGACCTTACTTTTGTAAGGTTTTTTCCCCCCTCCAATATGTGAGTTGAGGTCAATATATAAGGAGCCAAATAAATTGACAACTCTAAGTATGATATAAGTATATTCAACCACAGTATCCCAGAACATGAATGTCATCCACAAATAATCTTTGCAAAATAAAAGAAGAAAATTACTTGTCCTGCATACTATCCACAAAGACTATGGTTATAGAATATTATTTGATACGCAAATATTTAAGTAGCAAACAAAAACATATCATCCTGCATACTATCCACAAAGACTGTGGTTATAGAATATTTGATACACAAATATTTAAGTAGCAAACAAAAACATATCATATGGTTAAAAATCGTTAGAATTAGAGAGAATGAGATAGGTATATGTTGAAATTGTGTGTTTAAACTACACAATGGAGTTCGTTTTATATAGGGTCAAGACAATAAATACAAAAATAAATATAGGAGGTATAATTCATTTACATGAGATGGTGTGATATTTAATAAATACAAAAATCATAAATATATTTTGAATACTCCCCCCCTCAAGCTGGAGCATATAAATCATATGCATCTAGTTTGTTACATATATAACTAATTCTATGACCTCAGGGATTTAATGAAGATAGCCAATTGTTTATTGAAGTTAACAAAACTAGTGGTGATGTCGTCTGGTTCGATCTTCTCTCTTACAAAGTAAAAATTTATCTCAATATGCTCGGTTTTCTCATGAAAAATCAGACTATAGACAATATGTAATGTTGTTTGATTATCACATATTAATGTCATTTGTGTTGCCTCTTCAAATTGAAACTGTTTGAGTAACTGTTTGAATCAAATGAGCTCAAGTCACTAATGTCACATCCTAATATTTACCTTTAGTGCTAGATCTTGCAACTACACTTTGTTTCTTACTCTTCCATGATATTAAGTTTCCTCCAACAAGTACATAATACCCAAAAGTGGATTGTCTATCAATAGGTGAATTTGTTCAATTGGTATATGAATAACCAAGTATCTAAGTATCCCATTTGTTTTCATAAATTTGTTCAATCGGTATATGGATACTTAGAATGCCAACACAAATGACATAAATTTCTATCTAAGAATGCCAACACAAATTACATAAATTTCTACGTATCTAAGAATTGACCGCAAAAAAAAATGTTTGGACGGAGGACTGTGAGGTAATTTAATTTACCAACAAATTTTTTGTATCTCCTTGAATCTGAAAATGGCTCCCTATGAATAGATAGAAATTTGACATTTGGATCCATTGGGCCCAACATAGAACCCCAAGCAATCTAACAAGCACACGCAGTCACATAAGACAGGGTTTTCCCATAAGTATCAATTGGCTTAGCATTCAATAAATTTGGCCCTTCAAGAATATCCATGACATATTTCCTTTGTGAAATTAGTAAGTCGTCTTTAGATTAAGTTACCTCAATACCCAAGAAGTAGCGGAGCTTGCCAAGATCTTTAGTTTGAAACTAAAGAGATGGATGTTGTTTCAACTGGAGTATGTCATGTTGATCACTACCATTTATGACAATATCATCTACATAAACAATCAAGTAAATGCACCCTTAAGCTAAGTGGCGGTAAAAAAGAGAATGATCGATTTCACTTTGAATCATGCTAAATCTATATTACCAAGCTCGAGGATATTGTTTAAAACCATAAAAAGGTGTGCGAAGTCGACAAACCATGGTATAGGACTCCCCGTGAGCAAACAAACTCATGTGGTTGCTCCATATACACTTCTTCAAGGGCACTATGCAAAAATTCATTTTTAATGTCAAGTTAGTGCAAAGATCAATGTCTAATGGTTGCAATAGAGAGGAATAATTTAACCGATGTCATTTTAGCCACATGTGAGAAAGTATTAATGTAGTCGAAGCCAAAAATTTGAGTGTACCCTTTTGCCATCAAACGAGTTTTAAAGCGATCAATCTTACCATCAAAACCAACTTTCACCGTGTAAAGCCAACGACAACCTACTAAAGTCTTTCTATATGGTAAAGGAACCAATTTCCAAGTACCACTACTCTGAAATGCACACATCTCGTCAATCATTGTTTGCCTCCACTATGGGTGGGATAAAGTTTCACCTAAAGATTTAGGAATAGAAACAAAAGATATGAAAGACAAACAAGTATAATGCAAATGAGAAAGACGGTGGTAACTCAAACAAATGTAATGAAGGGATATATTACGAGTATGATGTATATCTTTATGAGTAGCAATAGGAATTTCAAGGGTTGGATCCGATAAAGGAGGAGGTGGCAGCGAAGGAGCGTCTGGAACAACATCAATATTAAGAACAGGTTTAGGGACATTATAACCGATGGTGGTTGACAATGGCAGTATGTCATAAAAGATTGTACAGTGGAGGGTCCGCGATATGAGTCTCAAGTGAGACAACGGGAGGGCCAACAAAGGTGTCTTATGTGGGGACATACGTAACAGGCTCTAGTGGTAAAAAAAAAAGGTGAAACAGACTCTGGTAGGTCCACAGGAATAGTTGCAGACAAAGGCTCAAGATGCAACTCATAGTATGTAACAAGCTCAAAAATTGTGACATCAACCAATATGAAATATCGTCGAAGAGTAGAAGACTAACAATGATAACCTTTTTATGATCGATAATAACTAAAAAAAACACATTTTAGTGATCGAGCTAAAAGTAATCAAGCAGCATTGCACATTGCCTCTAATTTCCAATAGTATCTCCATACTCCAATCATAAAATAAAATGAATAAAGCTTTAGTTAGAAATGCATGTTTATATGTATTGATAGAATAAACGTTCTACTGTAAATGCAGTTGGAAATTACTACAATTATTAGCTAAACTTTCAAGTAACATAGGTATCAGGCAAAAATGGGCGTTCAACATATTTTCAAAACTCAAATGGCAGTTGCATTTTTGGTTAGTGCCCGACAAAAAACTATGGTGTACTGTTGCGTTCTCTTTAGCGTTTACCATTCGTGTAATGTTGTAAAGATTCAACCCATTAACATCAAGGACAATATCAACGGAACAATTTCAAGAAAAACAATTTATGTCTTGTAAAAAATGGATTCCCCAATAAATTCATCAATTTTCCACGATGACTAGAAAAAATTGCAGTGCAATTTTCCACTGGTGAGATCCATACTACAAGGAATGGATTATAATCCTCTTGGGCCAACATTTCGATAGTTAAACAAGAAACATTTCGAGTTTATCACTAACAATATACCAGGTAAGCAAGTAGAACTAGGCATTTGATGAATAAGAGATAAATAAAGTTCAAGAGATTATCTTTCATCAATTCTAGCAGCTGTTTGCTCCAAGGACTTAACAGGTGCTGCTGAAGATTTCTTATTCCCAGGACCTAAGGAAACCTTCACAAGTGCTGGCCTTAAAACCTTATCTCTGAGCAAGAAACCTCGTCGGGATTCTTTAATAATAATCCCTTCCTTGAACACGTCAGACTCCTCACGTGCAACGGCTTCATGTAGCTACAACAAAAGTAATCCAGAAACAAGTTAAACAATAGCAATGTGGATAACTTTTTATAAGCTTTCATCAAACGTTGCTTCATTTTAGTTTTCAAGCATATTATGTGGTGAAGGCCCACATAAGTTTGGCAAAACAAGCAGTATGGTGGCAATGAGAAGAGGCAAAACCATCAAGATATTTTCACTTTCCAGAGGAAAAAGTAAGCTGTATGAAATTCAATCTGTGTTTCTTTTCCACGAGCGTGCAATCAAAAGGCAATTTAGCTTACAGAAAGTGGTAGAATATAGGGATACCATTACCAACAATCAAATTAGCCATAAAAGAAAAGGCCATTTCATAAAAAAAATATCAAAACTGTATTTTGTAATTTGTTTGGCAGCCATGAGACATAACATATTGATAGAAGTCTATTTAATGCTAAAAATAACAACTGGATCACTTTATAGACAGTACTGGAATTGATTTTCACTTGGAATATACCAAACAAAAATCCACTCACATTAGCTGTAAAAGATTCCCAAAAAAACCTGATTTGTTCTACCAAAACCAATACTTGCAAAAATATTTCTCTTCAAAATCTAGATAATAGATATGAAGCAATTCCAAACAAACAACATCTCATCAACGGATTCTTTAGTTTGTTAAACATGTTACAAGTGAGAAAGGTTTTATCTGTGCCATACAGTCATAAATCCCTAATCACAAATATCTGATGATAAACTTAAAGTTTGTGATACTTGAGCAGTGCAGTAGCATCACCAAAAAGTAACTTATATGCCATAAGCAAACCTAATAACCTTAACATTGCTTCCACAGTTTCATCGTTTACAACTAGGGATGGAAAAAGGTTAGGCCGTCCGGATCTATGGTCTGACCTACTTATGGTTTGACCTATTTAATAAAAAGGCTAAGTTCAGGCATATAAAAAAGCCTATTAGGACTGATAGGCCGACCTATATATACTTTATTATTTATTAATATTATTTTTTATTATTATATTAATAATATTATTTCCTGTTTTAAATTTTATCAATTAGACAATCACTCAGTAATTATTCTATATTCAATAGTCGTTCCATATGCAGTAACGATCCTATATTTGGTAGTCGTTCCATATTCGATAGTTGTTCAATTAGTCAATCTCTCAGTAGTCATTTCATATTTGTTTAAGAGATAATAATATGTGTGTTTGTTTCAGAAAAAGAAAAAAAATTATTATTTGAAACCCAAAATTATTTTAGGGTTTAAAGAAGGTTTGTTTCAGATTTTTAAAAAATTATTTTTTGTTTAATATATATAGATATGTACATTGATATTGGTATGTGAAGAGCATCATGTGATATTAGTAGAGCATTTAAATATTTTAATGTAAATAAGGCTTTTAAATAGGCTTCCAGACCAAGCCAGACTTTTAAAAAGACCAGGTCAAGCCGGAAAAAAAACCTATAATAGGTCGTAGGTCAGGCTTAAGCCTAAAAAATAATTTGTAGGTCAACCTCAGACCTTTCAAAGTCGGGTGGCCTATTCCCACCCCTACTTACAACTATAACTGTCAATAAAACCCCAATGTCCAAAACCTCAATTAAAAAAATTTCTAGTAAGCCCCTAATATTAAGTCCTTATTGAAATAAATTTTTTAAAGTCCGACCCATTCTTTGTGTGGGATTAAGTGAGGGGGCTCATAGACTCAATGTTTTGTTAATTGAGATTTTTTTCTTGAAAATTTTTCGAAATTTACTTTTTCCAAAAAATATTTTCAAATAAATCTAAGACAGTTTTTTCTCAGAGAAATTATTAAATAATTTTTTTCTTGAAAAATCAAAATTAATTTGAGAAAAATAAATAAATTTGTAAATCAATTTTGACCAAAAAATTTTGAGAAAAATATCAAAAAAAAAAATTGTCGAAATGTTTTTAAAACAAATTTTAAAAAGTGGGCTCCACTAAGCCCACAAAATTTTAGAGGCTTTCTTTTTTGGGTCTTTTTAACAATGAAATTTTTTGTCCCTCCAACATGGGTTGGGGCCAATAATTAGTGGATTTGTCACACTTTACTTATTAACTTGATATCTAACTCCACGAAAGATACAAATCAAGGAGCCAATAAGAAACTATATCCTCGTGTAATATCAGTTTTTGTATTCTATAAATCTTATATTAGAGACTGTAACTAATCCGTCCTTAAGTCAAAGCTCAATTGACAAATGTCAATATTGTTAAGTTGCACGTCTTGTCCAAGGTTCAAACCTGGGACCTCGCAGTTGTCTGAATTAATTATAATGATATTTATCATCTCTTCTAAGACAAAAACAAAATGACTATAACTGATTCAGTTTTACAAAGAAATCACATACAGTTTGTCATAATCCGGAAACTCTTTTAAATATCAATAGAGGTACTTTTCAAATTTAACTTACCAATGGATTAAAAGGCTTGCCCACTGTTGCTACCACAGAAACATGATGGCTCCTCAAAGTCTCTACAAATTGCTTGTAAATACTTTGATAGCTCGCATCAATCTTCTTCTCTTTCTCCGTTGCTGCTTCACTTTGTTGTTTGACTCTCTCAAAATGGTCGACCATGAACAGAAGCTTTTTAATGAATTCTTGTTGGGCATCTGATTGGATGCTAATTCTTTCTTTGTCACATCTCTTCCTGAAGTTATCAAAATCTGCTTGTAAGCGAAGATATTGCTCCTTACAAGCAACTTTATCTGCCGACAGACTAGATATTTTCTGACTCAATTTATTCTTTTTATTTGCCTTTGATTGTATTCTTTCTTCAATCTGTGATGCAGTCTTTTCATTGCCATTGAGAAAGGATTTCTTGTATGCCTCAAAAAGGACCACTAAGCTGGGTAAAGGTTCTTTATCTTCATTTTTCACTCTTGTATCATTCTGAGTCTCCTCTGTTTCATCATTTGTCTATGGAAGACAAGAAAGATAGAGGATTTAGCCAGGGATATAATTCAGGAACAACCACTGAAACAAAAACAACCTATTGCGGCTTAAAATAAAACAAGTTTAATGAGAATTAATGATTTTAAAAATGCAAAGTTGGTCTTGAAAAACAGAAGGTGCAAAATGAAATAAAACAGATAAAAGCCAATACATCTGTACATTTCAAACTTATTGAAGAGGAACATTATCATTTTTAACACACTCTTTATGACTGGTCTAAAAAAACTGACCACTTTCAAAAAAAAAATGTTTCGATCTTATATAAAATGGACCAGACATTAAGACTTAAGAGCGTGTTGCAAGTAGTAATTAAAGTAAAATTGTCTTATAGTAGTTACAAACTTGTGACAAATCTAAGTCATAACCTTGAGTTCTATCCTAATTGAATAATTAATCAAAAACACCAACATATGAGAAAACGCTTTAAGATTTTGTATCAAACTCTAATTAGTTTCCTTGGAATGAAAACAAATATCTATGTTAACAAAATAAATGCGAATTAGATGATGTAAATAAAAAAAATAAAAAGATAGAGAGAGTACCGTTCGAATGGAATCTTGAGAAGCGAGATAGGATTTGAAGAGTTCGGTTCGGTTGAGAGAGAAAAAGGGGGCTGGAAACCCTAAGATAGTTGAGGATGCGTGAAAGGGACGATATGGAAAACGTGCGAAATTGGATTTTAATCGAGATTGAAAGGGGTTTAAAGAGAATGAAGTGGAAGAACATGAACAACAACCGAGTAACAGAGATTGGTTCGAGAGAGAAGCAGCCATTGTACTCTATTGTGTACTCGCCAATTGAACGGAGTTTCGCACTGTTTGGTTAGTAAATTAGTACCAGAGCCCACTGTTTTCCAAAAATAATTTACTCATTTAAAAAAAAATTATTCTAAAATGAATAAATCGTCAATTGAAAAACTGTTTTTAAGTTTTAAAAAATTAAAAAACTTTCTGAATAATCAATTATAATTATATTATTTAATAATATTATATATATATATATAAATTTTAATTTAGTATTTTTCTTTTTACATTAATAATAATGATAGTTAATAAATTTATTAATAATTAAAAATAATTTAATAAAAATATTATTATCTTATTTTGTTTATATATCAATTTAGTAAAAAGTAAAGTAAATTAATTGATTTATGTTTATGTTCATCGATTAATTGGTTTTATTTAATTTTTTATTAATATTTTATATCAAATTTTAAAATTATTTCATATTTTATCTACTACATAATAAGTATAATATTTTTGAACAAAACTTATAATTCAAGATTATTGATAAAAGGTTGTGTAGCATTTGTTTTTAAATATTATCTTGAATTCTATCATTTGTTTTTAAAATTTAATTAATAATTAAATTTTGATTAAAACAAATGCTACACAACTTTTTATCAGATGTTAAATTTTAGATTTTATTTAAATATAATATATATATATATATAATTGATAATGTATGAAATTATTTTAAAAATTAAAAGAAAATATAATAAATAAAACTAATTGATCGATGAGTCTAAAAATAAATTAATTTAATGTGTGTTTTTTACTAAGTTGATATATAAATAGAGATAATAATATTTTTAATAAATTATTTTTATCAATTATGATGTATTTATCATTAATATAAATTAGAACATAATATATTACGAGTATGTATATAATATTGATAGATGATATGATTAGAAACTTGGAGGTAACATCGTTAAAGAAACTTGGATAATTCATTGCAAAATGGACAATTATTTTTTATTCAAAATTTTCTCTCCCAGAGACTAATCCATACTGCTCCTTTATTCCCCTCTTAATGAGGGGGAAAAATCATATACTAAAAAAATTATTTGAAAAACTTGTACTAAATAATTAGTTAAACGTTGTTGTTAAGTTAATATTTATATATTTAGAGATGGATGGAGTATCTAGAGATTGCAATGGGTAGGATTTGACTAGGGTACTATAGTATTCGTTCTCGTATTTGTAATTTATAAAAATACTCATATCTTTATGGATATCGACTTTAATACATGTATTCTTGTTTTTGGGTACTTAAGTGTCTGTATCCATACTTCTTATTAACACTTTAACAAAAATAGATCAATATATTATCGCATTGTGATTAAATTTAAAAAATTTCTAAATATCTCATCTTCAAATCATAATCATAAAATATTATAAATCAAAATATTTTCTAACTCAAAACATCCAAAACATATCAAATTACAAGTCATTGGATAATATTCTCCAAAATAATATTACTACAATAAATATATCAAATTACAAGTCTTTAAGTAGTATTTTCGGAAATTAAGCATCCTTGTGTAGTATCAAAACATATCACATTACTACAATAAACATCAAAACATCATAAATAATATTTTATGAAGTAGCAAGTTCTTTGGTGGTATTCTCTGAGATTTGTAAAAAAAATTATATGAGTTTTATATTAGTTATTTATAATTATAAAGTCGTTATTAATAACAAAAAAACAAAACTCTTAAATATAAAATCACAATTATTTACCTCTTCATCAGAATCAAATTCTTGAAAAGTTTACAAATGTTTATCTTTCGATTATAAATATTGCAGCGGCCCAATGATATCAATAGTTGTTAAAACATAAAAAAAATAAAATAATTAAACTAAACACAAATTTAATTGAATAAATAGTATATTGTAATAATTATTACCTTGTTTTTTATGTTTTATCGAACTTTGGGAGCACATAAGTGCCTCCAAAGTATCCTCTTGAAGTCTAGACCGTTGAGAACTCAACAATCTACCACCAGTACTAAAAGCAAATTCTGATATGCAACAGTAGAAATCGGGATGGCCAAAATATCATAGGCAATTTTTTGCAAAATTGGATACTTGATTCCATTTGTTTTCCACCATCCAAGAATATCAAATGTAGCACTCATAGGCAATATATTTTCCTCCAAGTATAGATCTAGCTCAGATTTTGATTGCACATAATTGGTATCATTCACATATGAATCATAGCCGCTAAGAAAATTGGTACAATTATCATTTTGTAAATTTGACTCCTTTCTCGTTGAACTTTTTCGTTGAACTGTCCACCAACCTGTTGGTTTTAGCTTGATAATCTTCAAATAATAAGTAACATAATCTCTTGATATTGTTAATTTCAATTGAATATAAACTTCCATAAAATTTATGATAAAAGTACTCTAACAACTTGAATTTAAATCTTGGATCCAAAACAATGGCAATCCCCATAACACCATGAATAAGAGACCAACATTTTTCAAATTTATCAACCACTGTAGAAGCCATATTTCTAATAACCTCAATTGAACAAGTTTGTCATTGCTTCAAAGAGAGTTTAATTTCACAAATCAATGGCAATAATATGTTTGTTGTGGGATGTTGTGTACATGAAAATATCTCAGTTGCACGATTAAAGACTTCCAACTTATTACAAATTTCTTTTGCTATTTCTCACTATTTTGTTGTAGGCAAACATGTATACAAATGCTCTCGTGTTTTTAAACGAATAAAAATATCTTTATATTCTAGTGTAAGCATACAATAAGTAGAATTCCACCTAGTTTCGCAATCAAGAATAAGTTTCTTAGTGATGAGAACTTTTAATTGACGTGTTGTTTTCCTAAAAGTTTGGTCTCTTTTAGGCGTGGTTGTCCAAAATGAAATATTATCCCTAACCTTCTCTATACAATCTCCAAGAACACTCAAACCATCTTGAGCAATTAAATTTAAAATGTGGGCAGAACACCTCATATGAAATAATTGACCACCAAGCATAAGATTAGAACAATCAAGTTTGTTTAACAACATACCAACAAGAGTGTCATTAGTGTTGCAATTATCTAAAGTGATGGTTGACAATTTTCTATCAATGTTCCAATCTATCATGCACTATACCAAAATATTTGAAAGAGTTTCAGCTGTGTGCATGCGGACATTCTACATACACGAACCTGTCATATAAACTAATTTTTAAAATGTTAACATAATGAAAAAAACTATATGCAATTAATAAGTTTACAAATATGTAAGTATCATATTGTAATATGCGACTTTGCATATTCCAATCATCATCAATGTAGTGACATGTAATGACCATATACCTTTTCTTTTGGTTGTTAGCTATCCACATGTATGTTGTTAAAGCAATCTTACTCCCAATCTTTTCTAAAATCTTCGTGATCTTCCCATTTTCATGTTGAAATATATTTATAATATCATTTTAATTGTGTTTCTACAAAGAATCTTGAACAAAGGTTGAAGACCTTCACAATATATTCTAAAGCCCAAATGATCTAACATTGAAAGGGGATACTCGTGAAGTATTATCATATTAGAAAGATCTTCTCTTGATTCTCTAGATCAAAATGATAATTACTCAAATAAGTAGATGATTCATCTACTTTCTTTTGTTCTTTCAATAAGATAGTTTGTCTTATATCCTTACATGACATTCTTTTATACGACAAAAAATGTTTCCATTAGATCTTTTATTTGCCATTGGCTTGTTGCAATAATTGCATATAGCTTTTTCTTCTCCATAGTTTTTTTAATGAAATGATTCCAAACCACGATGTCTTTCTTTTCTTGATATCATTAGTCAATTCAATAGCATCACCATCTTTAACAACAAAAGGTTGAGAATTTGCCTTCTCAGAGCTACCACATGATCATTAGGTGTATTTTGATTTTGAGTTTGTGTGGGAGAAGAGCTAGTTTCTGATTTCTTTGATTGAAGCAACCCAAATTGATTTTCCATATTAAAAAGAAAATAAATAAAATAATAAGCTCTAATATGACACGAATTTATAATCAAATATGCAAATAATGAAACTTGTCTAAAATATAATGACAATATATGGCCCTAATTGCTATTACTTCCTAAACATATGAATATAATTAATATAAATTTAAATTCTTATTTAAAAAAATAAATATTTAACTAATAGACAGTAACCAACGAATAAATTAATAAAAATCACAATCTTAATTTCTAATTGCCGATTAAGTAAATTGTTTTAAAATATTTATCATAAACTAAGATAAACTTTATGTAACAAATGATTAATAACAATATTAACAAATTATAAAATTACTATAAACTTAAGTTTTCAATAATATATATATATATATATATATATAATTATTGAAATGGCATCAAATCAATTGAATCCTGGTTTTAGAATGTGTGTTTAAGAAATTTAAAAGACGTGGTGGGATGAACGAGTGAAAAAAAAAAAAGACTCCACCCCTGTAACAACAACTTGTAGAAAATAATAACAATTATCTATATATTTTATAAAAAAAAAATTATCAATATAATTTTTTACTTTAAATTAATAATAAAAAAACTAAAAATTAAATATATAATAAAAAAAACATTAAAATAAATAATAATATATTAATTACCAAAAATAGAAAATTCATTTAAATATATATATTTTAGTGAAGAATGAATCACATCATACATTATCAAGTTTAAAATATTCAAATATATATATATATATATATATATATAACAATAGATAATAGATATGTGTTTATTTATTGATTTTATTAGTTTTTAATTAGTACTCAATTAGATTGATATTTTAAACTGTGTCTGCCAAAGTGCTTGTATTTTAGATATTAAAACTATGCCTTCGTTATAAAGATTCTAGAAAATATTATGGATAATAAAACATAAAATTATATCGTATGAAGGTGGATAATAGAACTATATATGGGTGACTATATATAATTAAACAGTATCTTTCTTGAAATTTTAATAAATGGTAGGTTACTCTATTATTTTTTCAAATATGTTATTTCACATTTTTGTTTAGTTAAATATCAATCAGAATAACAATTAAAAAAGATGTCAAAAATTCTAAGAGATTAAAGAATTGTTGCAAGATGTGAGGACAGTAAAACTAAACTATTTCTAAAAAATTGCATGAAAGAAATTTGAGTATAATATATATACATTAATATATATACATTATGTGTATATTGATATGTGTAGAGAATCATGTAAATTGGTAAGGTATGACATCATGTAAATTGATATGTGTAGAGAATTATGAAATTGAGTATCTAAATTCATTGATTTGTTTGTGATAAAAAGGAGATGTAGAAAAATACTAAAGAGTGAGAGAGATAATAAATAAAAATGAGATGGAGAGATAAATATGCATAAGAGAGACATGTTTATTTAACAATCATGTATATTATGTATATCTTTATTAAGCCCATTTTCAATTAAAAAAATTAGAGTATTTATTGAAATTTTAATCTGAAAAAAGAATAATAATTTTAAATTTTATTTAAATATCTCCCAAAAATCTATAGTGCATGTTATAACTGTAATTAATAAAATATATTTTTTAAATAATGAAAAAACTTCTGTAATATATAAAACATAAAAAATACCCCGTCAAAAAACATCTAAAATAGAATTATAGAAATCAATTTTTACATATCTTTAAAATTTAAAATCACTTTACACGATTAACCAAACAGACCTTAAACAAATAACTTTGATCAACAGATCTTTAAAAAATAACTTTGACCGACAGACCTATTATGATATACTTCGGTATGCACAGTTTCTCTCCGATTAATTAATTGCAAGTATATAAACAAAAGTATAATAGACCGGTGAAATGTTCCCCGGATCAAGATTTGTTTCCTAACCTCTAAGAACTACATTTTAATATCCCCCTATCTACAAGCAATATATGTTCACGGTAGAATAATTAACGGCAACATTCAAAACTTTTTTTTAATCCAATGAGGGGTCGATATCGAGATACTAAAGCTTGTATTTTAGGAAATATTAAAAATGTCAAATATTAAAATCAGTCTTCACCAAATATTACAAAGCTAGTTTCATTGTTTCAAGTTTCAACAAGACAAACAAAAGAAAACGAGCATATTGCAAGGTCAAAAGGGTAGTCAGCTTCCAGCCTGAGTGAAGTACCTGCATAGAAAAACCACACAAATTTAAGCAAAAAAATTAACTGAACATGAATTTTAGTTACAATATGAAGTGCCTTTTAAACGAAATAACATATCATGCTAACGAGTATAATCTGTTCAACAATATAAAGACACTCACTTCAGTTGCGAGAGTCACAAATTCCCGTTTTTTCAGCCATTGAATTTCATGCCATGAGAAGCTGCACCTTTTATCCTCCCCATCGAAGTTCTGAACAATCAAAATAAACATTCATTTATTTATCAAAAAGAGTAGTCCTATTCACACAACAAAAACATTTACCCAGTCTGCTGAATCAGTTCAAGTTTGACAAGGATTGGAAACTTTTTTTCAAATATAAAAAAACACAGTTAACACGGAGACGGTGAACATGTTCAGAATACTGTAATTTAGATCACTCACATGTCAAAATACAGAAAACGCTCAAGCACAAAGGTAGTCAGTCCAGTTATAACAAAAATTACAATTTAAGCCAATAAAATCCACCAGAAACTGCTAGGACAAAAAGGAAGAAATGGATCAAGAGCATGTCTGTGGTTTGGAGAACTTGTGTGAAGAAGAATAGGAGACAAGGCAGTGGAAGAAGCCACTTAGGAGGAGGAGTTAACCTTTAGGAGCCAATGCCCCACATATAGACTTGAGGACATGTCTGTTTTTCAAGGATGGAAGAAAGTTAGGACTGAAAATAAAGATATGGGCCCAATTGGTCAGCAAAGTGAGCCCACACTTCGGAGAGTTCATGTGAGGAAGAATAGGAGGCAGGCAAGGAATGATAAGGTAGCAGAACGAGAGAAAATGGGGTGTGAATCTTGATAAGGGAGTCATGAGAGTGAAAGAGATCATCATGTGATTATCATTTTCTGTTAAGGGCAGAGAAGCTTCCAATCTCTGGAGGAGCTGTCCTCTCTGGGGTAGCAGGAATATTCATCCCCTCTGCATTTTCGTTTACTTTTTCATGGTGAATAATACTCTGCCCTTTTTCTCTACTTTCTGTCCATATTTTCCTGTGTTTTTTTGCTCAGTGATTTTGGTTTGCAATAGCAACAAGCATCATATCATAATTATATCAAACTTATACTAATCAGGGAAAACCTAGACCTATGTTATCAATTAATCAACTTGTGAGAATATATAAGGAAATAAATACCATTGAGCTAACACAATCCATTTTTTCAGTACAAAGCTTGTCAATAAAACATCAATATCTGATTTAATAGTTTAATTTGTCCCTAGTGAGAAATTTGATTCACTCAGAGATAATAAGCATACCTGTACAGCTACTTATGTGCATGACATAGTCACAACTATTTTCACAAATAACATGCCTCGACTGTTGAGGCTATTTGGCACTGGCCATCCATCCTGTCAAGCAATTTCGAGTAAGTCAAAGAATCCTCAAGAGAGTTGTTTATGCCTTCAGTTTCATTGCAACCCTTGCTGCTATCATCTCCTGTGCAACTTGTACCACGCGAACCACTTTCAACAGGCTGTTCAGTCTGAATGACTGCGCCAAATAGCTGAAACGATACAGACCCAGGTTTCATTGAATTGCCATTATGGTTCCGCAAAAAGTCAGTGCCAAAGGAAGGCAAACTACTTTGACTCTCTGGCGACAAGTCATCAGATCGAGAACTGCCAACATTTAGCTCAGTTGACAACGATTTCAACCCCGGCACCGTGTTGTTGCCAAAGGAGCTACCCATACACAAACGGGAGTTATCACCCGTAAAGTTGGAAAAACTTGAAATAGAAGAAAATAGATCATGCCTGGCTCCCTGCATGCCAGCAGGAAAAGTACCATAACTCAACAATGCTTGGTTCAATTGTCCCATTGTTGAATGAGTGAATCCTGTGATAGAAAAGGTGTCTCCCTCTCTATCAGTTAACACCCCAGAGCCCCCTCTAAGCCTTTTTATTGAGGGAAATGCAGTATGAAGTGAAGATGAAGTAGAAAGAAGTTCGACCTGCCAAGGGCTGACCCACTTGGATGTTTGCAACACTTCAGGTTCGTCCCATGTAATCTATCAGAATCAATAAATGGCCAATTTTAGTTATTTTAGATAGATGATAACCATTTAAAGTACAACTTCTCTGAACAGCAAATCAAATCAAATGTGAACATGGTACATATTACTTTCAAATACAAGATAAACATTATTACCATACTGTTACGTACCCACTTCAATCTCTTCATGCAAATACACTATCTAACATGCTAAAAATAAACTACCTTGAATCTTATGCAATGTCTTTTCCTTGAAAACACATGCCACTCTTCCACTCTTATATATCATCTAGTTTAGTAAATAAAGTAAATATATATTTGATTGCACACATTCCATCATCATAAGCCACAAAAGCAATCTCAGTCAAACTTGATAACTACAAAATCAAATGTGTATTTCATTATCTATGGTGACCAAATAATTCATATAATAGTTATACAACGCACACAGCTAGCTAGCATACGAAGATAGAAAAGAAAAAAGAAAGCATACATGAAGCATACGCCAAGGGGAACCACGCCAAGGGCCATTATCAGGAACAGAGAGAGAGGAGACTACACCCTGAAACCATGTAGTCCTTGACGAATCATCAGTCTCCACAGCCATTTTGATTCTCATTCCAGGAGACCACAAAATACCCATTGCATCATCCACAACCTCAGCTCTCACCACAAAATCCGACCACCCGGCTTTCGGATAATACACAACTTCAAACGGCATTCCCTGTGCCGCCAATTCCGCCGCCTCCGAAACCAACTTGGGCGACAATTTCCCCTTTCCATTCCTTGAAAACCCCTCTTTGCACTTCTCCTCCTCCTCCTTCTGCTGCTTCTCCTCCTCGTCATCCACCCTGTTTCTCACCCCACACATTGGGAGACACAACCTAGGCGAATCAGTGCCAGTTCGAGGCTGAACCAATCGGACGGCACGGCGGATTCCAACGAACATTTTCCCCCTACTGTTCTTCATAAAAACAACCGAATCACCGGCGACGAGCTTCTTTCCGTTAACAAACCTACTCCATCCGGTAGTAAGCAAATGCCTCCTCGGCGTACCACGGTAAATGTGGCGAAACTCCCACGTCGTACCATGAACGTCGGTGATATGAAGCGGTTGAAACGGAGGCTCCATACTAAAATCAAGCGGCGGGAAAATAGAATCAGCGCAAAACCTCGGAACGGAAAATCCACCGCCGTTATTAGCATCAGAAGGAGTAAGAATCTTCGCAAACGAAGAGATCCTTTCACCGTCATCAACGTCGCGGTTAGGAAGTCGTGGAAAAGCAGCAGTGAAATCATTAAGAGGTTGAAGGAAGAGCTTCGCGAAAACCTCATCCGTGTTCGGATCAGCGAGGAAATGAACGGTGGAGACGGTACAAAGAATAAACGGCCTGGAGAGAAGAAGAGGAGAAAGATTGTTAGGAGGTGAAGAAGCTTGGTCCATGTGTCCCTGAGGGAAATAGTAAACCCTAGAATTAACAGTTGGGATTTGAACGGCGGCGCCGGCGATTGCTCTCCAGATTTTAGGGTCGAGATTGCTAGCTTTCGTCGGCATCGGCGGTAACACTTGGCGGTTCATGATTGGTTGAATTTGACAACACTCTCACAGTAACACCGAGATTGTGAATTCGTTATTACGAAAGAGTGAGAGTGAGTGAGGGTTTCGTTAGGGTTTTCAAACATAAGAAGTAACGGAATCGAAGGAGTTTGTTGTGTGTTTGAGAGAGAGTGACACAATGAGTGTGCCTTTTTTTTTTTCTTCTCTCTTTCTCTTTCTATATTTAAAGTTTGTTGTGTCCGAGTAGACTGTGTCATCACGTTAGAGCGAGAGAGAGAGAGAGAGAGAGACGTATTGGGTCGGAGAACAGGCGCGGAAGCAAATGCGAACTATGGAATAAATTCTTCTTTTGCAATTACGGTTTGGCCCTAACAATGTTGATTTGGTTCTTTTTTTCAAGTCTTTGCAATTCAAACACAAAAATTCCTTTTTAAGAACTTCAACTATTCTTAAATGATATTTATTACGATTGTCAAAAGATAAGTTCAATTAAAATATTAATGGTATCACTTTATCTGTAAAATATGGTACGTTTATCAAAGATATGAGTAATGGGCGGACACGTTCATTAAGGGTAAGTATAGAGTTGTGTGCATTTAACTTTTTTTGTCCATTAATTTAATTTAATTTAATACGGTTACATTTTCGGGGATGAAAAAAAAAGTGTCATAAAACAATCCATTACCAGTACTTCAATTCAATTACATTAATCAAAAATCTTAAGATGATATCGTAATTATCCATCTCTTATTATGTTATCAGGATTTATAATAATGTAAAGATGAAATAATACTAGTACCGGTTAATCTTGCATGTACTTTGAAGTGATGATTACGGCATAAAATAAGTGAAATAAAAAATATACTTGTTTTGTACCCAAAAAAAAATACACTAGTTTGTACTACAACAAACAATTATAGGTAGGTACAGGTGCAAGGTGAATAGCATGATATAAGTTGTTGCATTGCACGCTTTAACTGGAATCTGTTTGTGTCCGATAATGTTAACGGCGTGATGCTTGTAAATGGCAATGGTACGGCAACAGCATCAAATCAAATTTGTTACGATATGATCGTACGATGCACGTTTTGAGAAACACGATAAAGAAAATAGACGGTTGATATATGGTGGTTCACGATTGGAGTGGGTGAGTGGAACTCATGGGATATATACTAAGAGTGGGGCATGGAATAACTGTCTGTTGTACGCTCCCGGAAAAGGCGGCAACGTGTAAAGGTCGAAACGGCCAGATAAGTTTGTGGACGGACGGACAAACGTGGGTGAAAGTTTAGGCTATTTAGGTGCGTTTGTTTCAAAATATTAAAAATCTAATAAATGATTTAATCGGATTATTGACTATTAATTTTACTCTCTAATAATATATTATTGATTGATTATTTATTAATGGTAGTTATAATTTTGGTTTAAATATACTTTTTAGTTCTTTTATTCTAGCTAAAATAAATTTTTAATTTTTAAAACCAATTTTTTTATTTCAATTGAGATTTTTTTATTCTATGCTATTTCTGATTATGTGGCCATCTTATTAATTTATTTTTGTTATTCATTTTATTTTATATAGAAATGTTTAAAATCAACTTATTTTATTTATATATATTCAAATTATTAAAATTAAAATTTTATAGAATTAAAAATAATTATTTATATATTCAATATCGAAAATAAAAATATTTTATTTATTTTTAAAATAAAATTTTAAATAATATATTTAAAAATTATTTATTTTATCCAATAATAATTTAAATTTTTTGATAAAATTTTTATATTTTATTTTTAATATTTTTAATACATAAATAAAATAAATAACAAAATTAATTATAACAATAATATTATAAAAATTATTTCATTAAGATTCACAAATATCACATAAGTATTAATGACACATA
>JBBPBS010000276.1:18493687-18529464 GCA_037974835.1 Cicer judaicum
AAATTTTTTAGATAAATAATTATATTTTATTTCTATGAAAATACAACAAGTGAATACTTAGTGAAATAAAATATGAATAAAAACATGTTTTATTTTACATTTGCAACTTCCAAATAGAAAATAGATTCTTTATCTCTTGAGTTGCTAAGGAAAAACAATTTGATTAATGTGAAAAAAATTGACTTAACTACATTTTTTTTTATTAAAGAAAATGATAATCATTCAATTCGTTAGAAATTATATTAATTTTTAATATAATTTAAAATTTCATTAAAATAATATAAAATATATATAAATGTAATTAGATCAATAAATATGATAAAACAGAAATATTTAAAATATATATATCTTTGAAGTACAACGCTAAGAATATTATAGTTATTGATTGAATTGTGTTGGTTAAACATAATTTGTTAATTTGAAATTAAAACAACACCACAACAACAAAAAAATATTACATTTAAAACGATGAAATTTAAAAAAATTTAATACATATAAAAATAACTTATTTTAATTAAAAAAATTGTGAAAAACGATTTCAAAAATAAAAATAGTTATAATATACCCTTCCTCCTCCATCAATAAAAAGGAGGGGAGGCGGCTATTTAAAATATTTGTTCAGTAACAACAACAAATATTTATATTTTATTTATTTTATTATAAAAAGAAATATTATATGACATTGATATCTTTAAATTTTTAATTATCTATTAAAAGAACTCAAATTATTCAATTCTCTCGTTTTTTCATATTTGGTCATTGGTTGTCTGTTGTTCATTTCTCATATTAACGTCGATTAATTCACTGAATTAATTATTAATTTTGTAAAGTATTTTTAAATAGGCCAACAAAATTATAAATATTTAAAAAGTATATTTGACTCTATTAAATTCTCAAATTTAATGAATAAAAAAATTAAAAATTATTTCTTATATTTAATCATTTACTATTTATTATTTTATTTATTTTAAAAATATACCATTAATTTAATCTATATATTTAATTACTATTTATTTATTAGTTCATAATATACTTTAACAATTATTGATATGAATAAAATTTGACAGAGACTATTATATTTTTTAAATATTCATGATTACATGTACCGATTTAAGAGTGTTCTATCAAATCAAATTCAAATTTGGTGGGTTTCTTTTGCTGGAAAAACAAAAATTGAATAAATAGAAGGAAATATTTTTTTAGCACAAGATGTACAGAGAAAAATGCCGAAAAAGATAAAAAATAATTTATATAAACAAACTATTCAAAAGATATTATAGTTATAAAATAATAAAACAAATATATAATCAAAATAATTTGTCCACTAAAATGAAAAAGAAAAAATGTATAATCAAAATTCTTAATCTCGTTAATACTTTTGAAATATTAATTTTTCTTATTTGTAACCTTTGTTAATATTATATATAATGTCAATCTCTAGTTATAAGTCTCTTAAAACAATTGTCATTAAACATAAACTTATTTTAAAATTATTAAATATATTTATTATTATTATTATTATTATTATTATTTCTTTTAAATATACTCTTAATTTAGTATTTTTTATTTATTTTTTATTTTCAAAGGCATATCTATATCCTATACTGCCAAATTACTTGACAACACGTCAAATCAAGTCAAAATATTTTCTAAAGGTTGCTCTTCATAAGATTGGTCCCTCGAAAAATTTCACAAGGATTTGTCCAATGGAAAACTGAAATATCCTTTTTTAGAAAATTTCTCCTATAAACTATTATCCAGAAGCAAACACATCGAAAATTTCCAATGAGTTGTTTTCCAACCATTTTTTCTCCTAAAAAATCCTTATGAGATATACTTTCGGTGGTATATTTTGTGCATTTCTAGGATTTTTCCATCCTAAAATGCACACACTTTTATTGGAATGGTTGATAAACAAAGAAGTGGAAGTTTCAAATTCTAGATTGTTATAATTAAAGGGTTGCTAACCAATAAATAGGATTATGATACCCTGTATATATAAAAATATTTTAGGTTAAAAAGAGATAAACTTTCAAACTACTCTTAACCAATTCCCTCGTTTCATCTATTGACTTTAGTTGGATTTAAAATAAATAAATAAATTGATGTCTTAAGTTGATTAGGATCGATTAGAATAAAGTAAAGCTCATATTATGGATTCAAACGTTGACTTGATATAATTGATTAATCGATTAATATAACATAATTGATTATACATAATTAATGTATAGCATAGTTTTAAATATTAGTTTGATTCTTTAATTATATTGGATTAGACAATAAAACAAAATTATGAGTTCACAGATTTTCTATTCTTATTTTCAATGTTTTTATTTTATAATTTTGTGACACTTATTTGTCTATATTTTTTTTTCTTCTTTGTTTGAATTAATTACACTTTTAGTCTAATAATTTTTTATGTTTTTAAAATGTCTTTCATCTCTGTTTTTTTAATTCAGCTATGTCCTTTATAATTTTTAAATGGGTCATGTTTGTCCTTCTATTCTTTAAATATTAATCTAAACTAGATAAAATCATATTTGACATAAGTGAGGGATAAATGTGATTGTTAGTTGGATATGACTAATATTTACTTATAAAAGAGTCTCTTATGGTGTGAAATTGAAATCCCCAAACCAAATAAATAGGATTTAGACTATAGTCCATCCCTCGTATAGAACTTGCATTACTTATTCAACTTTGGGTCACATATTTCATTATGAGCTGATAGAAATGCAATCTTCAAAAATTAAAGTGGGTCTTCTTCCAATGGATTTAAGGAACCCAATTGTTTTTGTGAAATTGATGATGTTATATGAACAACTGCAACAATTTTAAAACAAAGTTTTGGGGTTGCATAAGTTTCGTGGTAAGTTTTAATTGCTACACATATTGTTTGCAATCATTTTAAATTTATACTTTTCTCATTGAGGTGTCTATCATTTACATAAAAGGGTTGAGAGTAGAGGGTGTGTGAATTGTTTGATTGGTTTGATGAAGCATTTGCTTAGCAATGTGCAATTGTTGCAACTTTTGTGTCAATCATGTGTTTATGATATTTAATGTGTTTATAAATAATTTATAGTTCTTGTTAAAAATAAATGATTAAATTGAATATTATTAAAATGATGAAGATGATTTTGAATGTTTTAAATATCGTCGTTTTTTCTTTTTAAGTCAAGTATGATAATATGATAATATTTAGTATTGTCAGTATCATCTCATCTACTGCTTTTAGTTTATTGACTGCGACAAAAGTGTAATTAAATTATTTTTTACGATATTTGTTTTAAAAATTTACCTAGTCTCTCACATTTATAGTCCTACCACACGTTTAATAAAAATCTAATTTTATCAATTTTTAATTAAATAAATAAATAAAAGAAAAACTGTATATTTTTTCTACATATTTATGATATGAAAAACTTAAAAATGTTTTTGAAACACAAATGTATTCGAAAAACTTAAAAAATAATTTCAAAACATAATATAAATTTTCTAGAAACATCAAGTTTTTTGGAAAAAAAACTTTCTAATACAAAAAAGTGTGTTATAAAAAATTTAGAAAATAAATTTTGATACACAAAGTTCGATTTTTTAAAACACATTTGTGTATTAGTAAATTTGAAAAATTATTTTGGTACACAAAATTTAATTTTTTGAAATATATGTAATCCAATTTTTTTTTTAAAAAATTCCATAAACCATGTTGAATTTGGTGGAATAAAATAGATAATTTGTATAAATATGAAGGTATAAAATAAAATTTGAAATTTATTTATATTTTTAGATAAAAAGTTTTTCTATATAACTTATTTATATAAAGATTTAAATAATATTTTGTCAAAATATTATTTAATAAATATCATCATTATAAATAATAACTTTTAAGTTCTTAAAAAATATTTGATTTTAATTATAATTACTTTTAAAAATATGCAATTGTTTATGATAAGTTTATTTTTGAACAAACTATTTATATTTAGTTTTAACATATATGTGTTCTAGAAAATCCTGATGTAGCTAAATATCACTAAAAGGGGGGTTGAAAGGGGATTTTTCTGTTAAAAATAATTTTCAAGTGTTTTTAAAACTATCCTCTCGCAGAGGATGACAAGCCCGAGGATGGGTTTTTCAAAACTTTCATATTTGAGCTGAGCTAAAGAGTGAGAGAAAAATATGAGAATGACACACACAATTTTTATACTAGTTCATCCAATGAAGGCTACGTCCAGTCCTCACACTCTTGTGAGGTTTCACTAATGTTCAAACAGATCAAACTCTCACAGAGGATAATTACAACTTGTGTATTATTTAGCTTCATCAAGCTTACAATTAGGTTTCAAATATTTCCAAGTGTATCTCACGTGAAAATTACAATGTGATATGAGAGTGATTGATTCTAAATATTTTCTCAAATGATTTACAAAGATCTAATGTAGGATTATAGAAAGTATGAAGAGATGATGGATGTTGCTTCTTGAAAGCTTTAAGATCCTTGATCTTTTTAATGCAATGTTGTTGTGTATCTAGAGAGCTTGCTGTCTTTTATAGAAGTCTTGTAATGTTCATTTCATGTGTCAAGCTTTTTATGACTGTTTGTTAAATCAATTCAAAAAGCCCAAAGTCTTTTCTTATAATTACGAAATTGTCATCCAACTGTCCTTAGGACAGATGCAGTCCATTCTCAAGTACGAGGTTGCAGATTTTCTAAAAACTTGGGGCATGTGATGTCATTTTCTTTGTCCTTTCTTTAAGGCTTGTAAGACCATGTGATGTGTAACACCCCGATTTTTAACAGCGTGAGCGTATTTTTTTTTTTTCAAAACAAATTCATAAAAACAAAGAAAATACTTTTGGATGAAATATTTAAGTCGTAACATAACGACAAAAGACAACAATATTTACAAGCAGCGGAAATAGTTTTTGAAATACAAACTCAATTTCAAAACTCCACATTTTTACACATAACCCACCAAATTTCATCAATTCATTTTCCACAAAATCCGCCAATAAATCACATCTAAAAAATTCTTAATAATAATTATGAACATATAATTCATACCCAACATTAATCACTACACAACACACCTCAAAACAAACTAAATTCAATTTCAACAATTTCACACATAAACTAATTAAATTAATTTTTCACAAAATCACACCTCAAATATATCAAATTTCTTTTCCACAAAATCACAAATAATGTCATAAATGTAAACTAAAAGATTGGAAGGAGCCCTTACCTTAATGATAGCTCTAACACGCGATTACGGCACCATGATTAATTCCGGTAAAATTTAAGTTCGTGACGTCGCGTCGAAAACTAACTCACTAGCATCGTAGCGTGGCAATGAGCAACTTTTCCTTCTATCACTTCTCAAATAGAAGCTTAAATCTAAAAGAAATGTAGAGTTTTGTTTTTTAGTTTTTTTGAAAAACACTAACACTTGGTGTTGTGTTTTCTTGAAACAGGGAAGAAAGAAAAGGAACTGATAAGAGAAACAGGGAAGGAGGGTCAGCTTTCCTTTTTCCTTTCTCTTGGTTCTATATATATATTAAAATTAAAACTAACAAAATAAATATCTAACTTTATAGATATTTTTAAGAACATCATTACACATCACTTTTCAAATTACTTTTTCAAAAAAAAAAATATCTATTATTGTCGCAACTCAATTGACAGATGAATTTTTCTTAAAAACGCTACATCTCTAAAAAAAATTCTTTCAAAAAAAGATTCACCGTAATTAATTTAAATTATTTATCGACAAATAATTTTAATCGGGTTCCCAAAAAGATATTTTTGGCATTTAACTCACAAAATACCATAAAATTGGTTAAAAAACCTTAGAAATTCAACACAAAATTCTCCAAAATACGTAAATTAGAATTTAAATTTAAGGGTCTTACATAATGTCTTTTTCGTTCTCCTTTCTTGAAGGCTTGTAAAGGCTTCACGTGAAGTCCTTTTCTCTTTTCTTTCTTTAAGACATGTGATGACTTTCACTTCTGGCTTGTTTGTTGTTGCCTTTTTGAAGATCGACTTTATATTGTTTTTTAATTCACACAATAGTGATCTATAAGTCTACTTGTAGCCTTTGCACATGATATGATAGGTTGCTTTCAAATGTGTTGAGATGATTTTCAAGATATTGACGATAAACCCATCCTAGTGTAATTCTTCTTTGTACTTTTCTTTTGTCATGTTACTCCTTTTCTTTAAAAGCTTTATTCATTTATTCTTTAATATTGTTTTGCCTTTGTTTAAAGAATAAAGCAATTTATTTCAGCGAGGATGAGTATTTTGCAGAGTTGAAGATTCATCAACTCGCGAGACTATCCTCAGCATTTTCCATTTTTTTAGATTTAACTCAGATTTTTCTTCTTTTTGCTTTAATGATTAATAATTTATTTCCTTATATGAATACTCAAAATCACATATAAGTCATTAACCTCAATCATAGTCTTTTAATTAATTTTGTTATCATTAAAATTATTTGAAAGAGATTTTGTCACCACAAATCTAAATTGACATTTTTTGAAACACTTTATATTTTTAAAAAATTAAAATTTGAAATTTTCAAAAATACAATTTAAAATTTAATTCGATGGAAAAAAAAAGGATAAAATAGTTTGCGTAAAAAGTAGAATGTAAAGTAAATATATAATTGTGGGATATAGATCCTCTGATTTAGTGGTGGGAAAGATATTGTACTTTTCCATCGTTATGAACCATCCGATGAATCGTACGCTTTACATAAAGCATGTGTTTGTTTCTTTTTTAATTTGAACGACAAAATTAACACGACACATTCCATCAACACCGATTGTTCAAGCCAACTGCCAATAAACCACTTTGTTATCGACTCCGACAACCGCTGCCGTCACAATTCTGATCACCTTCATTGACTCCGACCACCGTTGCCGCCTCAAATCTTACCACCGTAGAGTCCAATATTATTACACACAAAAATCTCGCATTAATAAACAATCAAAATGGATAAATATTCTTCCAGAGTTGTTTACTTTGATAAATAGTTTTGGTTGGTTTTTTATTTCCTAAAAGAAAATTATTTTCTGTCATTTTATAAGTCTTTGTGGATATTTTTGTTGTTGATATTATTACTCCACAATTAAACTTTTTATTTCTTGGATCAAAATTGTGGATCTACTTTTAATCTTTTGAGGACATTTTTAAGACACCGGTTTCACTTGAATTTATGCGCCTTCTCCTCGTATTAAATAATATATATTTTCAAAAAAGTAAACAATAAAGACATGTTTAGCTCGGTGTTTACAAAATTTCATTTATTTAAGAAACAACATGTCAGTTGTATCTTTTGTCCACCGACCATGTCTTGACAATATCAAAATCAATCACACAAAATCATGGAGTCACCTTGAGACTTTTTTAAAGGCTGTACTTGTGACCAAGACTAACATGGGCGATATCCGTTTGTTAAGGGAAGGAAATGTCATGGTAGTTCCATATGGATGACAATGGAGTCTGGTTGTTCTAGATAATTTGAAAAAAAAAATTGGAATAGAACATTTAAATTTTCTTAAACATACTTATATTTTGAAACTTAATTTGAATTTAATTGAATAAAAAAATTATTTAAAAATAATATAACGTAGAGATATAGAGGTATAATTTAAAAAATACGAGTTACATTTCTCTTTATTATGGTGATTAGTTAAAACGACGATTATAAATAATTTTTTTTAATTAAAATTCACAATTAAAATAAAGCGTTGGGATTATAGTTTTTCACATTGATAGATAAAATAAAACTAATATTTTCTAAGTCATATGGTGTTAAACTCTTAAAAATCAGATAAACCATTATAATTTATGTCTTCTTTCAAAGATAAAAAATATACTTTAAACTAATAACCAACCTATTTTCATGATTGATGTATTAGTAAAATCCATTAAGAGAAGCTATCTTTCATGATTTCAAGAGAACCAAAATATATTTTCATGATTTTATTCTCTTGTCCAATCTTATAAACTCATATATCAAATTCACTTTTCAGTACATTATTTGATATCAAAATATGAACATGATGAAGTAGCAATATCAATCATAAGGAAGAGGGGTTTGAATGACGATCCCTTTTTAAAATATTAATTTATATTTTGGTTTACCCAAAGTGGACTACATTTAGTCATCACAATGATGTATCTTAGTTTATCCAAGGTGGACTACATTCAGTCCTCACAATGATGTATCCTAGTTTATCTAAGGTTGGCTACATTCAGTCCTCACATTTTGTGAATTTTTCCATTAATGTGTTTGACACAAGAACGTTATTACTTTCACACTATATTTTTTGATGAGTTGCATAATTCACCTTTCAACCTTGAAATAATTTTTATAGTTACCTTTCAGTCCATAAATGATTTTTACAAGTTACCTTTTAATCACTAATTTTATTTTTACAACATACTCAAATTATCTTAAGATATAAACTTTAGTTTCAAATGTATGTGTGATAAAAGATTTTAGGATCAGAATATACTTAACACTTGTTTGAGATTGATTACCAACAATAACTCAATAAAGATATCCTTGAATCTAGTAAGAGAAATTTGGGGTTTTGCTTAAGTGAAAAGTTTTGTTGCTTGAATATGATTGTTTGAGTATTGGAATGATTGCACTTAAAACTCTTGCTATTGTCTTCACCTTGATGTTTGTTTTATAACGGAGAATGTTAGAAAAGACTCGTTATAGTTGTTACTAATCTCGAGGAAAACGTTTGTTCACAGTGAGATCTAATATGCATGTGTATTATTCAATTCATAATGTTCTTCTTTGAAATCACAACTTTCTTGGTTTTGTGTTGTATGAAAAAAATGGATAAGTGATTGAGTAGTTGTTTAGTGTCAGTAATTTGTCTTAGAGACATGCCGAGCTTTTTGCAAAAAGCACAACAACAATATTTTTTCGTCCTTGTTGTCCTTGCTCACAACTCATTAATCTAAAGATTGATTTGGTTATTAATATGAAAGTTTTGCTTCTTTGGGCCTTCTACTTGAGTTATGGACTTGATTATGGTTTTTAGTAGTCTTGATATTCCTTTATCTTGAGGTTTAGACTAAGGAGGATGATTTGTTTTAATTATGTCCTAAAAACTAAATAACAAAAATGACTTTTTATAAACCAAATTGATCATATGATAATCCAAAATAATCATTTGATAAACCATGATGATCATTTGATAATCCAGAGTGATCATTTAATAATCCATAATGATCATTTGATAATCCAAAATGATCATTTGATAAACAAGAACAATCTTTATATCAATCTTCAATTTTAATTAAGTCATTATGTTCTTGATGTATTTCATCATGAGAACGTTGATTGTTATATGAATGTATTTAATCACCTATCTTCGAATAAATCATTAAAAAAATACAAGTTAAATAGTAACAAAATCATAATCATGATTAAAGGTTAATTAACTTATTTGTTTATTTTCAAATCACTTGATTTGAGATTTTGCTTCAATAAATGATTCTTCATAAGATTGAATTAAAATATCAATACCCATGACAAAAAGAAAGAAATAGAAAGTTAAAAATCCACCATAGTAATCCTACAATCAAGACAAAGGAAATCTACTTACTCGTGATTATAGTAGATTAAAAGCTAAAATATAAAGATATTGAGAATATAAAATAGCATAATAAAATTAGACAATTGAATATCATTGATATTAGAAATTTGTTAAGAAATTTACAAGAACAAAAACAAGAGTAACAAGAGATTATGGGTAGGAATCAGAGTCAAATTGAGTATTTTCGTCCTTTTTTATAAGAAAAACAACATTAGACGTTGATGCAATAACCCTTGTTGCCTTAGTGTGGAAAATTCTCGTTTTTTTCTCGTCCTACCATTAAAAATGTAATGGTTATTACAACCAAGCCGTAATCATTGCTATAACTTGTTTTTCTTTCATCTTCTTGATCGAGATGAACTATGACTGCACCAATTGACTTCTGAGCTCTTTGCACCAATAATCATAACCTATTCCTTCACTTCTCCCTACAACCAAACAAATCAAAAAGAAAGTGAAATAGAACTAAAACCGAATTAAAAACATTAGATTAGTCTACTAGACAAAGCTATAGAAACATATAAATTATAGCTTATCACTTAACAACGCATACATGAGGAAAAACTGTCCACAAGCGGTCGTGCACTATTTTCCTTCTTACTGGTACAATACTTAGTGAATTGGCAAATTGGTCCATGAAATTATAAACATCGATCAAATTAGTTCTGAATTTTGCAAATTGACAAATACATTCATAAAATTGTAAAATATCAATCAAAATAATCCATATTTAAATTTTTATCATTAATTACTATGATGTGACATGTTAACTGAATATGCAACTCATTTACATTGATCTCATATCAATGTAATTACAACATGAACTGATTTTCTATGAAATTTAAATATTTCATGGATTGATTTGTCCATAATTAATCTATGCACAATTACAATTACTCATAAATTTATTTTTGAGATAAAAAAATTTCATTGATAAATTTGTCATCGAGAAGATGACAATGATACGAGATTAACGTTGATAAGTCACATATTCAGTTATAGTGTCACATTAAAATATCTAATAATAAAAGTTTATTGATGAACTATTTTAATTGATATTTTATAATTTCATAAATATATTTGGTGATTTACAAAATTTAAAGATTAATTTAATTAAAATCAAATTACCTATTCACTTGTACAAACTGCATACTCATATTTACGAGAAAAAAAAAACCATTTTTTTTACCAATTCATTTTGTCGTATCTTATTATAAAAGTATAATAAAGTAGTGTGATATTTATCACTATAAAATTATTTTCCATTATAGGTGCACATCCTTTTTTTCGTATATATATATATATATAAACAATACCACATATAGTAAGTTATGTAGCACAGTTTTGGAAGATAAATAAAAATTTTAGTATTTGAATTGTTTAGGATGTAATACGTGGATTTGACTTAGATTTTAAGAGAGGAAAATATGAATCAATAAATAGAAATTAGTTTTTTGGTTTTCCATCTTTAAACCAATTTTTAAACCTAGGATTGCCAAACATATGTATTATTATTATTTTTTTCTTAAAGAGAGTTTTTAAAAATTAATTTGCTAAAGAATATTTAAAAACAAAAAAAGTAAAACAAAACCAAACCAAACAATCCCTTAATCTAATATAATTTCATTATCTATTAGTAATGGGAAAGAAGTAAAAGGAAACTAAAGTCTAAAACAGAGACCAAAAGAGTCATAAGAGAAGACCACTAATTTAAATTGAAGAATAAAATAAGACAAAATCACATATGTGAATGTGATCATACAATAACACCAACCCATTTTGACAATCTACGCGTCACAACGTAACTACTGTTGTAACTCGCTCACCAATTATTACCACTGTTTGTATTTACAACACCATTAAATTAAACTCCTTATAACCTTCTTCATATTCAATAACAATAAATAATAATTGATAATGACATATATACTACTTGCGTTTCTACATCTGCATAGCTTTTTGTAGCAGACATTTTATTTTCATTTAAAAAAAAAAAAAAACTAAAAAGAAAGAATAACATAGCATAGCAGACATGATTAGATTTTAGACCAAAGACTCATTCATCGTTTGACATTTCCACCAAATTTCCAACATCTATAACTTCTTTTGCTTCATTTCTTCATCTTCTAACAATTTTCTCCTAACTCAAACAACTCTAAGATGAAGACTCGCGCCTCTACCAAAATCTCTGCAAAATGGATTCCGATTTTCTCTCTCTTTTCCTTCATTCTTGGCATGCTCATCACAACCAGGTCTTTCTCTCTTTTCTTGCCCTCGTTTTGTTTTTTCATCAATCATACTTTTCATTGTGCTATGAGTAAGATTGCTTTGAAATCCAAAACATGGGTTGTGCAGTTTCTATTTCAAAATTTGAACTTTATTTTGATCTGATTTTGAAGTTTTTGTTTTTTGGCAGTAGGATGTGGGAGCAGCCTGAATCAAATGGCGTGATAATTTCTAAGCATCAGCGTGATCAAGAACTTCAAGTGGTTTCAGAGGATTGTGCTACCAAAAAGGTATGCTTTTTATCATTCTCAGATTTCTAATTTCAGTTGTTAAAAAAGTGTTTTTTTTTTTTTGCTCTTGGTAAACCCTACCACTTTTTTGAGATAACAGAAGCAGGAAAAGCCTAAGGATGAAATGAATGAATTGTACAAAACACATGAAGCTATTCAGTGAGTGATGACTTGAATCTGTTTCCTCTTTGCTAGTTTTGTTTGCAGATTGCAATTGAATGTTTTTTTTTTGTGTGGGAATAATTTGGTGTTTTGATTTCTTGTGAGGAATATCAGAGCCCTAGACAAGCAAGTTTCTATGCTGCAGATGGAATTAGCAGCAGCTAGAAGTTCTCGTGAAAACAACTCGAATGGCTCGGCCACCACTTCCGGCAAAGGTGCTTCCAAGAAGAAGGCATTTGTAGTGATAGGTATAAACACGGCTTTCAGTAGCAGAAAGCGGCGTGATTCGGTTAGAGAAACTTGGATGCCTCAAGGTAAAACTGTCTCACTTTAAGACACTCAATTTAGTATCGCTTTAATTTTGGGCTGAAGAATTTGAGGTCAATTTTTTCCTGTGAAGTTAGTTCTTTAATTAATTTCTGAAAACTTATGTTTTGTCTCACCATTTTGATCAGGTGAACAACTTCTTCAATTGGAAAGGGAGAAGGGAATTGTTATCAGATTCATGATTGGCCATAGGTAATAATATAGTTTGATGATTTCGGTTGTGTCAATGTATGAAATTATCAAAACAAAATTTGTTGTGATTCAGGAGATAGTAACAATGAAAGTGACCAAATAAATTAAGTGTACATTGTGAAACTGTAGGATGTTTCTTTTTGTTCAGTTTGAATATGACAACACAAAAAGATTGTTGTTTGCTAGAACAAAGTTATCTCTTTTAAGTTTTAACACTTCTTATCTGACTCCTAGATCAAAAACATGGACCACTTCTAGAAATGGTAATGTGTTAAACTAAGTATGTAGTACCAGTTTCAGTTGGATCCCTATACAGTTCTTTGTTTTTCTATTCCTGCATTTTTCCAATTACCGCATGATATGGTCATTTATATGAATTCGGGCACTAACATGGGTGATATTTCCATTGTTGTCACAGTGCAACTTCCAACAGTATTCTAGATCGAGCCATTGATTCAGAAGAAGCGCAGCACAAAGACTTCCTTCGCCTGGTAAGCCAGATTATTATTCTTATGATTATTAATTTTTTGAGAAAAATATGAATGATTTGGCAGGATTTTGATATTTATTTTTCGATTATTATCTTATAGCAACATGTTGAAGGGTATCATGAGCTTTCTGCAAAGACAAAGATTTTCTTTTCTACAGCAGTCGCATTATGGGATGCTGATTTCTATGTCAAAGTGGATGATGATGTTCATGTCAATTTAGGTATATGGTCTTAGGATTCTTGATTAATTTCCTGTGTTTTCTTGCCATTGTTTCCTTTAAACCTTTACCACCTTTATCTGTCATATTTTCCTAAAAACTAACTCTGCGCTTCTTTGTTGCTTATTAGGTGTCCTAGCAGCAACCCTTGCTCGTCATCGCTCAAAACCTAGAGTCTACATCGGGTGTATGAAATCTGGACCTGTTCTTTCTCGAAAGTAATTCCTCTCAATGTCTATGTGTATATAATGTTGCTCCTCTTCTATCTCCTCATTGTGGCTCAATGCTTATCCATTTTTGGCTTTGTTTCTCTATATTATAGGGATGTCAAGTACCATGAACCCGAGTTTTGGAAGTTTGGAGAAGAGGGGAACAAATACTTTCGACACGCAACCGGACAGATATATGCAATCTCTAAGGATTTGGCTACTTACATTTCCATTAACCAGTACGTATACGTTTATTCATCGGGTGTATGAAATCTGGACCAAGGAGCCTTTTAATAGAAAATCGAAGTTTTAAACTACATTTGTCTTTGCGAAGTATGATAGTCCTGCCTATTTTATTGGAAACAAAATACTTATTTCTATGACATGTAAAAATGTTTCCAAATATGAAATATCTGCTTATGGATCAGATCTTGATAATATAACCAGCAAAAGTCTTAATGTATCTGACAGATAATATCCTTATTATGATTGCAGACCGATTTTACATAAATATGCTAACGAAGACGTCTCACTTGGTTCATGGTTCATTGGTCTTGAAGTTGAGCATATCGATGACCGCAGTATGTGCTGTGGAACCCCTCCAGGTATATAACCGCAAAATATGTAACAAACAAACACTCTTTAGTCTCAACCTATATATCTCCTTTGCAGTCACATTGCCATAGAAATATAAACTGTATTTTTCTTTTCAACTCAAGTATGACTAAAAGCTCTGCTCCGACACTTGACATGTTTTTCGTGTCACTAAACGACACTTCCAAAACATTTCTGTCAAATTTTCTTCTGTTATAAAGTTTTTCAATTATTTTTGTCAATCGTAAAATTGTCTCATAAACAATTAATCAATGTTGCACAGATTGTGAGTGGAAGGCACAGGCAGGTAACATATGCGTTGCATCGTTCGATTGGAGCTGCAGTGGAATCTGTAAATCGGTGGAGAAGATTAAATATGTGCACTCAAAATGTGGTGAAGGGGATGGAGCTGTTTGGAGTGCTTTATTCTAAATTTATATCCAAAGGAAGATGATTTTTTTTTTCTGGTCATAAGAGGGACCGATTGTTCAAATTGCGGCTTGAACATTTCGGATTTGAGAATGAGAATCCTCTGCAAATAGATAACAGTTCATCAGCCATTCAAAGATTAGAGACAAGGCTTGTTGATATTTTTGTGGAAGTCAATAGCTGAAGTTAACAAATGCATGAATGTGGAGGATTTAAGTATGGGGTGGGGGATATGAGAATTATACAGGTTCTATATAGGACATTTAATTTAATTAGGCCTATTCTAAGATTATTAATTTGTTTGTTCATTTTATATATATACACTTATGTGTTGTGTGACATATTGGCCTTTTGTTCTTTGTAACGAAAAGCAGCAATGTTTTGTTAGATTTGATAGTATGGTTAATATTATAAATGTGATGCAAAGAAAAATTCTCTTATCCCCCACACAAATATAAAAAGTCCACTCACTTTGTTAAACCTAACATACTCTAAAACCTAAAATTTTAAATGATGAAATATAATTTTTATCTTTATTTTTGTCTCATTTTCGATATTGGTGCTTCATTCCTAAATCTATGATTATGGTCTTAGTTTTCAAAATGTCTATTTTTTTTTCCTTCCTATTAATGTATTTGAGGTTAAATTTTGATTATTGTCAAGTGATATGTTTATGTGATAAAACTGAGTTGATGATGTAATAATAACTATATAAATTTTAATGTAACAATTAATTTTCATATCATCAAAATATACATTAATCTTGAGTCAGAAAAAAAATACATTAATCAATACTAATATATCAAAAACAATTAAATTTAGTTCACACAAATATCTTACTTGTCATTGTATAAAACAAATCAAACCCAAATTCATGAGCAGAGAAAATATCACATATTTTTAAAACTGGGGATCAGATTCGTGATTGAAAAATTAGATTTCTAAAGTCTTAAATGGGAAAAAAAATAGTGCTACAAAAACTATATCTACTCCCTTGTTAGCGATTGATCGATTGGTATGTTTATTTTTTGGATAGATTTCACCTCTTGTTTGAGTTTGAGAGGCCTTTACTGTTTTTTTGGACAATCTTATTAACTTTTGTAATATTTATCTCTTAATACATTACACGTTGAATTAGTTTAATGAATTTTAATCGTTTCTGATAAGAAAAAATATTAAAGCCGAAAATATATATTTTTTAAAAATAAAAAAAATAATTTATATTGGTTAAAAAAATAACACGTTAATGTGACGTGACGTGTTATAATAATTATGAAATGTTGTTAGTATTGGATCGCGTCTTGGTGTTGGCATCGTCAACTGAGACGAAGCTCCAACAGCAACACACAACACAGTAACAATGGAAAACGCCGACGTTTTTTTGGGTTTACACGACTTCCTCGAGCGCATGCGCCAACCCTCCGCCGCCGATTTCGTCAAAGCAATCAAAAGGTTCGTTGTTTTCAATTATTCAATCGTGATTACAATTTCAATCAGTATTATACTCTGAAATCGGAACCCTAATCAAGTAACTGAGTGATGACTCTACATTGCAGTTTCATAGTTTCGTTTTCAAATAATGGTCCCGATCCTGATAGAGACAGTAGCGCCGTACAAGACTTCCTTGCCAATATGGAAGCTGCTTTCAAAGCTCATCCACTTTGGTCCGGTTGCTCTGAGGACGAGCTTGAAAGTGCCGGTGAAGTTAGTTTCTTCTCAATTCTTTCCACCTTTTCGTAATTC
Organism: Cicer judaicum; assembly: GCA_037974835.1. Classification (NCBI taxonomy): domain Eukaryota; kingdom Viridiplantae; phylum Streptophyta; class Magnoliopsida; order Fabales; family Fabaceae; genus Cicer; species Cicer judaicum. The sequence goes on from JBBPBS010000276.1 coordinate 18,510,198, forward strand.
TTATTTTTTATCCAAAAATAAAGATTTTACTGTAATTAATATACTATGGACTCATACACTCACTCAACTTCCTAATCTGACTTGTACTATATCTACATTGCTGTTTTCATCTCTGTCTTTTATGTTTGAATGATTGAACTGTGCAATTAATATCATTTATTGATGATATTTATAGGGTTTTCTTTTTCACTAATGGTTAATTCTTTTAAACAGGACTGAATATGAACTAATCAAAATGAGTAAAATCATTTCCGTTTCCATTCACTTTTGAATTTCACTAATCTAAATGAATCAAATCATTTTAGTTTCCATTCACTCTGTGATACAAGTTTTATGCAACAAATTGTTAGTTATTAACCTCCTGTTACAATGTTGGTAAATAAAACATGGGATTGGACTTCCCTAGATGTCAACCTTAGGTTTGAATATGCATCCCTCCGACTCATATTATGTGTATCAGAATCAGTTGGAATGTGCACAATTCTAAGCAAGTTCAAGGCACGTGTCGTATTGTAGCTTACTAGTAGTTTATCTAGTCACTCTGTTTACAAATTTAAACACCTATCCCTGCCATTGTTGTTATGGGAATAATTTTAAGAAAGCCCATCATTATTTCTTAATCAAATTCTGGAAGTAGTGCAGTTTAAATAACTCTTAGTAATGTATATCATTTTTTCTGGAGTTTGACGCGAACTCTTTCGATTAGAGAATTGAATGCTGTTCCTACATCTTTGTACATTGTTAATCATTGAAAACAAATTTAATGTTCTCCTGGTAAAACTCTGTTACTATATAATGTTTCTGATAGGTCTATTATTGTTAGTTAACTATTAATGGGTTAGTTAGTGGGTGTGTTTGAGGGATAGTTAGGCCAAATAAGGCATGCTGCCTATTAATCAAGATGAGTGATTAGAGAGGGGATCATCTTTCAATTTGAAAGGAATAGGGCCTTTGGCATCGGGAGGTAGGCAGACCCTCGCAGTGCTGCTATTGTTTGTAATCATTGGAGATTCTTCCCCATTTTCAGTAGTAATATGCCATTTAGTTCTATCTGTTCCTATATTTGCTGATTGTCTTACCTCTGGGTTTTGATTGTGTACAGGGTCTTGAGAAGTATGTCATGACAAAGTTGTTTGCCCGTGTATTTGCTTCAGTTCCTGATGATGTAAAACTTGATGACCAACTTTCAGAGAAGATGTCTTTGATTCAACAGTTTATTCGACCAGAAAATTTGGACATCAAGCCAACATTTCAGAATGAAACATCATGGTTGGTGAGTGTATAACTACGCATTCCAAACTATTTTACCTATCTGACTATCTCTCTGTATAAAATCATGTCAACTAATTACATGTTCCTCATGATAACAATATTTGTCATTCATAAAAGGAGCTCTAAGTGAAATTATGTTAAATGAGTTCTGGGATTGTCGTCCAGTGTTGCAACAACATCAAGCTCAAATGCTGTTCAGTTATTTTCCTGTCTCTCAGTTTGGTTTTAAATGTAACTGTAAATTTATTGGTGTTGCCCTACTAACTTGCAACCAATTTTGTTGAGAAATACATAGTTGAATTCGAAATCTAAAAACCCTACATAACAAATATCTTTTCTTTGACATGGGACATAAGCACATTGTACAATATGGGCTAAGTTCATATAGTAGGGTTCCCTATTCTTATAATTTAAATTTAGCTCATGATAAGTGATGATGTATGCTTTCTTCATGTTTCACATATTAGGTACCATTCATTTTTTGAAAACATTTCCAAATGCCTTTAGATTGAGTGGTTCTTGGGTTCTTCAGATTTCAATATTTTAGATACATTTTTATTCAGTTTGTTCTAAAGTTTGATTGGTAATATTCTTGATTGGCCAAGCTTTTCCTAAGAATCAATTTTCTATTTGATGATGTATCACTGCTAGCCACAATATTATTTTGTAAATAATTAATTTGTTGATTGCAGGCAGAAACGCCAGAATACTTCTTCTAGATTTGTTTTTTTCACCATGGCTTTGGCAACTAGAAATTACAATTTAGATTTGTTAAGGTTTTCTGCATCTGCTTCACTTAAATTTGATATTTTCTCTCATTCTTATGGTGGCAGCTTGCACAGAAAGAATTACAGAAGATCAACATGTACAAGGCACCCAGAGACAAACTTATCTGTATCCTAAACTGTTGCAAGGTTATTGGCAACTTGCTGCTTAATGCTTCTGTTGCTTCCAAAGATAGTCCTCCTGGAGCTGATGAATTTCTTCCTGTGCTAATTTATGTTACCATAAAGGTATGAACTCAATGTTTACCTATGTACTTCTTGGATAGAGTTATTTTGGTCTCTAAAAGTGGTGTTATTACTTCCTGCACTCTCTACAAAATATGGGTTATATTACAAATGTGCAGTGCTGTATCTATCGTTTCCTTTGTTCTATTATGCCACTTTGCTTTGATTTTTCACAATATGAATTTCACTTGTTGTGTACAAATAAAGCTTGTAATTCTGTGAAGTTATACAAAGTTTGCTTGCGACATATTTCACTAGACATTATTCGACGTGTGTTTTGATTTTTGAAATATCATCTTGCATAAAATGGTTCATTCATCACAGCATCATATGATCATATTACCCACAAATATGTATATACTTTTTCTGTGATGTTGGTTGCGTTATTTTTTGCTTTAAAGAACTCTTGTTTGAACTGCACATGGTGTGAAGCTTTATGACCTTTTCCTTTGAAATATTTTGCCATCAAATTAGTTTTATTTTTTGCTCAAAGATGAAGTGCGATGAAACTAGACAAATGGAGACATACTTCTGTGAAAGCATTAATATACTTATGTATATATTGAGGTAGTGCATCCTTGAATATATTCAAGAGCTTGTCATTTATACACGTTACTTGTAAACAAAGCATTGATTATGCAGAGGCAGTCGAGCATCCAAATATTCATAAACTCTATTTTAGTTGCTATTTTCATGCGGATATAGATGGTAGTTTTTTTTTAAAAGAAAATCTTCTATTGATGATACCTTGCAGGCAAACCCTCCTCAACTGCACTCAAATCTACTGTACATACAAAGGTTTAGACGCGATTCTCGTTTGGTCGGGGAAGCATCATATTATTTTACAAACATGCTTTCTGCTGAATCCTTCATCTCAAACATTGATGCAAAAGCCATTTCAATGGATGAAACCGAGTTTGAGAGAAACATGGAATTTGCTCGTGCTCTTCTTTCAGGGCTTTCAGTTGATACGCAAGATCCCAATTCACCTTATCAAAATTATGGACAGCACCCAAGAGCAGACAGAAATAAAGCTTTGAATGACAATAAGGACCCTGCACTACGAACTCCACCATTTGTTGCAAAATTAGAAAGTAAGAAAGTGACTTTTGCAGATGAATCATTGATAACAAAAGTTCCATCCCTCTCAGATTTGGAGAATAAAGGGGCAAGTATGATAATAAAGGAGGATAAGTTGAATGATGTTTTCAGGGATTGTCCATACTTGTTTGCTAGTGCTGGTGATCTAACAATAGATGACGTCGAAGACCTGCTAAATAATTACAAACAATTAGTTTTCAAGTATGTGTGTCTTTCCAAAGGGTTAGGTATCAATTCTACATCTCATCTTCCATCCAATCCTCAAAGTAATGATCAGGACCATTCTGAAGCCCTTTTCAAAGGGTTAGAGGTTGCTTCTTCACATCATCTTCCATCCAATTCTCAAAATAATGCTCAGGACCATTCTGAAACCACAATAGATTCTCCAGACGGTGGACCTGTAGCTTCCAATGACAAATCAGAAAAATCCAGAGATACATTAGAAGATAACTCAGACCCTGAGGAGAAAAAAAGTGATTCAGGTTTGCCACAGAATGAAGCAGTTGCACCAGAGGATGGTGCCCCCTCGTGACTGATAGGAACTAGCTACAATCCATTTTTTCTCGTCATATACCCCTGCATTTTTTTTCACTCGTTCTCATGTAAATTAATTTTATATTTTCCCTTGTGTGGTACTGGTAACTGTCTTTTGATAGGGATGACAATACCATGACCACTATGCCCTCTGTAACATTATTCTTATACAGATTTTATAATTGCTGTATTAGAAATTTTGCATTTGGTTTTGCAATGGATGAAAAAGAATGTGAAGAGACAAATATAGTTTAGTTTGATTCACCCTGTATGCTGTGAATATTGGTATGGTTAGGGGTATGTGTGTAAACATAGCCCACCCCTTATCAGGTTTATGTATGTTATCTTCATTGGGGTGTCAAGACATCAAGAGTTCTATGTTGGATCAAGATAAGAGAAGTGATATCTAGAGATGGTTATCACTTTAATTAATCCTATGCACTTCAATTACTCTTTTCTTTTCGATCTCAAATATCAGTAAAAAAAGTCTCTATGTGTTTAGCTGTGGAGGGAGTATGTCTTACCAATGTGTATGGATTGCATGTTTCGTGAATTATTCAATTTTCCTCAGGTTCTAACCGTTAGAAGGGCCATGAAACATGGAAATCGTCATTGTTAGAAACTAGACCAGATCACTCCCCCCTACAGGGTACATGCTTCTTGCACCAACCAAATCTTACCGAATCTCCAACCAATATAAATGTCATGCTCATGCATAGAAATTTGAAACAGAGAATAAAATACTCTTTATTTCCATGTTTGAGGTCAAGGGTGATTAGAAATATTGCCTACCATATCAAGAAAATAGCTTATGCATCATATTATATGACAATGCTGGATAGCACCAGTGTGCTGTCTCTTGCTCTTGTATTTTATAATAAGTTTTATCCCCATAATAATGCAAGTATTATACAATGTATATATGAAGCCTCACCTTGTTGCCGCCTTCTTTCTAAACCACGTTTATGGGCAAGGGCAAACACAAAATGATTGCGAATAAAAAAATCAGTTTTATTTTTTCTGTCGGAAAACCCAACATTTAAGTTTCGATATTTTAGGGCTTTTTTGTTAAAAAAATCAATACTTTGGGATTTAGTTAAGTTCAGGGTCCAATGAATTCTGACATGTATGACCAACATGCACATCAAATTCCGTTTACTCAGTAAGAATTTATTATTTTTTTATAAAAAATTATATTTATTTTATTTTGACTAAAGACTTTTGAAGATAATTATTATTATGAAGAGAAGATGAAATAATAAGTAATAAACATATATTTTTAAAAATAATATATTTTTTTCTCTATAATTGTAGAACATTTGTTCGTTGTAATAATATCTTCATTTTTTATTAAAAAAATAAATAAAATTAACAAAATTTTAAAATAAAAATAAAAGATATTTCACGCAAAAAAAGTCATAAGTTTTTTCTCATGCTGACATCATGCCACATAGATGTCTTCTTTAAAGGACCTTGAAGTGGACCCTTTCGAATAGCAATAAGCCCCTAAGTACGTGAAGACTACTAGCAAATCCATACCACCGCATTTAGAACTAAATACAAAATTTGATATAAAATAGATTACTCTAGGTTCAATATATCGATAATGATAGTTGAATTCAAGATTTTATAAATATAAGTCCTTTTTTTATTAATTAAATCATTCTTTCGTTGAGGATTCAGTTATATATCTCATATATTATTTGTCTCTTAACAAATATTTCATCTTGTATAAAAGAGATTATCCAATATTAAAAAATGAATTAGCTAAATACAAATTGGACAATTAAGTATGAGTATAACTAAACTATCAATCACGCATAAAAATTAAATCACTTCATATGTTGTATTTATTGTATTCAAAATAAGTAGCCAGAGTAAGTGTCAATAATTAAACGTTTGGTTTCTTGCGCTTTCTTTTGTACAAAGTTTTCTTACTTTCTTTTTAGCATAAAAAGTTTGCTTATGAATTAATTAATACAACCAACTGATCAGTGATCAACCATAAGATAAAAAATAAATGTTTAATATACATTCAGTTTTTATAAAATTTTAAATCTTTTAATTTTAATTTTTATAAAATAAAAATATAACTTTTAATCATATAATTTTTTCAGTAAACTGTTTTAGAATTTGCTAAAATAAAACATATATAATTAATTTTAAAATTTAATTTTTTTGAGTAATTTTTTATAAATGTATTTAAAATATTATAAAATAATTTAAAATTTAGAATTTTTTATAATGAATTACAGACAAAAATAAAAAAAAATATAAATTTAGAAATCAAATTTTAAATTTATTTTTTATTGAATGACTTATATTATTTTGAAAAAAGTTCGTTTAAAAATATATATTAATTTAATAATTAAAATTAAAATTACATGTATAAAATTTTTTTAGAGTCTAAAATTTATATTTATATTTTATAATAATTAAAATTTTATACAAACTAAGTATTTAATTAAAAAATAAATAAAAGTGCAATCACGTGCCTCCCACGTGCATACAGCGATGGCTTGTCGGCCGCAAACAGACGCATCAATCAACAGAGTCCGCAATCAATTTTCTTCCACGTGATTGGTTCCAATATTTAGAATTTCTTTTTACTTTATAAATGTGTGAAATTGACGTATTGATTCAATAGAAAAAATCAAGGGCATTACAACCCGATGGAAGTAAAGGTGTTTGAGGATTTCTCAACGACATATTAGAGAAAACAACTAGAATTGATTAGACAAATATCGAGCTCCCTTGACCTCAAAACATGAAAATAAAACAACTAGAATTGGATATCCAATCATGTGTTGAGTAGATATGAAATTGACATAAGCCACATATGGCCTTGTCTACTCTATGATTTCCAATGAAGGTCTATCTCTTGTAGGGTATTCCAATAAACACCATAGGTGCAAAATTTTGTTTGTAAATCTCAAAACTCATCCGGTAGGAAAATTAAGGATCTCACAATGGCATAACAAGCAACTTATTTTACCTATGTTTAGGGGTTAGATTATAAACTACTAGTTCTGATGAAGGGAATGTTGGAACTCCAAAATTCCTTTTGGATTTCAAAGAGAAAGAGTTTATATATACTCCTAAAATAGGAGAGCGACAACTACCAAAGAGTTGGGAAAGAGTTATATATATTATCTGTTGCATATTTTTCATATATTTATTAATTTAATTTTTTTACTACTATTTCATACTTATTTCAAATATAATTATTCATTGTTATTTGATAAATATTAAATTTTAATATATTACTTTCTTACATTTAGTATCAAACATATTACTTTAATATGAATTCTAATATTAGTATTAATAGCATCAATTAAAAGTTGATATAATTTAAATTGAGTTGTATATGTTTTTAGTATTTGTCTGAATTAACGTTTTTAAATATATTTTAAATAAATTTTATTTTACAGACGTACATTAATGAAAATTAAGTTTTTATATAACGTAAGTTATGTTTTAATATTTTTATTTATAAACTTCATTTTATAAAATAAAATATATTTAAATTATATAATTAAATGTATTTTTAAATATATATTTATGAGAAAAATATTTTATTGTAATATAATATGAATAAAATATTTATGTTTATATTTTAAATAATAATAATTACTGAAAAAAAAATCTCAATTACAAATAAATTAAACAAATATGCACATACCCATATTTTTGTTGTTATGAAATGCATGGAATGTGTAGTTCAGTATGAAACACAAAATATATATAATAAAATATTCTCACATGAACCCATAATTTTTGAGTCAAAAATAATGCATATATACTTTTCTCCTCTTTTGTTGGCATCAATCCGCTCAATAGTCAAGAAAACGTGATTATTTAATGTTTAATTTAATTAAGCTATCATTTGTGTTTTGGAATTATTAAAAATTTAAGTATCTAATCAAGGATTTTTTTACCAATATATTCTCTTTCAAAAATTTGAATCAAAATATTTTATTTTATAATTTATATACTAAAATGTCTTACTAAATTTTTTTTTAGGTTACTTGAAGGTCGTGGTCTAGGAGTGCGACAAGCTAAATGAACTTTTTTTTTTTTAGTAGGAGGTCGTTGACGGGGGATGCGATCTCCCAAAGGATTTTAATTTTTTTTTTAATTTATTTTAAGTTTTATGTAATTGTTAATATTTAATAAATAATTAAATTATTAAATGATTATATTAAATAATATATTTATAATAATAATTATTATTATTAATTATTGTTATCGTTATTATTATTAAAAATTGTTATAATTAAAAATAATTAAAATTAAATTAAACATAATTAAATTTAAAATAACAAATTAATATTATAACTTTCAAAGAATGCATATCCTCCCAACAAAAATAAAGCAATTGAACAATAATCCTACTAATAAATAGTTACTTATTGCTTAGATGGTAACATTTGATGGGAGGATGTACATTCTTTGAAAGTTATAATATTAGTTTCTTATTTTAATTTTAATTATGTTCAATTATAACAATTTTTAGTAATAATTATTATTATTTATTAATGTATTATTATTAATTATAAATGTATTATTTAATTTAATTATTTATTAATTTAATTATTTATTAAAATATTAATAATTACATAAAACTTACAAAAAATTTAAAACTTTTTAAGAGGTCGTATCTCCAGCCAACGACCTTCTACTAGAGAAAAATAAAGTTCCTTTAACTGGTTGCATTCTCACACCATGACCTCCAAATAACTCAAAAAAATAAAATATTTTAATATATAAATTACAAAGAAAAGTATTTTGATTCAAAATTTTAAAAAAAAGATTTATTGGTAACTGTTGAAAAAAAAATATGTTATAGTGTGAATTTAATAATTTGTTGAAGTCCCACATTGGAAATAATTTATTATAAATTTAAGTGGAAAGAAACTCGTTAAGTCCCACGTTGAAAAGAAATAATTTTGAAATCCCACATTTGAAAACTTTAGTATTTTGAATAGTTTCAAATTTATACATACTAAAGTCCCAATTTTCTTTTTTCTCCCTCTTATATTTTGCTCGTCAAATTTCGAGCCACTTCTCTCCTCTCTTTCTGTACCTTTCGGTTTAGAGCGGTAATTATACCACAGTCCCTTTCTGTTTTTAGAGCGGTTAATTATACCACAGTCATTTCGATTTTTGTAGCGGTTATTATACTACGGTTTTTAGAGCGGTTATTATACCGTAGTTCATTCGATTTTTAGAGCAACTATTATGCCATAGTCCCTTCATTTTTTAGAGCGGTCGTTATGTCGTAGCCTTTTTGTTTTTAGAGCGGTCGTTATGCCGTAGTTATGAGTGGTCGTAATGCCATATTGCGAATGACTTTAATCGTCATATTGAGAGTGACTTTAACCGTCATATTAAGAGTGACTTTAAGCGCCATATTGAGGGTGTAATTCTAGAACGGTTTTCTACAGTAGAACTCTCCGATACAGTGATATGTGCTGTTTTATCCTGTGGACTTTGTGGTTGATAGTTTGCCTTACACAATATAGACAGTACGACGAAATATCTTAAAGAGAGCGACCTAGTCCACGACTCAACCGAATAATATTTTTAGTAACATAAATTATAATTTTTAAATAGTTTTTAAAATTCAAATTTCCAACAATAACAAATTCTCTAACTAAAACCAAATACCAAACCAAATAAAAACGTTTCGATTGATGGAATGACGTTTAGGCATTAAAATAAAAAATAAATATACGTAACCTTTTTTTATCTGAAAATGGATAAAAAAGTAGTGCAAACACGTAGGAGGCACTGTTGTCCCTCCAATCATTCACCGTTTGTTAGAAAGTTTTGATTAGATTAGTGATAAGTCCTCAACACACACAGTTCATCTTACGTGGCAAATGTAGAAAACACCAAGTCGGATAAATGAATAGTGTGAAGATGTTATGCTATGGTGGGCCTACTCCGTAAAACACGGAAACTAGATAGATAGATTACAACTGTTTATATCAAACCCAAAACACACATATATCTTCATTTCTACAATTCTATCAAGGGGCATGTGCCATGACAAAATAAATTTAGATTGCACACATTATCATCACACTCTATAGTAGCTGTAATAACGAGTTCTAGGGGCATTTAACTTGCCAAGTAGTTAAGGGACTTTCCTAGTTAATTAGTTAGATTAGATTAATGATTGAAGTTTTAATCATTAAAGATCAATGTTGATGTTGTAATCATTAAGTACAATTAATTATATTTGTGTATTTAATATTAATTAAATAATTATATTTGTATATTTAATATTAATTAAATAATTTTATTTATTAAATATGGGTACTATTTATTTTATCTTTTAAAGTGAACCCTTAATTGTAGATTTTTTTATTGAGGTAATAGTTCATTTTATAATTTAATATATAGTTATAATTAATATTAAATACACAGATATAAAAAATGTTTTTTTTTTATTTCTAGTTTTTTTCAAATATTTATATTGTAAATAATGAAAACATCTTTTTAAAAATTTCAAGGTTTGCAATAAAAATTTTAAATAAAAAAAAAAAAACTCAACTTGTTTGTGTATAGAACATCTCCAACGACAGTCAAAATGAGTTCGTCCGTGTAATTATTTAACTTCCAGTTTTTTGTGAGTTCACCATTGGAATTGTGAAGGTGTCACAGTACTGTCAAGAAAGAACGATGCTTCACAATTTAATAATAATAAAATTATAACCGTTATTTTTTATTAATTTATTAATAATAATAAATTTATTATTTTTTATTAATTTATAGCCGTTAACTTCTTTTTAATTTATTAAATAATAATAATTTTGTAACCATTAACTTTTTTTAGTTAATATACCACCGTTAGCTTTTTTTTCTCCTTTAATTACGATTGTTAGCTGATTAATAGAAACAATTTGTTACTCATATTTTTTCTTCACAATTTTTGTTACAAAAGTTTATTTAAGTTTTTATTAACAGTACTTTTTTATTTATTTTTCCATTTTATTATTTCAAACAAAAATTATTTGTGCCAAATGGATCCAAATCAAAATAATCTTCAACAATTTTGGTTGCATTTTATGCAAAATCATCATCATCCTGGTGTTCAAAATTCTCAATTATCATCATCACCTATCAATCCTAATATTTTAAGTTATAATAAAATTAAATATAAATTAAATATTGTGTAAATTAAAGTAATAAAATATAATATGATTTTTAAAAGTTAAACGATAAAAAATGAATGAGTTGATTTAGGGTAACGTGACATAGTAGAACTTGAATCATGTTGAGTTCACCGTTGGAGTATAAAATCAGTGAATTGCTTCAAGATGATGTGACACAATGAACCCCATCTAAAGAACCGTTGGAGATGCTCTAACGGTGAACTCAATTTGAGTTCATTAAATAGGGTCACTGTGCCACATCATCTTGAAGGAACTCATTCCTTTTTGCTCTAATGATGAACTCAACATGATCTATTTAAATAGATTCTACTATGCCACGTCACTTTGAATCAACTCATTCCTTTTTTACTGTTTAACTTTTAAAAAAGCATATTATATCCTATAACTTTAATTTATACATTTATATTTTATTTATATTCAATTTTACTATAACTTAAATATTAATTTAAATATTCTAATTAATATTATTATATATTATTTTAATTTAAAATTAAAATAAAAAGAAGTTAACGATTATATATTATTTTTATCATACATTATTTTTATTATTATTAATAAATTAAAAAAAATTAACGGCTATAAATTAATAAAAAAATAAATTTATTATTATTAATAAATTAATAAAAGGTATGGGTTATAATTATATTATTATTAAATTGTGAAAGTAGATAAGAAAAAAAAAAAGTAATTACTATGAAGCACCATTCCTTCTTGATAGTACCGTGATGATACCTTGACACAACTCCAACAATAAATTCACAAAAAACTAAGTAATTACAAGCTGACAGACGAACTCATTTGACTACTATTAAAGATGCTATAAGGAAAATTTAATTTATTGTATGCAGAACGTGATACATGCATTACATTTTGACATTTAAAGCTATGTTCCACTACATAATTCAAAATCCTCCATCAATTACCAAATGTATTTTGCAATATCTACGCTCCTTGAAAATCCATTAATTTGTTACTCGAAACCAATTCTACTATATTGATTATACATGTTCTAAAATATCTTCAATCGAAGATGCATTTTCCGCATAAAATGACGTGATCACGTCTTTTCCAAAGTAACACATATCAAGAATCGATCCAAAATACACCATTAAAATGATATTGAAAATTATTTAGTTAATTATTTTGATTTAAAAAATAAAAGCCCTCTTTAATAAATATAAGACACTGTTTATAAAGAGAATGTATGTCAATTGAGGTAAGACTTGAAGATATTCAATTTTGTAAACGGTAAAAATCCACGAAAATCACATCACATTCAATTGTCGTCCGATTTAGTTAAATTTGAGCTCAACGATGAATTAATTTTTTATACTCAAAAAATATAATAAAATTGTACGTTTTTCTCTCTGATCCGATCAATTGGACCTAGAAATCACACAAAAAATACTCTTTAAATATCTGAAATTTATTTTAAAATAGTTTTTAAAACTCAAAAACAAAATATACTATGTGAGAGTTAAAATAATAAATTATCTTACTAAAAAAACTCAAAATAAGGATACAAATTAGAGATTTTGGTCACTAAATTTTGTGCCCCTAACAGCTAACAAAAAAAATTATATATAAATGGATTTTTCATTCTACGTTTCTCATTTTTTTTCACTATTTCAAATTTTTTTAATTGGTGTAAATTAATCAGTAATAAATACAAATTCTTTAAGATATACTTTAATAATTTACACAAATAAAAAAATTTATGACTATCCATTAATAAATTTTTAAATACTTATTGATTTCCATCGATTATTTTTTAGTCGTTGTAAATTATAAAAATTTGTTAGATATACCTTTAGATATAGCTTGTTAAAATATGAGTGAATATATATATATATATATATAGGGGCGGAGTTTCTTTGGGACTAAGCCGGGTCGCGGCCACCTCAAAAAAAAAAAAAAAAAAAATTATAGGTACAATGACTAAAATGTCCATCTTAAAATTAAAAAATTACAAGCATACCTAAACCTAATTCAGTTTTCTCTTTCTTGCTCTCTCTTCCATACAACCTTCCTCTCTCCCTCTCTCCCTTTAACATACAAGTTTCAGCCTTCCTCTCTCCCTCCTGCATAATCATATTCATGAATCAAGACAAACGTGCGGTCGTCTCTCTACGTCGCTCTGCTTGCTCACGAAATCGCTCGCTGCGGCCAATCGTTCGTTTGCCTGATTGCCTCTGTCTGTGGCCATTCGTCGCTGCCTCTCTACTCGCCGCAACCTCATCAGTCATCTGTCTCTAGATCTCGTTGCTGCTTTGTTTAAAATGTTTGAATTTCCATTTTGTTATTGCTGATTTTTGTTAGCATAAAATTTAAAGCTTGTATTGTTATTGTTGAGTTTAGAGTTTTGATTTGGAGTTTGAAATTTTGATTTGGAGTTTTAATTAGCTGATTTTTGTTTAGAATTTTTGTGTTGCACATAAGGTGTTTGAGTTTATGTCAATATAAAGTGTTTGAGTTTTTTTTTTGTCGCACATAAGGTGTGTGATTTTGTGTTTGAGTTTTGTTACATTTTTGTTTGAGTTTTTTTGTTCATATAAAGTGTTTTATTTTTTGTTCAATATAAGATGTTTTATGTTTATTGAATTGATTGATTTAGATAAGTTTGTGAGAATGAAGAGGAGTAGAAGAATTGATTCTTTTTTCATGAGGAAAATTTGTGAGAGTGAATTATGTCGGTCACCTCAAATTTTTCGGTCAAGCTCCGCCACTATATATATATATATCAAATAAGAAAATGAGTGCGTTTGTTTGAGTTTAAATAAAAATGATTTTTAGTTTAGAAATTTATTTAAAAATGATTTTTTTTAATTTTTGTTTGTTTACCATTTTAAAAATAATTTTTAATTTATTTGTATACAATTTTATAAAAGTGATTTTTTAAACTGTAAAATTACCATAAAGTAGATATTTTTGTAAAAATATTAATTCATCTATTTTCTAAAATTACCATAAATATGTTATAAGAAAGTCGTCAATATTTCGTAGAATATTTGTTCTGTAAGTTACTATAACAAAACAATTAAAATATCTTAAATTGGCCACTTCAAAATTTATTACTTTAATTCATCTTTTTCACCTATTTTAAAATTAATTAATGTATCTAAAGTAATAAATAAACCACACATGAAAAAAGAAAAATATATTTGATAAAGACATAGGCCAGAGTGACATAAAAAGAAAAAAAAAACGTAGATATACAAGTGCATGAAATAGGAAACGCAATCAATGAATTCATATAGAAAACTGATAAAGAAAACCTTACAAAAAATTAACGATAGGACAGTTTTGGAATTTTAAAATGAAAAATAAAAATAGAAATAATTACATCATTCTATTCAATAAGTGAGTTAAATTTAGTATTTTTAAATTTTGTGGAAGGGTAATTGGTTCGCGCAACAAACAAAATTCAAAGTTTGGATTCCTGTTTGTATCAGAATCCGTTGATTAGTGAATTTATTGATTCACACAGCAGGATCATATGGCATTTGCATTCAAGTGGTGCCTTGATTGAGACAGACTTTAAAACTACTGTCAAATGTTTGCAGGGCAATCTACAAGTGGTAAAATTAGAATTAGTCATCTTTTATTGTATTGGTTTACTTCTAATGTTTTTATTAATAGATCGAGGAACAATGCTGCCCATGGTTTAGTTAAGATTGTTATAAAATTAGGATCTAGATCATGGGTGGGATGTGCCCCTGAACCAATAGCTTCTATTGATTGTAAGGATTTCCCTCTTTGGTTGAGTGAAATATGTTTCCCATTAAAAAAAAAAGTATGAATGAAAATATTAAAGTATATGTTAATCTAAATACTCTCACTATTATCTTTAAATATACAATTTTTTTTAGACATAAAATATACAACTTTAAGACTAAAAATTATACAAGTTCAAATGTGATTGTGTAAACATTAAATAATTATTTATATTTTATGAAACACATTTTTTTTCATTAAATTAATATGTCAGATAAAGAAAAAAGTGGATATATCAATAGAAATAAAATAAAAAATCCTTGCAATTTTTTTTATGTTTTATACCCTAACTGTATTTTTTACTTATAAATTTTTTATTAACCTAAACATTTATCCCTCTTCATTTAAATAACATAGAAATCAACTACAGTTTACTAAACATTTTCCCTTGTTTTTCATCATTATTTTCACTCTAATTCTTTATCCCTTTTTCACTCCACCCCAAAACGAAGTCATAAAAGTGGGACAATGAAGTGTTGATTTTGGTCAATAAATAGTTTTATTTTATCTTTGCAGTTGATCTCGCTCAGTCAATGATTTTATTTTACCCTTATAATAATTAGTATTATCTTTGATTCTAAATATAAATAACAAAACTATTATATTTTTAAATATAATCAAAAGTTCTAAAAAAATATAAACAAAAAAAGTAGATTAATTTTATCATGTTTAATATTATTGTACTTAAAACACCATTTAATTTATTTACATTTTATTCTCACAGATAAATATCCATAAAAAAAAATACTATTTATTTTCAATTACCTTTTTTTTATCACTTTTCAGGACTTAAATAATATTAAGTTATTAACTATTTTTCTCAGAAAATATGAAGTAATTTTTTTGTTTTTACTATATTAAACATAAATACTTTACTAGTATTATTAAATAAGAACTCAGATCCCACACAGGCACATATATAGAAAAAGATGCTCTAGCTAGCTGGATCTATCGCTACTCCTTTCCAATTTTCCATCCATAAATTTGTAGTGAAGTGCTTAATCAGACAGACAAAAACCAATTCTCTGATCTGATCTCTGTTAAATTTCTAAATAAAACCAATCCACAGACACTTCACACTGTTGTCAATGAGGCTCCTTCTTTGCAATTGCAATTATACCATTTTCTATTCCTTTTACTCTTTTTTGTCTTCTTATTCATTACTACTAGTACTTGTTTCTTTACTCCAATTAATACTCTAAAATAAAAGGTCACAATCACAAAACAACACATAAGCTAGCTAGTTTTATAGTACATATTTTTGACAACCTCAAACTCTCAGATTGAAAGACCAACACAACACAACACAAACACCCAAAAGAAAAAGACTTGGTTATTTCCTCTGACATTTTCTTATGTTCTTCACCTTCCATTCTCTTCCACTCACATTCTTCTTCACTCTTTAGAAAACCAACATAAAACCATTGTCACAACTCTCAATCACACCACCCCATCTCCTAAAAATTGTTCTTTTTCAAGAAACAACAAAATGGGTAATCAAAAATTTCAAAACCATCATCAATTTTACACCCATCATCAAAAAAATACATTCCTTCCAATGCTATGTTCAAGACCCACAATCAAAGAAGTGAATCTTCCAAGATGCAGAGGAAACCCATCATCCACCAGCAACGATCCTTTATCCCCAAAAATAGGTTGCATGGGTCAAGTGAAGAGAAACAACAAAATTTCTGGATTTCCAACATCACAATACAAACTCATCAGTTTCACAAACAACAAAAGTAGCTCAACAATTTCACCAGTTGTCAAATACTCCAAACTTAAAAAACTTTTTTCTGGTAAGAATCTTATCAAAACCCCCTCAACTACTACTTCTACCACCATAATTAAACAAAGGGGTATTGTAAATGTGACAAAAAAACATCAAAGATGTGTAAGGAATGAGAATGTTGTTGTTGACATAAAAATTGATGAATTGGATCCTCCTTTGCCTGTAATCAAAAGAGTGCCTAAGTTGGAAGAAGGAAGCAAAAATGATAGTCTTTGGAAAAGAAGATCAGGTTCTTCATTGACAAGTTTACAAGTTCAACAGATTCAAAATCAACCTTCAAATATTTGTCTCCAACCTACAACTGTTTGATTTGATGAAATGGATCCAGAGTTTTTTTTTTTTAGATTTGTACTTAAATCAGATATATTGTAAATTGTTTGTTATTCGTCTTTTATTAGCCTCCAATTTCGGAGTGATTTGTTGGGGCATGTCATGTCACATGGTGATGCAGAACATTGTTGGTCATTTTTGTCTGTGAGATACTCTTCATGAGTAAACTGTAAGCAAGAAAGGTCAAAGTCAAATTGTCAAAAAATTAATGCGTTTGAATTAATTTAATTTTTGTGTTCCAAACAGGGTTCATAATTTAAAATTAGTTTATTAAAATCAAACTTATGGTTGTTGTCCATTGCTACCGTAATCATAGGTTTCTCAGCCCAATAACTTATCGACATTCAATTTCGCCTAAATCAAATTTTAATATTAAGAATTTTTTATGCAACTCTTATATTCCTATCTCTTTAATTTTTATAAATTTATTCCACCTTTTATTTTTTCTTTCTCTTTTTTATATTACATCATTTTCTCTATTTTTATCTCTATTAAATTATTAATGGGAGTTTAGAATTTTTATCTCTATTTTTATGCACGTTATAAAGTAAATATGTATGTAATTTTAAAAAAAATTATGACAATTGAAGATTTTTAATAATTTAAAAATTGTTAATAATTAACGGCGAAAAAATTATTTACAATATCAATATATATAATTGAAATCGTTGAAAAATATACTATATTATCTTAATAGATGTGAAATTGTGATAAACATGCTTATAAAAAAAATGGATGTAGTCTATATAACCTAAGGTTTATTTGCAGGAGATCGGCAAGCATGGGAAATTAGGAAAACGAATTTGGTTGGTGCGTTATGTCAAAACGCAATCTAACAAAATAGTGTTCAACAAAAGATGAATAACATAAACAATAACATGATGCAAGCAAATAGGAATTACACTTTCATAGGTAGAATTGCCGTCTGTGGCCTTTGAATTGAAGCAAATGCCTAAATAGTGGAAAATAAGTGGAACAAGTATATAGATAAAGAAAAAATATAATAGAAAAGAAGTGCAACAGCTATCATTTACCTTTCTTTCTTTTATTGTTATTATTATTATTATTATTCCTCCCAAAATGGGAAGGGAATGAGAATGGCCCATACACACATTATGATATTATATTATTACATGTCCATCCAATTTTTTTCCTTTTCACCCTGTCCTTCCACCAAGCAAAACACCATAATAGTTTATTGCTCCCTTTTTTTACTTCATTTTCACTAGAAAATTTCAATGTATTAGTATTTTCACTTTAAAATTTGACATAATTATATCTTGTAAATTTTGTCTCAATCTCTTTATGTTTAAAATAAGTGAGATTTGTTTTTGAAAAAAGGATTTATTACGCTTTATTCATCTAATTTGAGCAATGGTAACATTATATAAATCAAGTTTTTTTTAGTGATTTTAAACTTTCTATTAAAAAACTATGCAAATACAGTTTGGTGTGAATTCGGTGAAAGTTGGTTTTTTTTATCCTTTAATTAATCTTATACTCTTCAAATTATTAAAAACTCAAATTTGTCTTTAAAAATTTCATCGACTGAATGGTAAAAAAAATTATTTTAAAATCTCATTCTTCAACTAAATTTCCAGTACTTATAATTTGTTTATTAAAATCCGATACACAAATATTCACTACTAGAAATTTCGTATTTCAAATGTTCGATAGTACAATTATATTACCGAAAATTTCGTCACCAAATTTCCAGTAAAGTATTTATAATACCGCAAATTTATGCCATGAAATTACATTCACCTTACCGAAATTCTAATAGTTATATTTTTTTTACTGAAAATTTCAAATTTTTAAAATATCCTATAGTTAAAAATATAAAAAATTTAGTATATTATTTATTTTTTTTATTTTAAAATAGGGATGAAAAAACACAATCAGTATGTGAATTTTTTTTATAATAATAACAATAATAATAATAATAATAGAGTAAATTATGTTAATAAAATAAATTAAATTAAAAAAAAAATACCACAAATTGAAAAAAATACATTAAATTCAAATTTAATTATTATTATTATTATTATTAATTTTTATTTATCAGAAAAAAGGAGAACGTTACTGTAATATAACAAGTCGTTTGTTTTGCCACAGCTATTTAACTGCAAAAAATTTCTAATTTAATATATTTTATTTTATTTTAATAATCTAATTTTGATTTTTTAATTATTTTTAATTTATTTAAAAAATTAAAATACTATTAATAATTATATTAACTTAAAAAATAGAAAAAAAATAAGTCTAATATA